>VYXH01012778.1:512170-532170 GCA_013397275.1 Burhinus bistriatus | reverse complement strand
TTAAATGCAAAAGTAGATCTCTTGCAGGTCTGGAAGAACTGGCTTCTCCAGAACTCCACAAGCAAGTTATAAACTAAGCTGCTCCCAAATGCAAAACTGCCTCGGCACTTTGGTCTGCCCAAGTCTATTACACACACCAGCTGCAAAAATGCTTGAAGAATTAAGTAGTGTTCACTGTGAGCTCACACTACACATCTCATGGAATTTAAAAAATGAAAATAATGCAATGATCAAACACACAAAACCAACGGCCAGATGAGAAGGAAGGCAGTATCTGTATTTGAAACTACAGATACAACTTAAAGAAGCCTACTAAGAGACATTTGAACTTGCTCACTGTGGTTCTGTGCTTCGCATGACATCTACTCAAGTTTCTACTTCCAGAAAAAAAAAAAAAAGAAAAATAAAAATTGCCTCCTCAGCAAAGAAAAGCAGGCCATGGGGAGCTCGGCTGGGCCATACCAAGCCTGGAGGCCTCTGCCACTGCTCTAAAACAAATGCTTCACTCTAGAACTAACAGCAAAGTCCAATACAGAGATCTGAAAGCCCCAGAAGCCACCACCTCCACTACTGTAGCGTACGTAGGCCTTAAATTCAGACTCTGCTGTAGTAAGTACTATTTAAAAAGACAGTAAACTACTAGGTATACCATCTTCTCGGTACACGCTTTATTCTGGAAAGAAGCCATTTAACAAAATATTTTACAGGAGTTTGAGGTATCATAAGCTATACCAAATTGTTGACATAGAACTACCTTCATAAATACAGCAATTTTATGTATAGCCCTAAGAACAGTTGCCTCAGTGACAGTGAAGCCATACACTTGGACCAGGACTGCGTGGATTTCCACTGGTGAATCTCCATCTCTTTCCTGGTTCTGGAAAGCACTTAAAAGCAAGATTCTAACTTGCACCTACAAAAGCTACGTGGATGCCCCAGCGCAAAGGATGAAATGAAAAGGGTCTCAAAACTAAGTTTGTCTTCCAAAGTTCTCCCCTCTCCTATACCTTGCTCTCACCCAAGGATCCGGTATGTGAAGTCAGTGAGACTTACTTTAGGCTTAAAGTTACGCTCTTCCTATACTACGCTCCCATTTTTACATTAATGAACCCCTGAATTACGAGATGTGAAAAGGCAGTATTACTTACCATCTAGTAATTCTAGAGTAACTGAAGGATCTACATATTCCCACCAGTGTTTTCCGTCAGTTGATACTGGAATCTCCCAGTTGGACCACTTGCAGGCCAAGTGAATGCACACACATGCTATCACTGTAGGCTTGTACTGAAGACAGAACGTAGTAAGGTGAAGACTGTTGCACGAATTTCGTAATGAGGAACCAAAGGAAATCAAACATGTAAAACAGAAAACCCAAACAAATCAACTGTTAACATACAGAATAAGATAACTTGTCAAGCAACAGCAGTTAAACATCAGTTCATGGAACATTTTTCTGATTAAGTTTGTAAGATATCTTACTGCCTTCAGAAAACAGAGGGCAGGGAATTTATCTGGTAGGAAAGTTTAATTTGCTTTTGCTATAAAAAGTGCGATGAACAGTAAATAAATTTACCAGTTATTCTACTGCACTTAAGTACTTAAAGAAGTATAATATGGTCCATTAAAATTTTACAGTAAAAAGCATACAGCTGACTACATAGTCTCTGAATGAGACGATGAGACGAAGGTACCCAATAGTTCCACAGAGGCCAAGTGAGTAATTTGTGGGCTTAGCTTTCACTAGGCTGGGATTTGTGATATTTGTGAACTCGCCTTCAGCTTCCAGCTGGCAGCAGCACAAAGATAACGGTTCAGTTTCACTGCTTTATCACAGCTTTTCTTAACAGCCGTTTCAAATACAGAACCCTGCCCATCAAGGAACCACCAAGAAATATTTATTTGGAAGAATTCCAGTAACTAGCAGATAATTGCTTAAAAACTATCTACACGTAATGTAATCCTATTAAATAAAGCTCAAAGTTGATTTGCAAGAAGTAAATTGAAGTCATCGAGAAATCAAGACAAAAGTCTGCTCTCAAATTCCATCTTTCTACAGCAGGCTATGTCTACACAATCCCCATTTGGAATCATGTAACTTTAAATTTATGTAAGTACTTAAGTTTTAAAACTATATATAAAGATCAAAGAGCTGTTTCTAAAAGGAAGAACATTGGACTACCATTAGTCTCTCTGAAAAGAAAAAACAGCTAGTGGAAAAGATCTTAGGCCCACTACAATTGTGTAAGTTAAGACTGGATCAACAAATTTAAAGTTAAGAGAAAACTGCCATTAACTACAAGTGTAAACTAAAAATAGTTTTGTACTTACCAAGATGCTCGAATTTCTAGGTTAAGTTTAGCTCTTTGTAATCTTTAGCTGCTATTCAGGCTACCAATTTTAGACTTATGCACTCACAATCGAGAAAATGTCATCAGAAAGCACCACTACACTTCTCATTGTGCATTTAACCCCTTTGTGCCATCAGGCCCTTGTACAATACACCGCACTGCAAACAGGAAGGTACCACCACTGTAGATGGCCCAGTCTCCTGTTGCAACAAGGGTAAGACACATGTAGGGGGCCCTGCAGTAAAGGAAGCTATAGTGTGCTACAACAGTGCAACAAAGAGGTTCAGGATAACAACCTGTTGGTAGCCATGAAATAGGATGTCTGTGCCAAATCCTTGCTTGCTGTAAGAAAAGAAAAATGGAGAGATTAGGTATCTGCACTAACTTGTCCCGTTCACTCCAAAATGAAAGCAGTTTTACCTTCCAAAAGCACCACTCGGTATTTCCACAAAACTGATGTGAATTTAGCTAACTAGCCTTTAAAATAGTCTTTTCCAAGATACAGAAGAGCCCGTTACATTCAGTAACTGGAGGTGGACCAGTCGTTCCATTCCCTGACCCTCCCGCTGTACAACCCACAGGACAGTTTCCCTTTGCTTATCTACCCCGCCAACGCCTCACGCACGAGAGCGCTCTTCTAGGAACGCCTGCTTCCCCACCCTCATTCGCAGGCGATCCTGAGCATAACCCTGGACTGCAGCAAGGCAGTCAGTAAAAGCCAACTGATAGCACAGCGCAAGTTCTGCTCTTGGAGAGGAGCGTGGCAGGACAGCTGGAGAACACCCTCCCACCCCCAGCACCTCCCCAAAACCAGCCACATCTCTCTCCCAAAGCCCTACAACACAGCAAGCTCCCAAGCTAGATGGTTAAAAAAAAAAAAAGAAATGTTTTCTGCTCCATCTAATCAAGAGCACCGTACGCGTAACATTTTGTTCCACATTTGTTAAACCTATGGCAAAGCTTCGATAGGAAATAAACAACTTCATTTTAGTTACAGTCAGCACACCCCACCGCCCGCCCCCCCCCAAGACTGCAACGTGCCAGAAATGAAAAGCTAGTGATTTAGGCTGTTACAGCCATCTAGCACTGACCCCTACCAGTGAAACCCCAACACTCCTCACTCAAGTAAGAGAACTTACTGTAACATGCATATAATGGAATAGCTGGGCACAATGGTTTTAACTGAAGATTGAATGCAGCCTTCATTGAATTCTTACTTTGACACTATGACTTGAAATCACTGCTACCTGCAGAAAGTGTATTGTTTAATTTTATGTCAAAGGGAATATTATGGAAAGCTTATTATTAAAATAAGTTTAACAAAGTTTCAGAAAGACAGCAATGGCTTTTAAGATTTAATTTTTAAAAAGCATATTAGAAATGTGATTTAACTCGACCTGTAATGATCGCCAAGGAGCACAAGTCAGATTTGTCTTTATGCTACACAGCCGGGCAGTGCCATAATCTGAGAAGAATGTGGAAGTAGCAAGGTAACAGGATCCGGTCCTACACACAAATTCTACTAATCCGTACTAATCAAAAGGTGAACTGACAATGTGACAGTGTTATACTATAATATTTAGCTTGCAAACTGTAATGGTAATTGCATGCCAGGTACCCATGGAGTTCAACCTCTTCCTCTCCCATCAAAAAAAGGTAAGGCAGTATTACGAAAAAAGTGAAATGAGACTATTGTAACAAAACAAATGAAAATACAGAATGGTTGAGTAAGACTGAAATTGATGTCTTGCTCTTCATTCTTCATCAAAGTAATGTTTAAAAGATCTTCTATGATTTCTATATTCTGTAAAGTTACAACATGTTTGAATTAAGGGACCAGACCAAGAAGCATCTCTCTCACTGAAATGTTCCTTTTGAACAAGGAAGAAAAACAGATGCCAGAAAACTTCTATTTAACCTCAGCTTGAAAGTTGAGAAAATGAAAACACATACCTGGAAGAAAAGAATCACATCTTGAAACACACATTTTAGCCTCAATCAAAAAGTAATGTGCTAACTACCTTACCTACGCTACAAGCAGTATGATACTGCTTCAACTTATTTACAGCTGAATAGTCATTGTTGCCAAAACCAGCAAGAAATTTCAGCTCACAACTAAATCCTATGGTCACACAAGGCACAACTGAAAACATCCGGCCCAAACTCTTCTCTTACATTTCGGACAGCTTTGGTTTAGTAGAATCCATCACTAAAATTACAGCTAACAAATTCTGGTTCCTATATTTTGGTGTGTTATTTCCTTTATAGTAGTGGAAAGTGCATTCCCAAATGAAAATAATCTTGAAGCAGAGAGTAGAACAAGCCAGCAGAGCTTCTCTGTTGTAACTCACGAATCGCTGGACTGATGACTGACACCAGCCATTAATAATCAGTTTTATATTTTATCATTCAGGAGTGATTTGGAACACCCACCCTGTCTCACTGCTGCAGAAGCAACCATAAGGCAGGGGATTACTGAAGTAGTAATCAAGATTTTGAATGAGGACTTGCTGTCCCATACACCTTCCAAAAGGCTACTGTTTCCAAGAAATTCCCAAGTGGAAACCAAAATGCTTGTTACTGACCACAGCCACACAGTTCAACTGGTGCAATTCCAAGATATCCAAGTCTTTTCTTCAACACTAGGTTATCTTGGATCTTGAGATAATCATTAAAACATGACTGTCAAGTCACCCTTAGGAGAGTGGTAGCTGGCTATGCCTAGGACCCTGACAACATATATAAGCATTCCTCAGAAAGAGGAGACTGCAGATAAGCCAGTCAACATCAGAAGAGAGACAGCTTGCTGAAGTCCTTCTGGGCAAAAGGAAGAAAGCTACAGGCTCTGAATGGAGGTATGTTGGTGGATGCCTGTTGTATCTGGAAAAGGCTGAAGGAGGCCATGGTGTAGGCATTCAGGTCTGAGCAGTCCTGGTGGCTTTACTTTCTTGAAAGTGTGGAAACCTTGGGAAAAGGCCTGTAAAAGCCGATTCAGAATGTCAAGGCCACCTGTAGCAGTGCTGGAGTGCAGCTGATGTTTAAGATCTTTCCACACCGCTTAGTATACTAAGACTTAAATTTTCCTCATCAGAATACCCTCTGAAAAAGCAGATTCAGTCAGATTCATCCCCTCTTCTGCTGCCTTGTCTTTATCAGGCCAATTTAACCAATGGCAACTGTGCACACAGATACTATGGTATGTTTGAAGAATTTGACTGTGCAATTTCCAGAAAAGATTAGGAAGTATCATGGGTGTTCAAGATACCTGATAACCTGTAGAATAGTGAGAACAATCCTAGAAATCCTTCGGATCCAATCTTCTGTTCCAAAAGAAGGCTGTGTAACCAACACAGAAAAAGGAATGACTGAAGACTTTTCAAGGTGGAGATGAGGATACAGATTCCTCCCCTCCAAGTTTCACCAGAAGCAGTCTGGGAACAGACTGATTCTGCACCAGAGCTTAAGAGGACCATGTCATGATTCTATGGTCTCAGCACTAGGGCAGTTTCACTGCTGATCATTCAACTAGCATTCAAGCCAGTAAGGCAGTTTGACACTAGGAACAGTTTTTGGTGGTGGGCGTTTTTTTTGTTTGTTTGGTTTTCTTCTCCCCTTTTTTCCTTTTCTTCTCTCTTCAGTACTGGAGCATCCTTGGAATGGGCACTGAAGCTTGCCGACAGGCCTTCACAGATCCACTGCCTCCAGATTCCTTAGAGGACCTGTGGGATCCTAAGGAATGATGGTCTTGTCTCCTCTTCTCAGTCTCTTGACACTGAGGAAGAATGGTGCAGAAAAAAGACTGAGCCCACACCATTTTTCTTGTCTACTATACTGACCAAACTGTAAAGATGGAACAATTTCATCAACCCACGAATCTTTGGAAGTCAGAAGGAATAATTAGATACCTCATGCCTGAACATCACAAGTCATTATGTATCTGTCCAGTCACCCCTTATCTACAGTGACCTCAGTTGTCTAATACTACCTTCAGAAAGGCTTTCAATCTTAGAGATGAAGAATTCAACTTTTTCTTTAGTTGTATATTGAAGCAATTATGTTTATTTGCACCACTTCCCACTTAATAGTTCATCTTCAGCTTCCAGCAATGGATTCTGGTATGCCACTAAGAGACTAGTCAGTCATCTGACAAAGGACGTGGCTGAATCTTTTGAGCATCATCAACAGAACCTGCTTTGGGATTTTTTTTTTGTTGTTTGTTTGGGTTTTTTTTTGTTTTTTGTCTTTTTCTTCCTCTCCCTCCCCATTTTGTTTTTAAAGAGGGTAGCTTACACATTAATACAGGTAACAGTGACCGCATAAAGCACATTACGCTGGCTGCAAGACAACAAAAAGTGATACAGAGAATCAGCCACCCTCGTAGCCACTTAAGTTTAGCCAGCAAAAGGGCATCTTCTCACCACATGGCAATTCAGTGCACACGTGCTAAGCCAAAACCTGAAGTACACTCGCGTACCTCAGCTAACTTTGTTGCCCCTCTTTTGATACCTAAACAGTCAGCCACATTATACTCCTCCCTTCCTTCTCTCCCCAAACATACAGTTGGAAGTTTTAATTGTAACAGTTTTGGATAAGTTAATCACCTTTAATAAAAAAAAGTATCTCTGCCTTCTGAAATAGTTCTTTTTGTCCAAGAAGACATGTTACCAGAACTGGATGAGGCAACCTTGCATTTCTTTAACTTCTCAGTCAATCCGTTTAGCACTAAAGGCTTCACACTGACAGGTCTTAGATTTCAGAACCTTCAGGACTTGATAGCTAAGTGTTGCACCTATTCACATTAAAACAACGCACTGTCCAATAAATAAATGTGAAGAGACAGAGAACTAAAATCACATCACTGCATCTTTGAAGATATATCACTGTGCCCACAAGCCCATCTCTTTATTCACTCAATACATAAGACTAGTATTCCACGGCAATTATTCTCTATTTGCTTGACTTGCACACATGACTACAGATTTCATGCTCAATGTTTTTCATTTATGGATTAATTTATTTTCTCTCTCTCTCCTTTTTTTTTTTTTAAATATGAGGTACTCGAGTCTTCTGTTCACAGCCTATACCAGCCCTAGGAGGGGCAGATGCTGACAAGAATTCCATTTGCATACACTCATACTAAGGAGCACACCTGCTCCAGTGAGTAGGTTTTCAAGCATCAGATGTATTACATTCACTTTGCACCAGTGCTTGAGGAACATGGATTTTCAGCCCTCACCGGAGTCTTCAGATTTCAAGACTTGGCATAATTTTAGAATTCTAAGTACTGACATTAAATACTAGCTTTAAAATGTCAAATTTAAAAATGAGCAGGTACCTTCAATGTATGAATTTTGTCAGTACACAAAAGTAGCACACAAGACACAAAGGAAAAAGCCGAACTGTCTCAGAGTGGTATCTACCCTTGACTAAAGGAAATAAAGTTTGTGTAGCAGTATGTCGTTCTTCTTGTAAGCTCAAGTCAAATACACTTACTAATGTGGAAATCCTGATGCAGCTACAATACTGCCTGCCACCACCCCCCACAGCCCCAAATACCGAGCAGAAGTGCAGGGGCTCACACAAAACAGTGAAATATGTGCTTACATTTATATTGACCCACATCTAAGAAAATCCAAAGTAAAACCCTACAGAGCTGTTGATACAGACTATTGACATGTTAAGTGCAATTAGACTTATGCACTGAGTAACAATCAAATCTGGACAGAAAGCAAAGAATCGTTATCTTATAGCAAGAATAGCAATAAAGCTACTTTATATGCAAATAAGTTACACACAGCACCAGTCATACTTGGAATCAAACTCTGAAGACACTACACCAGTAAGCTACTTTAAAACAAGAAAGGAGAGATACTTTTCCTTCAGCGAATGACGTTAATTCTAGAGTTACTACAAAACAGATCTAGTTAACAGGATTAAGTTGCATCTAACTTTCCTATACTTTATAGAGAAAAAAACCTCCCAAAATTCTGAAGCACTTAACTTTGCATTTTTTAGTGCAACAACAACTAATGACTAAAGACTAACAACCATGGTCTAATTGTTTCCAAACAACTTTTAATTAAGGAACATAATTAAAGTGAAAAGCTTATTTTAGGTGCTTTTACAACTGATTCGTAACTTTTTCATCCTCCATTTTATAAGAGGATTTTTTTTTTTCTTTTTTTTTTTAACGCTCCAAAGGAAACCAATTTAAGAATTAAAGGAGGAGTGCCAAAATTCAACAACAAATATTAAAGAACAAAAGAGGTTTTTGGCTAGAGTCACATTAATGACCTGCATACAAGTTAGAGGAAATGATTGTTTAACAAAAGGTTTGGGGCTTTGTGCTACCATCCAAAACAAGTTAAGTACACCCTGCTCCAGAAAAAGAATTAGTCACATCTTGAACTATTTGCATATGATAGCAGACCTATTAAGCAGTGTTTTTATCCTTCAGTTCATTACCTAAAAAGATTTCCTAGGCAGAAAGCTAGCATTAGCCATCAACCCATATGCAGACTATACTTGCTAAAGCTACTTCAGAGTGAAAACAATCAACTGGGAACAATACTAAGTAGTATCACTAATATTACGCTATTCGGTTTTCAACTACTAACTGCTTCTGTCATTTATGAAAACATGGAACAGACATTACTAAAATCAAAGCTAATAAGCAAGCAAAAAAATGATGAAGGACAGAGAACTGGACTCTATCAGACTCCAAAGGTCTAAGATCAAGTAAGTAGCTTTAAACAAACTCTTTGGATAACATAGTTGGTGAAGATCATATTAGCCAAATAAAATCATCTTCAAATTTTACTAGAAATGTAAAAAAGAACTTACAGAAGCAGTTAAAAGTCACTGACCTCTCACTAATTGCGTGCATTTCACAACATCTGTGTGCGGATGTTCAATGGTAATCTCAAAACCTGAAGAGTTAAGAATACATTTTAGAACTACACATTTCCATCTGTTAAATAAAAAACCAAACTCCTTTCCTTTCCCCACAGACCTAAAATGCTTGCCAAACCTTTGCACTGAAGATCAAGTAACGCTATTTAACTGCCTTTTATTCTGCACTTTTTCATACATTTGAATGGTTGATGGTATAGCCATTTCAAGATCAATCAGTAAAACATTCCTTAAGTAATCTCAAGTCCTAAAAATACATAAACTTGGGAAGTTACTGTATGTTTAAAGTTGAACATATCTGAACAGTTTCTAGTACGTTAACAAGTCAGTAAAAGCTGTATTACAGACACATTGAAATACACCTGTGTGCACACACACTTTATTCACTGATTTCTGGGACTTAAACATGTTGCACCTATGAAATTACAAATTAAGTCAATTTGTAGGTCAGTGCCTTAAGAAACCTTTCTTCATTTATGACGCTATTTTAGGAATTAGGTCACTAGTGTTAGCTTTTTTTTAAAAAAAAAAACAAAAACAACATACTCAAAGTGGTACTTAAGAATATCCGAGTAAGTCACTGTTCTCAGGCTTGCTAGCTGTAATTGTCCCTATTTATGTCACTTTGAAGTCGGAAGAGTTTCTTATCTGAACATTCATCCGAACCATTAAATGGTTACACTACGACTTGTGACATTCAGAGACAGTAACCCCACTCAATTACATCATGTTCTTCTATTGAAAGGCAAAATGGGGAAGAGCACTGGGTATAAAGCTCTTCCCAATTGCTTCAGAACACATACACCGCTAACCTAGTATAACGTGCTACCTTATATGAAGAAATATCAATGTAGTTACTACTTCGGAGTAAAATCTATTTGGAAGGGTACACATTTCTACCCCATCAAACTGTCAGAAACATCTATTTCACAAGTAAAGATATGCCTTTTTTCCCCTCCAAAGTGAACACAACAGAACTGCTCATACAAAACTACATTCACAGGTCAGAAGTTGTACACAAAAATAGTAAAAGTCTAGTGTACCATTAGCACATCAAAAATCCAGTTACTTGGGTCCCATTACTTCTCCATGGTAAGCTGGCTGCACAGGAGATACTTAGAAAGACATACCTAAAGTTTGAAGCATTATTGTTTCAAGTATAACCAGCTCTTGGGCTTGCTGAAGGTATGCCTGAAACAAATAA
Source organism: Burhinus bistriatus (assembly GCA_013397275.1). NCBI lineage: Eukaryota > Metazoa > Chordata > Aves > Charadriiformes > Burhinidae > Burhinus > Burhinus bistriatus. The sequence continues at coordinate 521,706 of VYXH01012778.1, read as the reverse complement.
GCAAACAGGTCAAGACGCAGCTATCTATTCTCTCAAAACTTTAATCATACACATCCTATTTGAACACTGGTACTAGAAACACAAGTTAAGACCACTACCCAAGCCAGTTAGAACTGACAACTCAGAACATTTCACTGCAGTAATACTTACTTCTACCAGTATAAGCATTACTGCAAATTCAGGTACACCAGCCTAACCGTCTTTCACAGTAAGATTTACTGAGTCCGGATCTCGTATAATCTATTCCAAAGTATTTTGGGGAGAAGGGAGGATGCTATAAGAATTACAAAGGCTTGCGAGTGCAAATCAACTCAAATATCCTCAGGCAGGTTATCCATTTTACAAATACTTTAAAATACAGCTGGGGATACTCAGCTGGCCTCTGTTAAACTAGCTTAAGCTTGTGGGCTCAAACACGTATGCATATATCTATATATACACCTCACCCCCCATGTGTCATTCCAAGAACAGGGAGCATAACGAAGGTGCTCAAATAGTTTTATATGTCAGCTGAGGTCCAGCAGGCTATAACTAGCTCTGCCTGACCTTCAAGCTAAACAACTCTGGTGCATTCCCACCATAATTCCTCCCACGTTTGGTTTCTTGAAGACTCATCTCAGGGAAGAAAATGTGAACTATAAGTCAGTGGAAGCTGTACAAACTTTGGCAAATGAAAGGAAGACCAATGTATAGCAGAGTCAGCAGCTGGTAACTGTACTGCATCCTTTAAAACAGAACGTAGACAACGGTGCACAGCGAGTCTCTGGTTGAGAAAGACAAACACAGTGTCCTCAACTCCTCTCTGCACAGACTGTGTGACTTACAGAACCACACATGAAACATCTTATTTAACATCTAGTCTTCCACTATACATGTAGAAGTCTTAAAAATAATGCAAGTTCAGGATGGTGCAATCTCTTCAAATTTCATAACACAAATATTTGAGCCTTTAATAAGTTATATTAAGTAAAACAAAAGACTTAAATGGTGTAAAAATGAAAGGGTTTTTTTCTAGTTTGCAGACAGCAATAATCCAGTCAAGACAACATAACAGATCATTAAATGACGTGTCATCCGATTATCTTTAAAACCATGACTTCCACCTACATCACTCTTTGTATCCAGTTGTGGCTCTTGAGGATGAAGACAGGCATGCGCTACTTTAATAACATGTTCAAGTTTCCGTGGCTGTTCTTCCACTTTTGCAGCCAAAAACAATGCCGTAGGAGATATTATCTGAAGAAGAAAAACATATGTATTTTTTTTAACTTTTTACAAGTAGGACTTGAATTTTTATGGAGAATCTAAAGTGGTAGTTAGAAAAGGTTGAAGAAGTTGGATTTGTTTGTGGGGCTTTTTGGTTTTTTTGCTTTTGTTTTTAAACAGTTCTGAAATCATGCAAGGCAACAAAAATTACTAGTCATGTTTTATTTTATAACTGATGTAATCCTCTCAGCAGCACAGGGAAGGAGTAGCATAAATGCTAAATTACATTTGTGAGTAAGATGTCTGAGGTCAAACTAATTCTAGTTCAACATAAAAAGAATAGATTTGGTCCAGAAGATTTAGTCACACTAGAACAGGCTGTTTCAAATTAAATACACTTTGTGAGAAAGTTCATCCAATTTCTTGCACAGTAGTGAGCCATTACACCCTCTTTTCAGAACAGCTCTGCTATATTTGATTCTCCTAAAAAGTAAGCAACTTCGCAGAGAACTTTAAGGAAAACCGCTTCTTATATAAACATAGGCTGTATAAGCAAAAGCTTTACTCTTGGAAACTTTACTATATACCCAGCAGTACCTAGTGAACAAAGCGTAAGGATTCACAAAACAGCAGTTACATCAAATGTTAGTCAAGACTACAAATTACATTTAAAGATGAAAATTTTAATAAAACCCTAGGTGTCATAAGCTGGCAGCAACGCACCCTTTCACAGTTCCGTAGCTAACTCCTAGGTGATACTAAGTAGTTTTGATGCCTAGTTGTCAGCTACAATGACTGATGTATCTATATACAGAACATGGCTAACCATAAATGACTTATAAGAATCAGGGTCCTCTTTGTATGCAAAAGTTGCCCATGTTAAACAGGAACTAAAATGACAGTAGAAATCTTTGTGTAGACATGAGTTGAGTAGATTAAATTGGTTACAATTAAGCCAGTACAAAGCATTTATTCAGAGACTGAAATAGCTGCTTGTTGAGTACTTCATTATTGCATGGTGCAAGCAGTGCAGGTATTGGATTTCTCATTCAATACCCAAGTGGAACTAGACTGAATGAACTGAATAGCAGCCATACTTCCCCCCCCTAAAGTGAGGTTTACTTTTTTTTTTGGTCCGCAAGCAGCCGCTTTGTTATGTCCAAAAGAAACACTTGGTATAAAAAAATGGCAATATATGAAAAACTGCAACGAACTAATTAGAATTGAACATTTAAGTGATTACCCATTACATTTCAGGAGCTTTCAAACGTATTGAAGGAATACTTTTTGCCTCGTTAAATCACTTTGAAATGTCCACTTGGATCTTAAAGTAAACCTTGTAAGTTGACTTGAGGAAAACTGACACCCTGGGAAGGCAATACCCTTTGACAAATAGAAACGTGCCATAAGAAACCTAGTATTCTTAAAAAAAAAACACCAAACCCCAAACCACCCAAAACAAGTCACAGGGAACAAATTCTTGCACAATGGTGACAAAAGAACTACTTTCTTTTTAAGACCCTTGTAACTTAAGCCTTATACATGAATTAACTAAAAACATCGTCAGATGTTGGCGAACAAGGCCATATTAACACTTTTATTTAAGACTTCTGATGATTTCTGAGAATCATAGAATGGTTTATGTTGGTAGGGACCTTAAACATCATCTAGTTCCAACCCTCCTGCCATGGGCAGGGACACCTCCCCACTACAGCAGGTTCCTATTCACGTTGCTTGAAGTCCTGATTTGAAATTCTGGAGGAAATTCCCTTTGCTAGGGACACACTACTTTAAATATGTCTCACTTAAGATGGGAGATAAACTTTTAAACACTAAATGTGAAGGAAAGACTTTCTGGAGTTCAGAAAGCTAGAGTAGCAAGAGCTTTGAAGAGCCAGATGACGTCCAGTAGCATGCACAGGTATAACCCAACATATGCATGCCACAAAGATATTTTATAGTGCAGACAAACTGTGCTTCAGCCCAGTAATGTGTGAACCCAGGTAAATCTCTCTCGTCTACAGTTGTTTCATCCATATAAGTCCTGTAGTAACCTCTCCCCAGTGTGCTTCAACAATTTAGGGCAGGCATAACTAAGGAAGGTGTCTGAGGCTAGCACCTTCTACACCAGGGCCAGCCTAAGAGGAAGGATTACATTCTCAGACATAATCCTGAGCTTTTGGGAAAAAACAGATTAGCAGACAGGGACAGGAAGCCAGAGAAACATGAACAACAGAAGAAAGGAAATTGGAATATTGAAGAATCAATGGAGTTATGAAGAAACAAGCTTGACAACAAGACATTGGACAGAAACTAGGAGGTATTAATGAGGACACCAAATAGACTAGAACTGCTTCCATTTTTTTACTCAGGAAAAAGGATACAACAAGGTAGACCATGATGGACTAAAACTAAGACTCAACATAGTGCAGTCACTGAGGAAGGAAAGTTAAGTCATGATGTTTATGGAATCAGAAATACAATGATGGGAAGACACTTTAATAGAAAGTAAGTAGAAGGTCTTTTCCATCTCCCCAGGACCACACAATTTCTCCCCCCCTCCCCCCCCCCCCCCCTTTTTTTTTTTTTTTTAAATTTAAACCAAACCAAACAGATATTCAGTCAGTAACCTGTAGCAGTGCCTTACTGCTAGGCTGAAGAACCAAAGCAACTGGACTGTGAGCACTGAACTGCTGCTCCCTGCTCTTCTCTCCCTCTCTCTAGCCTTACCATCCCCAAAAAGCATCACGCACTTATGCCCAAGAACTTGCATTTAGGCCTTACAGTTTTTCTAGCTTTGTGTACAAGTTTAACTCAAAGATATCCTAACACAAGGTCTATTTCCACACAGTTTGTGGGTAGTTACGCATACATGGAATTGTTACAATTCACCTTTCAGAAAAATCAACTTCCAGCAATTACCATGGCTGAAAATATTTCCATTTCACAGAGACATTCTTCAGACCAAGTCACCAATAACTGCACAATTAAATAATTAGAAAATTCTCACTCACTGTTATTGTACGTTTGACTGCACTGAAGTTTTACTTCATTCCAAAAAAGCACATCCTTCATCAGACTGACTTCAGGATATGTTCTAATTTACTGAAACAGATTAGTTCTGGCCAAATCTCCACACAATTCCTGATCTCCAAGACCTTATATAAAACACTGTTCTGGAGGCTAATTTAAGTCAAACTGATTAACCGGCGTTTAACTCTGGTTCATCAGAAATCTATGTGCACCCCAATTATCTATTTCTTTAAAAAAGAAGTGTTGGCTTCTGGCCAAAGAATGTCAGGTCTTTGTCTTGGTTCTCATTCCCAGTTTAGAGCAGATCAGTATTTCTGTCTCCCTTGGTATTTATTCAGAAAAATAGAGATCCTAATAAAATTTCAGACTTGGCACGCATACAGTCTTCAGTGAAGACAACACACCCTGCTAAGCGCATAATTGGCAAAGTTACTCAAACACTTTCATTCATTTCCAATTCTCAAAAATGACAGAAAAAGCAAAGTAGAACAAAAAAGCAAAATTAAGGACACAGGCTTGACAAAGCTGCAATCTTCCTAAACATCTTCATCTGACATAAAACAAGTGAAGTAATTTAAAGACGTTATCTACCATACACTCAAAATATTTTTTAAGACTTTCAGAAATATCTTCAGAAGAACACACATGATTTATGAAATTAAATCCCATTTTGTACTAGCTGAGAATCTCAGAAACTAACTCCCACTGAAACAGAAAAAACAAAACCTAAGAGCCTTTTTATAACAGTCCAAAAGCATTATACAGCAAGTTTTATTGGTAAACGTGGTACAAGTCCTTTTTCATTTAAAAAGTACAAGCCATATTGTAAAACCAGTGTTGCTACAACGAAGGCATTTGGAATCACCTCCGAATACACCTGCAGCACGCATGCAGTTTTCTGAGAACTCCCTCTCCCTTTTAATGCCAATATTAGTATGTTTTTAGACTTGATACAAATTAGCTTGAGACGTTAAGTAGTCCCAGTCTATGATAGAGGTTTTTCAAGTGTGAACACAAAGAGTTGCAGTATTTATTTTTTTTTTATTATAACCAGGAGCTCACATTGCATAAAACCAGCAAGTATGTTAAATTGCAAGATCAAAAACAGAATTGAAATGCCCAAAACAGCCTCACTAAAGCTTGCTGCATATTATGAAAGTTTTAAGAACTTTGCATAACTGCAAAGTCAACTGTTTAATACTGCAATTTGGACAGGACACAAGAGACAGGAAGGGAATACAGAGGGATGGGAAATAAAAAAAAGTCCTCCGCGCAACTCGGCTACCTTGCACTTAAGGGAAAAATTTTGTCCTGCAGACTTCTTTAGGCACTTTATTAAGTTCCACTGCATGTCACCAAAAAAAACCCTTGACGTCATCAAGTATATTTTCAACTGGTTGTTTGGTATACCACATGACATTTCTAAGGATTACATTTAAAAATACAGCTACCATTTAGATGCCTTACCTCTCATTTCCAGCATACCAAGGATTTCTCCCCCTTCTCTGTTCTTCAAATCACAGTGTACTGAAGAATAAGCCTCTACAAGAGGTATTTGCTATATAATATCAAACACACCATGTACTATAGAAACAGTATTTCCAGAAGAACTTTAATTTTCAACATATTTTAAAGTGTAACAGTCAGGCTAGTATTTCCTATAAAAAGCCAGCAAGCTTCCTCCCCACCCCGATATTAGCACTAACTTTATACCGAGCAAACCAAAGTTATTATGCCCTGGTCAACACTAACATAGCAAGAATAATTTGTTCTACTGCTGAGGAGATTCATAGTAGTTCCTGGAATGTTATTTGCATGGCTAGGGAAAATTAGTAGTCAGGGCATCCAATTCTGCTTACCAGAATTGGTAAAGCAAGTTTCCACCCTATTACTGGAGCACAGCAACCTTGCAAGGTCTTAACCTGCTTTGACTGCAACATCAAAACTTCAATACATTCTTCTCTGTACCTAAATGTACGTACTTTGTAGATAATCCATAGCAACTCAGGAGTGACTTGTTAGCCCACAGTAACTTAGCAAAAAAAGGTATATTTGGTCATTAGAGCAGTAAATGTAACACATTCAAAATGAACCAAGAACACATTAACTGGTATGTGTCACCCCTGTAGCTGACAGATTGAAGATACTGTTGGGAATTCTGTTCCCTATTCACAGTTGACTCAAAATCTTGAAAGCCTGTAAAATTGTTTAGCAGAAACATCTATTGAAGAAAAAAAAATAAATTAAGACAACAGCTATTCAGTAGATGAGCTTCCACTAGAAGACCTGTTTACTAACAATTAAGTGCATGTGACTTGTATGTAAGACATACATATGTATTTGTATAACCCAGCAATTATACATGACAATAAATACGCAAGTGTTTATTACTTGACTAAAAACATTAACCTACCAATAAAGCAAGAAAACAAAGGCTACATTTTTTTCAGTTGGAGATCATAAGACATTCTGACTAATGGCCATCTAATTTTCTAGCCCCAGCCTTCAGATTACTTCTTACCATGGATAAACATCACTACATGCATACAACAAAGAAACATTAGAGATATTCTCCATACACTAGAGAAAATTTTAGCTAGGTCTTAGTTTCAAGACTGCCAGTACCTTACTATTTAATTTCTAAGGGCTAGTTTCTTCCTGCAGTGGATGAATAGTTACATTTTTTAGCTTGCCAAGTACTCTGGAGATTTGATATTAAGTATTTATTACAGTCCTCAGCTTTTGCTTTCCCTACAGAAAACCTGCCAGATGGTTTGGGAGTATTTTAAGTGACTCACATTCACTTTGAGACCACCCCCTTTACCCCCCTAGAAAATAAGTAAGAAATTGCATTTGCCCATCAGCACACACACAAAGCTGCTGGCCTCACACTCATTAAGAACTAGAGAAAGTAATTCAACAGGAATCAGTATTACTGACTGCTAACTTGCAGTGCATTTGCCTTTAACTTTTATACTGTTACCTGAGAATTAATTTAACAATACATTTCCCCCCCTCCTGTAATAGTTGCAGTTTCCAGGGCACTTAGCCCTTTCATAGCTTACTCGTGAATTTCACGATTCATAAATATAACTTAAGGCATAGTTTTCATAACAAGGGTACTATACATCCAAATACTACTGTGCTTCCAGTTCCAAGTGACTGGCATTTTCCAGTGTCCGGTGAAAACCCGAACACAGCAGCTAAAGCTTCTTGCTACCTAAATCTATCCTAGATTACCAGATGACAATACAAACAGTAATCTAGCCGGTGATGTAGATAACACAAGGGCCAGCTACAGCAGCTCTACACAGAGTGACCTCTCCATTCCAAGCAGCTCTACCTAGTTTATCAAGTCTGCAAACCATCCACAGTCACAGAAAACTCTGGACACCTCACCAGCTCCTCTTCCACTGGCTACAGATTACTGCTACATGGGCAGGTACGCGGAGGGGAGAAAGGTGGAACGACTGTTTTACTGCCTTCACTTGATATATTACAGACACTCACAGGGCATATTCCACCACATAGCCTGCTGGAACTTGATTCTCAGTTGTGCTATTCTCGCTCCAAAACTAGAAAACTGTTTTAGGGAAGTACGTTTTGATTTATATGTATATCCATGCAATACATAGTTCTCTATCATTACACAAACAAAACCTACATTATGTATTTCTTCCAGTTAAAGTCTTTCAGGCTTATGCACGCTTAGGTCAGGCTGTACTTAAACACTTAGCTTTTATTACATAAAGACCTGTAACACCACAGTTTTGGTAACAAGCTTGCTGGAAGCTTGAATTTACCTCAGGTTTTGCACAAAAATAATTAAATACACTTCTGAAATATACCTACAAACTAATATGTAATTCCCGCTGAATAAACACTAAATATGTCCATTTATTCAGTCAACAATGACAAACAAATTCATGCCAGGCAAAAGATTTGGCTAACACTATAACCCATGTGTACCTGCCCAAATTTCAGACTGCACAAAGTCTGCAAGATTCTACCCCTCAGCAGACCAAGGTCTGTTCTGGTCTAGACCATACCATCTGTCACAGCCTCAGTCTGTTTGTTTTATCATGAAAAGCCAAGACCTGAGAAAACTCATCCTCACTGCTTAGTGATATATTACCAGCATTATTAACCATTCTTGCAAAGTTGGTATAGAATATTGACGCAAAGTACTGTTTGTATTTTTTTTAAAACACAAAAATACCCAGAACATTACTGTTTTTCTAACTACCGCATCCAATACTGGACCTAAAATAGGTCTAAAATTTTCAGGTTGGGATCCCCAGTTCCACACCTGTTAGGAAATCTCTCAATTACAGACAGTACTTTTACAGAAGAATCAGTTTTTTATAACGTATTCCGTATTCAGATTCAGCATTCTCAGTTCATTAGTTGAAACAAGAGCTAACATTTTCTCATTAGATTTAAAGATTTTTCTTGTCTAATATGACTTATCATCATGCTGCTTAAGACTAGTTAAATGAATTTAAACTGTTTTTTAAGAACAGATACATAATCCATATGTATATGCACATAACCATACTATAATTGTCAGACACACCATGCTAGCACTACCACTGACTTCAGGAAGAAAAATGTGCGCTCCTACACATCAGCCTTTCAAACTACAGCACATAAGCACCAGCCAGATTTGAAACATCTAAATGCATTCTTCACACATCTGAAATGTGTTTGCTGATGGTGCCTGGTTTTTTTTATTTCGATGGCAGAAGATAAAATCTAATTGTCACTAGTTAAAATAATTCAAAGTTGAAAAGAAGTATCATTATTGCTTCTAAACCACTGATAAGGAACTAGAATTCCTCTAAACAGACCAAAATTTACGATCCAGCAAAAGAATACAACACATGTCAGTCAGGCTGCCAAAATTATAGGCATATAATTCCTGCATATAAAATCATACTTACATTTCGATTAAATTTTGTGAAGGAATGATGCATATAAAACCTGTGCATGTAAACAATTGCAGTGTTTATCGTAAGCTGCGATCTGGAAGATTAAATTAAGGAAACACTACATATTGAGAAAATTGTTCACTAGAACCAAAAGCGACGCGCTTCCTACATCAAGCATCGCTTTCAACGTACTGTCTTCAGTAGGGGATTTGAGGTTTTCGTCTTACACTCTGCTCTCTTTTAAGAAAAAAAAACCAAACAAGAAATAACGCGTAACGAGGAGATACCCTTTTCAAGGTAAACGGGTCTGTAAGTAACTGGGATCACTTTCAAAGCGTCTAAGCCCGCAGTTATCGATACAAAGGC
>VYXH01012778.1:459946-510932 GCA_013397275.1 Burhinus bistriatus | reverse complement strand
GGGGATTCCCCCCCCCCCCCAACGCCGGTGGGGAGCGGAGTCGGGGTGTGTGTGTGTGTCTCCGTCCCGGCTTTGTGCGGGAGCTGCGGGGGAGCGCCGGCTCTGATCGTGTCTTCCCGGGCTGTTGGCGGTCAGTTAGGAAACATTGGCGGGTTGGGGGAAATGGCTTCTTCGTGCCAGGCAGAGGAGTGGCCTAAGGCCGTAACCCGCTGTGTGCCTGCCCACCCAAACTTCACAGCGCAAGGTTTGCGCGGTTCTGCCCCTTGGCAGACCAAGGTCTGCTCTGGGCTAGACCAGATCGGTCACAGTCTCCATCTGTTTATTTTATGTTGAAAAGCCAACAAGTGTTCTATTCCTTTGCTGGATTGTAAATTTTGGTCTGTTTAGAGGAATTGTAGCTTCTTGCCAGTGGTTTAGAAGCAGTAACAATACTTCCTTTCAACTTTGAATTATTTTAACTAGTGACAATTAGATTTTATCTTCTGCCATCGAAATAAAAAAACCAGGCACCATCAGCAAACACATTTCAGATGTGTGAAGAATGCATTTAGATGTTTCAAATCTGGCTGGTGCTTATGTGCTGTAGTTTGAAAGGCTGATGTGTAGGAGCGCACATTTTTCTTCCTGAAGTCAGTGGTAGTGCTAGCATGGTGTGTCTGACAATTGTAGTATGGTTATGTGCATATCCATATGGATTATATAGCTCTTCTTAAAAACAGTATTTCAAGCAATCCCATGTATTGCCTCACAAACGGCACACAGCAGCACAAACAAGGGGGCAGCAGCTGACATATGGAGATGGGGATATGCAGCCAGAGTGGGAGAGGATAACTTAAATTTGCCTTTCTGGTTCTTGCAGATTGGAAATAAGTTGCATAGGGGCACCAGAATAAAAGAACATCTGTCTTAAGAGTTAAAATGTTTGGAAATCCTAATTGATATGTTGGACAGAGAAGAGAGCTGGCAATAGAGGCTGTGGGGAGAAGATGGAAAGTTCTTTAATGTATTTGAAGTCATTATAATCATTCGGCAAGAAAAGTGTCAAGATTGAGAGGCATGCCGTGCCTGTAATTCTGGTACTGGTAGTAGCAAACATCTGGGCAAAGCATTCCTCTCAAGTGCAGGAGTACTTAAGAATCACACAGCAATTCCTGCATCTCCAGTGTATGGTATATATGATAATCACACCTATATAAGCAATAACTAACTTCTACAGGTACTACTTCTCAGTAATTCGGTGCCAAAAAGGCAGAATTAAAGCTGTCCAGTGATACCTGGTGTCCTTCCAGATTAATACCTCCAGCAAGTCAACTTGCTGTACACAGAGATGTGTATGCTCACATTGTATTGAACAGGAACTTGTCCAAACCCATCCCACTTCAGCTACCTCTAAGAATTAAGATCACTTTCTAAACTTTTTGCCCATTCCTATTTCAGTCTGAAATAATATGCTACCAAATGTTAAATTTACATGGCTCTGATTAAGCCTCAGATGCATTCCCACATGCCCAAGTAGTGACACAGCCTAAAGTGCTGGAATGAAACATCCTAACTTCTGTCTCTTACTGCTTTGGGGTGAAGAAATACAGCCTTCTGTCTTCCCTTCAGGAAAACACATAGTCCTCCTAAATTTCCTTACGTCTCAAGCACAGTCTGCTCAGCAACTTTGTTTAAATCTTTGTTAACACCTGCTGTAATGCAGCTTGCAGAGAGTTCTCACTGGGCACTCAGATGCAGAGGACAGAGAACACTTCAGTGCTTTACGTACTCAGTAACTGATTTTCTGCAGTAGCTTGAAATTACTGGATTCAGTGTTCAAAGGGTATGAAAAGGTACTTGTCTTTACTTAAAGTTCTGATCATCGTGGGTCAAAATGAGAGCTCCAGGTGCTCTTCTCGTGTTTAGTCATATGCCACTAGCACTCCACAGCAGTTTTGTACACCTAAAATTATGTTACAACTAGTTCTTTTACAACTTCAGTGCAAATTTTCTACAAGCAGTTATAATTTTGTAACTGGACCCAACAGAACACCAATGAAACACACAGACATATAATGCAGCACAGACAAACATGCATGACTTACCTGATCTTCCCAATCGTAAATCATCTTTAAGATTTTAGCTGTGCAGAGTAAATTTAACTACAAAGACTTCTGTTGTAGTTAGGAGCTGATCTTTGCCTTTATATTTTTGTGCTTTTAACAGTCTTAAAGTGCAATGTTTTACCTCATTGTTTAAATCATTGTGTAAAACTAATGGAGTTTGGGTGTTCAACTTACATTTTTTATTCCTTCAATAATTGGTGCAAGAGTATTAAGAATGTTCTTGTCTGCCTATAATTAGAATTTTATATTAGCTTTGTTAATTAAAAAAAAGGAAGATGTAGGGAAGATTATATATATCCCTGTCTTAAAAATCTTAACACATTGAGAATAAGTAGAATATCATTAAATAATGACAGTGCATAATGAATATGATTTATGCAGGATATGCACGTTAATTGCCATGCAGAGTGCTGCAATCACCCATTCAGTCACAGGTTAAGGTAATTAAATAACTGTTCTTGCTATTAGAGAGGTTCCAGACCTTGGTCCCCAAAGATGTAACATTGCATTCTCGCTAACTTAACAGGCTTCGTTCATAAGAAAATTGAAGAATCAACCCAATTAAAATGTATTGGAGGAATCACCATGCATTTTCCTCTTAAATCCATTTAAACATCTGTGAAAATCAAATGTGCTGAAGGAAAGCAATATTATATGAGAACGAAGTTGCCTTCTTCTACTTGAAATTTAATTAAAATGATCTGGTGGAAAAATCATACATAGAAGTAGCACAATGCTTGCATGTAGATATTTAAATAAAAAACGTCAACAGAAGTCTTGTGAACCTGAGGACAACAAATACTGTTAAAGCTATTTTATCTAGGTCCTCTTTTCCTCTTACATGAAAAACTGATATTCCCAGGGCCTAAACCCATGAGCTGCTGCGTACTTCAGCTTCTGATGGCCAGTAGTCTTATTTATGGAATATACATGGAGAAGCAATATTGTAAAGATCAAAACGCAGTAGCTAGGAACACGTATAATTAATCTGCACAAACCACTTCTGCTTTTGTTTTTTGACACTGTGAAGAAGGACAAATCTTTCTTTGTAGTCCAACAGAGGCTGGTATCGGCAGGAACTGCTGATGTTCAACATCCTTCAGGTTCAGTCTGTGACATAAGGACAGTTATGGACATAGCTACAAAACAAATCCTGTCTAATACTATTTTTTCCTGGAGTGTTCTAAGACTAAACAGAAGAATGGTGACACCCCATGTAGCCAGCAAACGATCCCATGAGAATGGAGTCTGTAAGTGCTCATCAGCATTTTTCTGACTAGTATAAAATCCTCTCAGGAGGAGGATGCGTGTGCGCTCTCCGGATAATCATGAAAACCCATTTCAATCAAGTGTCTATAAAGTAAACCATCTTTCCATTCCTATAGTGGTACTCAAACTAGATAGAGCATTAGCATTTCAACATTTAAAGTATCCAACCTTACTTGTAGGAAGTATTTTTTAAGGAACAGAACATGAAACCATACTGTTGCTGAACACTAGTATTTATTTTGACAGTGACGCACAAAGTATTACCCACACAAATACATTATTTCTGCACCTACAACCATATTGTTCAAATTGTTTCTGATTAATAAGTTGCAAGTGATGTAGGAGGCAGCTAAAAAGTACAAGTCCCCACATAGACCTGTGTCATCCCATCACAACATTTACAAAGCGTCAGTGCGTATACGTGCAGTGCTGAGTTGCAGTGTGGTAACTTAGTGTGGTAGGCTGCAATGTCAATCAGGGGATAAAGGCAAATGTTGTCTTTTATTTGGCATCAACAAAATTCTGGTTAAATTCTCTTTTAAGGTTCTTTTAAGTTCTGTTTATTTGGCATAGCAAAGACTGAAATGTGATGGATACAAGTCATATTTTCTCAGTTCTTTCTTCCTGGGAATCAAGTCCTAATAACATGACACCGATTATCATTCAGAGATCCGTATTACAACTGCAAATGATGAAATCTTTCCTTTTTTTGTGAAAGCAGGGATTTCAGAATTGTTTAAAGACAACCTAAATCCTCAAATGCACAGAAATACCTGGGCATACTCCTTTCCTTGCTTTTGTTTTGGAAATAACAGTAGACTGTAATACACTTGTCAAATTTATTTTTCATTGCACATACAACTAGAAGTTTCCCTAAGGATTCAGTGTTATTTCTGAAGTTTGCTCTCTTTAATATCTTCATAATTATTCAAATTGTTTTCTGCTAAGACCCAAAAATTCCAGAGCATTTCCAGCCTTGAGTTTATCCTGTAAAAACAAAACACATATATATGTTTGTGTGTGCTTAACTCATATTTTACTCAAATGCTTTTACTCGTGCTTTAAAATGAACTGCTGCAAAGGGACTAAAGGGCCTCTTCCAGTCTTTGCAGAAATCAGTGTACTACACTGATTTTCCAGTGTTTTATTTCAGGTCTAAAACTAGAGGCTTAAAAAGGAGGGGAAAAAACCCCAAATGTAAATATCATACCTTCAGTTTATTGTCAAAATCTTCCATTGAATCAATCAATTTTCCAGGCTCCAGTTCCCCAAGCGGAAAAGGGTAATCTGTCCCCAAAATAACTTTGTCCTGGTAACAAAAAAACATGTTGTGCATTTTGTAGTAACATGAAATAATATAATTGCATGTGCTTTCTGCAATTTATAATAAACCACAGGAAAATTACATGTATATATTGGACTGATTAATTATGAAAGTGAATGTGTAGATAATCTTTGAGTTCTAACTTTCATTAGGAAAAAAACCAAAGCTTGAAAACAATGACTCAAGTTTATTGGGTGAATTTAAGTTTAAAAAAAGTACAGGTTATTTATTGCTTTTGTGGTGTCTAACTACAGCTTGGTGTATTTTTATTCTGATACACAGAAAGTTCAAAATGCAAATCCCAGGCCCAGGAGAATGAGTGTATATTGCTCATGTGAATGCAACACAATTCACAGTATCACAGAATCACAGAATGGCGGGGGTTGGAAGGGACCTTCAGAGATCATCTAGTCCAACTGTCCTGCCAAAGCAGGTTCACCTAGAGCAGGTTGGACAGGAATGCATTAAGATGGGTTTGAAATGTAACAGAAAGGCATCTATTGTTCTCCTACACTACTCGCACTGCTTCTGCAAGTAGTTTGCCTAAAACGCAATGATTAATCTTGGTTAAGTGTCCACAATTAAGTGGCGAATAAAGGTACACAGAATTCTTCCTTCTGTTTCTTGACTTTCTTTTTGGTTCTTTTTCACGCTCATTGCATGCTCTGCACTGCTGTGTGCAGTCCAAAATGATTATGAGAGTTTTTGACACATTTCTTCAAGAATCTCAGGAAGTCCTCCACCAAACTCAGAAAAGAGGCTTGAATTTGCATTCCTGAATTTGAAATTCTTGACCACACACACACAGACACACACAAGATTATATATATGTGAGAAGAGCGTGTAATAAAAAATACAAAGCAATCAAAATGATCTTTTGTGTGATACTTTAAAAGCTGTAATAATTGCAATGTGATACTACTTAAAGCATGGTACAGTGTAGAATTACCACAAACAAATAAAAGAAAACGAATTTAATTTAATTTAACTAGTGTTCAGCTTCAGATAACAAAACCAAAATCTCATTTACAAAATTTCATATATTTTTGGAAGTCTGTAATTTTTTTAAAATGTCATTCTTTATAACTGGGATTGGATATTAGCTGTGTGTTTGAAACACGTATCTGAGAATATGAGTGATGTGATATGATTTGTTTCTGAAAGCAAGTCAGTGAGAAGAAAATTCAATAAAAATCTGTATGCATCATTCCTGTTATCAGAGATGAAAAAAATAGGCAGATCCTCAATAGGTCCCCATTGTTATAGATTCATTTTCACACTGGAATGATATTTGCCCATGTTATCTGCCTTGGAGATTGCATACCGCCAACTCTCTTGATTTTATCAAAAGTCTATTTTCCTTTAAGCTTCATCTCCTGGAGACATGAATATTTGAAAACCACAGTTTTCATTAAAAATACATGCTTTTAAATGTCTCAGGAATTTGAAGTCAAGCTCATGAATTTGGAGCGCTTGTTATAATATTTGAACTCAGCTACCAATACTGAAATAGGATGAAGAAAACATAATTCAGTTATTTTATGAAATGATTTGTTTTTCTTGTCAGACGCTTTTTTATTTTTTCACCTCCAGTAGATGTCACCCGAGAGTCTCTGAAAGAACCTATACAAAACCTTATCCAAATCCAAACAGAAGATACAACAATATAGGACAGAACAATAGAATGTATGTTATAATTTATTCTAGAAGCCTTGACATAAGATTAAGAGAATTTATACCCTCTGTCTACTAAATCAAGTTTTGAGTGTAGATTAAACAAAATATATTTGGATGCGTGTACATTCAAGCAGCTAAATACATTCTTTTATTTATAATATTCAATCTGATACCAAAACATTTGCTTCAGATACAAAAAACAAATGTATGCCATATTAAAAAAAAAAAAACCACCAACAGCCAATAAACATACTAGGTTTATATGAGAAAGGAGACCCAGTATTTGCCCAGCTGTTCATTAGTCAAGGCTAAGTAAGTCAGGAAGGTTTCTACATTCCTATTTACATCTCCTATATACCAAAGCAGAAAAAAATCCCATGCCCTCACTGGAATAATTTATATATTATTTAAAATATATTTTTATTTTCCTCTAATTTGAAGTGTTTCACAGTTAATCATGTGATCTATTTATTAGCAGTAAAATTAAAAGCTGTAAATAAGAAAATTTAAAAGCAGCATTATTGTTCTGCTACTAGTGATGTTAGGTTATTTATACTTTGTGCTTCAGTTTTGTACCCATCTATAAAATGGGGATTGTAATACCTGTCTTTAGCAACAAGCCTTAGAAAAGTCCTGTGAAGTTTCTACAGATAAGTAATACTCCTACCATAACAGATGTATTATTATATTATTCCAAAGTATATCAACAAAGTCAGTTTTCCCTAGAGGACTTTTAGTTCAATACCTTGATTAGTGCATCTCTCCTTTTAAAAAGGTACATATGGCTGATGATTCACGCAGTGGACCCTTCTACTCAGCAGAACTTTTTTCACAGTAATAGGGACCTGACTCTTAAAATGAATCTCAAAGAGCATCAAGCATGAGTTTGTCCACTTATATTAGTGAAAAATTGTATTTGCCTTCAATCTCACCTTCTTTCCTACTATCAGGATACATCTCAAAAAAAGGCCACATAGCTATAGCCAGTTCAGCTCCAACTTCGAGCCAGAGAATGTTTTACCTTTGGGCGATGGCTCTTGAGGAATCACCATGGGGAAGTTTTTGCAGAGATACACTGAATCATTTAATCCACTGTCAACACAGTTCTTCTCTTTTTATAGCCAGCATCATTAGGGATTTTGTGTTTATTTATATTCACTTCATGCTACCTCATCATGGGGGGAGTGAAGGACTGCAGCAATTTTGCAGTCTTACAAAATTCTTTCTCAGAAATGTATACTTCTGCTTCCTTTAACTGGGATAGGCTCCAATTAACCTGCATGCAAAACTAAGAAGGGATGAAGTTAAATGTACATGACTCATCACAGCTGTCACTGGATTTTAATATTCATAAGCTCAAAGCCAACACATTACATTCTGATGCCAGGTAACGGCTGTTCCCCAAGGACCTGAAGCCACGTCTAAGCACATCTTTACACACACTGATGCCATTCCTGCACAGCTCTTGGCTATACTCTAGGGAGCTGTCCTATTTCAAACCTTCAGCTCATAAAGTTACACCATCATCCTCAAGACCCCATCACATTGTTTTTAGCCCAGCATTTATTCATCTTATATTTGTTATTCTGCCAACACGAGTGCATTGAAAACGCTGAGATATTCGGCATTTTTTAAAGCATTTGACGCTTGGAATGGTATTATGTAAGAATATCAACTTTTATCAGAAAAGAGAGAACTTTTTAATCTTCGTGGTTATAAAGTAAAGCTTGAAAATGTGAAGTGAATGGTTTTTTTCAAGGATAAGATGCCTTAGGCTATGAAAAAAAAGAATGAAAATATACTTTTTTTCAAGTTCAGCACTGGGGTTCCACCGGATGTCACATTGCTTGAACTCAGAATACTCCGAGGAGAATTAAAGAAGACAGCAACATCCCATGTAGTACACTGGTCAAATTTATTGTGTTAAGAAACTTAATTTCAGAAGTCTTTTGACAAAATAAATGAGACATCAGAGAGGCTATTGCTGATTTCAACCCTTGGGTTTCCTTGTTTTTTCCCCAGTTCTCCTTCCCGGGTGGGGAGGGGTCATCGGGTGATAGAATAATTGTCTAAACGACAATAAATTGTTGTGGGTTCCTCTAACAATAACACTTGCCTTCTATATAAGTTAAAATAGAAAAAGAGTTAAGTTCGTCAGCAACGCATCCTGTTGTACTTCCTCTCCTGCTTTGCTCTTGACATCTACAGTTCAGCTTAACAGAATCAGACCAGAAAAAGAATCTGTGGGTCTCAGCCATGCTGAGTCACACTGCTTCTAATTTACCAAGGTCTTTCTAACAATGGCAAAACCTGTCTCCCAACATTTTAAAATGGAAAAAAAGAAAAAAAGCAAGTGACCTTGTCTCCTTGGCAATAAAAAAAAAAAAAATTCTGACCATCTAAACATCGCAATTTAAAATTCAAGAGCTAGACTCATCCCTCTATACTATAACTGCATGTAGAAAGAGAATATACATGGTCTAGATTTGGGGAGACTTCTCAGAAAAGGAGATAACTGAAGGCAAATGCTGCTGAACTGTTACTCCAGAAGCCTTTGGGTGTCTTGTAAAATGGAAGTGTGCATCACATCCAGTAAAATTTTTAAATCTATTGTAGAAACTACTTAAAGCCACTTGACTACTGTAAGCTACAGTTAGATTCAAAAGGTAATGCATAGTAAAAATCCCTGGGCTGTTGACAACGATATATTAACTATTTAGAGGTTGGTAACAGAAATCAATATTGGGCTGGAGCCCTAGTATTTTGTTAATAATCCATCTGGTGCCTAAAACTTCATCCCTGACACAGAGATCTCTCCATCAGTGTTCACTAGGACTAGCACTGCCAAAAAAAATGCTATAACATGTCTATATGCATGGAGAGAACTTATCAAATGCCATCCGCATTAATACTCACTGATGTTATACGAACTTTCCAATACTAACAGCTTATTAGCAGATTCTTTGACAAGTAAACTGACCTGTGTTTTATCTTACTTGTTTCTAATGGAACTAGGCTGCATGGTAATTTCTTTGCATGTTTTTTGGGGCTCCTGCCATAAATCTATTTTTGGTTCATGATGGACTTAAGAAAGAGGTATTGTCTCTCCTCTCCTTAGACTTGTAGCGCTACTGCATGTGTACATACATACACACTTGACAAAAACTTTCTATAGTATTGTTTCAAGCTGTAGTTGTGCTGCCACATTGTTGAGTTTTTCATGAATCTTCAAATACAAAGTTTTCCTAAAAGGCACAAGTATGGTAGGGGAGCTGCAGGCAGAAGTCCAGTCTCAAAGCCACAGATTTCCTGTGCACCACAGACTGAAACCCTATGGATTTCAAAGGGTTGAGACCTGGGCTTAGAGTACCACGATAAAGAAAAGCAATAGTTTCTTCTGCGTTATTATTTTTGGCTGGCCTAGGCAAGTGACTTCTCTACCAGTTCTAGTACAGATTTATTGCAGCAACCTGTTTAGACCATTAGAGATGAAAATGGGAAATCAACAGCCTCTTTTCTGTAGAGAGAAAGAAAACACTCAGCTTTTTTGTGAACTTTGGTCATACAAGAGGCCCTGATGACAACAACAGCCCTGTATGTGAGAAAATACTATGTGAGCCTAGAAATTAATGTACAGGAAACAGGAATACAGTTGTTGAGACAAGAAAGTCAATGTCAGAGCTTGCATTTCTGTTTTTGACATCTGATAGGTATCTGCCTGCTAGTTGCAGAAACTCCATGAGGTCCAGGGATCAAGACAAAAATATAGGTCTCTTGTTTGATTTGTAGTAAAATCCATTGGAATTTGGCATGAGTGATGCCATCTTCAACCCCTTCCTGAGCACTTACTAATGAGAAGGAATTATTTGAGTGTTTGTGGATATTTCTGTCCGATGCTGTACCCGATTTAAACAGGTTGCTAAACTACAAAGCTTTCTTTACTCTCTACTCTTAACAATTAAAATATTTTTGCAAACCTATGATGTTTAATGTGCTCTCCAGGATCCTCACAAAAACTTTATTATTGACATTTTTCTGCCTGTAACTTCCCAAGTGGAAATCCAGTTTCTTTTCTTCAAGTATACACTTGAATTCAAAAATTAAGCCATTTGAAAACAAGGGCTCAGATGAAGCAGTCTTTGCTTCCCGTCCCATCCTGAACAACCTTATGCAAGGAACTAGCCTCACTGAACTAATGTTCGCAGTGCATGATTTCCTGGATTTAAACCACCATTTCAGTAACTCCATATAGTAGACACATTATGAACATGGCAGCAGCATGTCAGTTTATAATAGCACAGGTTCTGATTTTACTGGGTGAATATGCTGTCTTCTTCCTGCTTTCTTCTTCTCTTCTCCTTTTGCTGTTTCACAGAGAATTAAATAAAGAATGACTCACCTGCTTCTGGAAGCATTAAAACTCACCTCTCCTATTACACTTGTTAGCAGCCTTAATGCACCACGATCATGGACAAGAGAGTCTGTGTAAAATGAACCAAGGTATTTTCTTGGATCCACCTTATTATCCACTGCACATAAATCAGGGCGCATGTTGAATCCATGGGAGATTCGCCCCACTGTGTATGGAAAAGCTCCACCTGCAAGAAGAAATTTTTAGTAAGAGAAGCTGAGAATATGCAGGAGAAAAAAACGCCACATTATCAACAGAGATCCATAAGTTTTACTTCCAGCTATTTAGAAAGTGCTCTGCACCAGCAATTTTTTATTCCTTCCTGTTCATTAGCTTCTTTCTCTGTTTTCCCCACTTTTTCACTACTGTGATGCCTAAATTCCTCCTGCTGCTTCCTTGTCCCTTTCCCCAAATGACCTCCTGTCTCCCCTTCCTCCTCGTTTCCCTTAAAGGCTATTGTAACAGTTCAAACACTGCCTGAACCAGGCTAGGGAGTGTTCGTACAAGCAGCCTATCTGGCAGAGTGATTATCTTCTTTGGGGTAATAGTACTCAGCTGGTGGCAGGCTTAAAGTGGTAAACCTATTAGCTGGCATACCAGAAAATACAATTGTATCATGCTCAACTAAAGAGCAGGTGTTTCATATGGTATATGACTTACCCCCGTGTGCAAAGCAAACTTTCAGCTTAGGAAATTTTTCAAAAATTCCTCCCATAATCATGGAGCAAATGGCTATGGTTGTTTCTGCTGGCATGCCTAAGAACAAAAAAAGCTTTATTGTATGACAGTTGTATTTTTTGTTTTCGCATTTGAATTTTGAATATTATCTTCATTTTCTTCAATTAGCCTTGACCCTACTGACAAAATAATAGTTACAGAGCAACTGCCAAAGGTTACACATTATTTCTATTAGGGGAACACAGAGTTGAACATTAATTAACTGACATGTGGCCACAGGACTGGAAGCTAAGATCTTCTGAATTCTAAGCCAGTTTTTTATCCTACACCACTAGGACAGCTGACAGGCAGGTTGGGTCTGTCCTGAACTGTGCAGTAGAGGCTTGATTCCCCAGTTATCCTAGCTCAAAGATAAGTCTGGAATATGTCAGATTCTCTTCTCACCTCTGCTTCTGGGTTTCTTTTTATGTGGAAAGTGGGGCAGATATGTCAGTGGATATTCCAACACAGATTTGGGGTTTAGTTACGCCATGGTGCCAGTTCCTGCAGTTTAGAAATAACCTACCTCTCTTTTTGCTACTAGGTAACCTGGATGCCCAGTGTTAGGAACACAGCAGCAATTTAGGTTCCTACATCAGTCCTCAGTTTTTGAGCACACCTAACATATTTAGAATATCATGCCATTTAGGTGCCTCACTTCAGACATCCAGCTTGAAATTAGGAACTCAGTTCCCCTCATCTATGGGGAAAACATTACCTATCCAGCTCGAAAGGTTGTCTTTCATTAATGGTTTACCATACGCTCAGATGCGTTGGACTTGATGATCTTAAGAGTCTTTTCCAACCTAAATGATTCTATGATTCTATGCAAAGCCTTATTAGGCTTAGTAGGAAAATATTTTAATTCTACTTTGTTAAGTAAATGCAGTAATTTTAGTCTCTTTTAAAATCTGTATTGTTGAGCCTGCGCTGATTAAGACTAATTGATATTGTTTTAAGATAATGCACTAGTGATTGGGACACTAAGATTTTCCAGTGTATATTGCAGAATGTATATTATATGCATATTGTATATGTTTTTCAGAACACCTTGATTGGAGGCAGTGCAAAACCATGCAAAACAAAACAATGCAAAACAGAGCAAGTGAGGGTAAAATTAGGTCAAAACATTTCTAGGTAGCAGTATAACCTGCCTCCTCTTATTCAATGCTGTTCTGATTTACCTAGCAGATGGGGAAAAAACCCAGAAACTAGATCATTCCCTACATCTATGGGGAACTTTCAAAGTACATGTTTTTGCAGCTATAGTTGATGTGAACTTAGATTTATTTCCTCTGATCAACCAATTTCTAGGAAGTAATGTTTAGTTTTGCCTACTCCTTCGCTTACATTATTTTTGAGGAGCTCATTTCAGAGACAATTCACTTTTCCCTAGTCATCTGCTCTTCATATCTAGGACAAAAGAGAATACTAGATTTTGTTGCTATTCTGAATAATTTTAATTCTAGGTATTTAAAAGTTAGACAAGCTAAACAAGCTTAAAAACAAATGAATGCTGAATTTACACAACAGATTTAATTGTAGTATTTGATTTAAAAAAAAAAGGATAGAAAAATCATGTAGTTTTTCTCTTCATTAATACCTTTGCAACAATCTTCTGGGCATAATCCAGTGGCAGTTCATAAATTTAGATTAACCCAAGTAAATACACACTCACCTATTAGCCAGGGAAACCAATATTTGGACATCCTTCCATCTATCTGCATGTCCCAGGGATGCACAAAGAGACAGCAATTTAATTGTTCAGCAGCCTGCAGCAAAAAGAAAAAATCTAAATCTTGACTAATCATACCAAAATACATCTTAGTTCTTAGCCATGCTTTAAAGATTACCTGCAAAATTGTACTGAGCATTAGTACTAGTAATGAAAATAGGCCCAGAAGTAAGCACTACAAGCAATAGTTGGTTATATTAACTCCTCTGGGCCATATCCTGAAGTCCTCACTCAGTTTTAAAGTTATTTTTGAGACTACAGGATTGGAAACACTGATGATAATACCTTTTTTAGTAAGCCAAGTGTTCCTCAAATTAATGCGGTACAAAAATGCTTTTTTAGCTGTTTGTCAGACATCCCGCAGTATAAAACTCGGTTCAAACTAGCATTCTTTTGGTTTCATTACACATATGAGGATGAATTTTCATAATGTTTTATAGAACCATTTTAGGATGGTTTTGCAGAATTGTTCGAGCTGCATTCAGGATTTTTCATTGCTGTTGCACTACATTTGTCCCCTTTGGCCCTCTGCCTGGCTTAAAAAAAAACATTCCTAATTCCAGCCTAAGAGTTTGAAATCTAGCTGTATTCTGATCAATAATCCATCTCCACTCAAGTATACTAATTTTTCCAAAACTACTGACATCTTTGGAAAGGAAAACAGAAGAACAATAGAAGATACTGATTCTGACTAATTTAAATATGTGCTTAAATTTAAATATATAGTCAGAGTCATTCATATGCTTAACCAGGATTTAACAGCTTCGTTTTGTCAGATATATTTCTGGACCTCCTCTTGTTGCTAAGGAGATTATCACACATTTGAAAAATTTGGGTTTATTTACCCATACATGCATAAATAAAGCTGCAACTTTTGGACTGTAGGGAGTAATTGCCATCTACATTTGTAAATTAAAAATAGCAATTCAATAATCAGCTTGGTAGATTGATAAAGTTCATTATCAAATATGGCTTAATTTCACAATCTTTATTATCCAGGGATGTTTCTAAAAGTGCCAGTTCTTACTTCCTACCTGTGTTAAACATAAGCTGGAGAATGTACAGTATACGACAGAGATCCCAGTACAAGAGAGGGATCCCAGTATAAGAGAGAAATGGAGCTACTGGAGTGAGTCCAAAGATGATGAAGGGACTGGAGCATCTCTCCTATAAGGAAACGCTGAGAGATCTGGGACTGTTTAGCCCCGAGAAGAGAAGGTTCATGGGGGATCTCATCAATGTATATCAATATCTGAAGGGAGGGTGTAAAGAAAACGGAGTCAAGCTCCTTTCTGTGGTGCCCTGTGACAGGACCAGAGGCAATGGGCACAGACTGAAACACAGGAGGGTTGGCCAGATGACCTCCAGAGGTTTCTTCCAACCTCAGCCATGCTGTGATTCTGTCAACGCGTGCATCTCCAAGAGTGGAAGTTGATAACTGACTGTATATGACCATAAAAACAAATAGCCCAGTTGCTGCAGTAACAGAATTCTTAAATAAATTGAGCATTCTGAAAAATAACCTCTATGGATCAATTTCATGATGACAGCTATAATAACCTGTGAAACAGATACAGAATGTACACTAATTAAACCCCGTAATTTAGACAAATTACCATCCTCATCTGGACCACAGGCTATTTAAGAAATGCAATCAAATTCATTTTATAATCAATACCTCTAGTTTGGAACTTTTGGTCCCATATGCATAATTCTGTATCGTACTCTGGCTCTATAGGTATCTCTGAAATTCTCCGGGAGTTTTATCAATTATCTCAATAGGATTGCATACAGTAACTTGAACCCAAAAGCAAACAGTGCAGAAATGCTTTATTTGATACTGCACTTATACTCACAAACCAAGAAAGCAACTCTACAGTAAGAACTCATACCATAAAAAGATTTTGTTATTCATTATTATGAAGTATATTTCAGAATGTTTTATATTGTATTATTGTCATTATAGCCTATATAATTATATCCTATAAGGAGTTGTCATTATAATTAAAGGTCTGATCACTAAGCAGATTAGAAGGCTCAATTGTTTTAATGTATCTATAAATTTAGTTGATGACTGAGCATGTCCCAAGATATTTTTAGACAGAATTCCATATCACAGAATTTCCCAAAATAAGGAAAGAACCATCTACTCACAGCATAAATATCATACAGTTCCGGTGCATTCAAGTCCCATTCATTGACATGGGATCCTATTTGTACTCCAGGAAATCCAAGTTCATTCACGCAGCGATGCATTTCCTTCACAGCCAAGTCTGGAGCTTGCAAAGGTAACGTACCCAAGCCAATAAACCTCTTGGGGTACTTTTTTACTGTAGCAGCTAAGTCATTATTTAATATCTGGGCTAGATCTAAAGTATCCTGAGGTTTGGCCTGGTAAGATATTAAGCAGAATAGTACATTAAAATATAGTTCTCAAATGTTATCACCTTTGGAAGATATTGGATAAATGTCACAGCAAACAGTTCAGAGACAGGGCTTGAAGCTAAAATTTACCTTACAGTTCTGAATGGCTGGAAACAAGTAGAGTTAAATTCCACCTCATTTTAAAACCTATGGGTGCAGTTCTGCTTCTTGTCTTGAATATTTTATCAACTGCTATTGCCTTTACTGCTCAGGATGAGTGTAATAAAGCCCAAGTTGCTGATGCACTTAAGTACCTAGTCTTTTGTGTAAACCAGTCCTCTGTTTTTGCTTATCCCAATGGAAAAACCTCAGCATATAATTTTTAAACATAGCAATGAACATTCACCCTCCTATTATTGGAGCTGAAGAGATAAAAATATGAAATGTGAGATGCTGGAGCATGAGAATTCTACAGAGAAAACTTGAGCAAACCTCTCTAACATTTAGAAGGAGATAACAGTCATAATTCTAATAAGGGAACTGCAACATCCATACAATCAGTTTCCCATTTCCCCCCCTTATACATATTTAATGGAAGATATTCCTATAAATACCAGAATAAAATTTTAAAGGTATGTCACCTAACAAGAAATTCTGAAGATCAGTGGTACTACTTATATGTGGGTTTAACACAATGATTTTTAATGTTGCATATCTGTTCACATGTAACAACTTGACTTGTACACATAGCTAAATAGTCAAATTGGGAATATATTTAGAACAGCATTTTGCTATGATTTATCTTCTCAGACTGTTTTTATTTCTTTGATGCATTCACGATCACCATGTAGGGAACATAGTAATTTAAATTTGCTACTGGATTTTAAGATTCAAAGCATTCTAGGTCAATTAGTCCCATGTCACATTTAAAATAAAGTGGGACAAGACCACAAATACATCTTTTACTTCTTTTTTTCATGAGAAAATACTGATTGATGTCTAGCTTTCATGGAATCTGTACATATATATCTACCTGCTAACCATGGATTCATGCTATGTAAATCCTCTCTCTCTGTTTCCAGCTCCCCCCATAAGGTCCCCAGAAGAAATTCTTTTGTCTCGTTCTTTCTTACTGGGTGTACTGCAGAGTGGAGCTTTGCCAGGACACCCTGTTGGCTCTTCTGATACCTGGACTATTTTTTTAGCTTTTGTTTTTCACAGCAGAACAGTTCCCTATTTACTTCAGTGCTCTAGTGACTACTTCAATCACCAAAATTTATAGGAGGGTGCATCATTTTTAAAAAAAATTTAACACATGAGTTAGAAAATATGCTAGTAGGAACCTACCCAATAGCTGAACATTACAGGGACTGTGGAAAGGACTTGGACTGTGACTCCTGAGTGAGAAAAAACAGTTATTTATGTTGCTTTTTTTTTTTTTTTTGTAAAATGTTAAAAATAAGAAAGCTTTCGGTTTGAAAGGTAGAAGGTAAAAGCTTTAATGGTAAGAAAGACTGATATAATAGTGATATGGATAGAATTTTTTTTTTTGGTAATTGAGGATCGTGGTAATAATTTTGTAGTGTATCAGTTTATTAGGATTGGAATATTTTTGCTAAGTAGAAAGAAAAATAACACTTCATGCTCATACTAGATTATTTTGTGAAACTTGATTTTAGAAGTATTTGGTATGCATATGTACAATTAATTAAAATAGCAATTTAATGTTACTCACATAAATGAATGTGACATTAAATGAACAAAATACAGTATCTTAAGTTTACTTAAAGGTCAAGTTTATCATATATATTTAAGAATTAAATATGTAAATTAGCTCAAAGATAAACAATATTATGTTAACAATAGTTGTTAAACAATGTGTTCCCCAAAACCCCTTGTGTTTGGTTTAATTCATCCTGTGTCTGGACTACTGAGGTTGGAAGCATAAGAAATTATGTCTGTTTTTAGAAATAACTTTGATGTTACCAATAAAGAGAATTAAGTCTATGTTGTTTGATTTCTGTTCAAACAGAACTCTACACCATAACTTTGTGTGTGACAGGTTGCAGGAATGAACACAACAAACCTAGCAGATTAATAATGGAAGAAACAATAAACAGTAATTCCCTATATAGTTACATGCAAAATTTTTTTTTTTTTTTAAAATTTTAGGTCTGACTGTAATATTTATGCACATATTTGGTCATGCTTTACAAAATTTAACTTGGTTGTTAGTAATGAAACTTGTAATACAAAAGATAGCAGAAAAACCTCTAAGAGAATTTCTTCTAAGACAATGACCTTGCTAAAGCGCTCAAATGTTTAACAAAATGATTCGTTCTCCTTCTCAGTATTTTAAGGAGGAAACGAGGGGAAGCTGACTCTCTCTTACAAGATCTGATTAGTATCACGTGCAGTGGCAACTGTTTGGGATTAAGGATTAGGTCCACAGAATTACATATACACCAAAGTACAGCCTAAGTTGTAATATCCACCAATATGCTACTGGACGCTTGATTAGTATATTTCAGAACATTCACCATGTTTTCCACAATAAGCATTGCATCTGGTTTCAAACCATTTTTACACTTCTGAGCAAATTTAACATAAACCTTAAGGGTAGATTTCCAAGCTGAACATTCGTAGACACTAGCTTTAGGAACAAGAAGAATCAGCACAGAAAAACCTCTACTTTATACCCTCTTCAGAGGGTTTTACAAAGGAGAAAATAATAAGAAAAGGCAGTTAGGATTAACTGAAATATTTTCTCCAACAAAATTATACCGATCTATTTCACAGAACTGTGATGTTAATTACCTTTACAGCTTGTTTTATTGAATTACCTTGATAGCTTGTTTTATTGAGTGGATCAAGACACGGGTTTGCATACCAAATAGACCGAGGACATATGATTATGAGAACTAGTTTAGTCTCTTTGGTACATTGGCCACCATTTCTTATTACTGGCAAGATTTCTTGGGCATTGCACAAACAAAGCCTTTTAGCAACCAAGCTGTAAGTTATCTCTCTGAGTTAATAATTTTCTTCATCGTGTGGCTCTATGTTTTGCATTTGTGCTGAAAACAGTGTGGATAACACAGGGATGTTTTGGTTATTGCTCAACAGTGATTACACAGAGTCAAGGCCTTTTCTGCTCCTCACACCACCCCACCAGTGAGTAGTCTGGGAGCGCACAAGAAGCTGGGAGAAGACACAGCTGGCACGGCTGACCCCAACTGACCAAAGGGATATGCCGTACCATATGACGTCCTGCTCAGTATATAAAGCTGGTGGAAGAAGAAGGAAGGGGGGGACATCTGGAGTTACGTCTTCCCAAGTAACCCGTTACCTGTGATGGAGCCCTGCTTTCCTGGGGATGGCTGAACACCTGCCTGCTGATGGGAAGCAGTGAATGAATTCCTTGTTTTGCTTTGCTTGTGCGTGCGGCTTTGGCTTTACCTATTAGATTGTCTTTATCTGAACTTACAAGGTTTCTTACTTTCACCCTTCCGATTCTCTCCCCCATCCTACTGTGGAAGGGAGCGAGCGAGCGGCTGTGTGGTGCTTAGTTGCTGGTTGAGGCTACACCACAACATACCTTACAGTGACTGATACTAGTTCTGTTCAGCTGGGAGACTCCTTGCATCTTTGTTCCAAAATTATGCCATGCCCGGAGGTTAAATTTTTGGGTATAATCTATCTCAGCCTGTGTTACAGAAAACGGTCTTTGAACTAAGTAGCTACAGCTTTGCAGACCCAAAAAGAGTAAATGTGGCCCATAGTCCTTATCATTAGAAGACGAGTAAGAATGAAAAACACTAAGACCTTTTTTTTTTTTATTTACACTTAATTGGCTGATGCCTGTATGCCTAAGTGTTGTAACAACAAGGGGACATTTTTATGGCACAAGTCACCAGATGGTGCTGTAACACACAGTTTTAGATTTTTTTTTTTTTTTAAACTAAGTGAACACTGTTTAGTTTGTGGGGAAATATTGTTTTGGCTTTATAATACATTTTCTTTCCTGGAGAGCTGTTGCACGAATTTGGAAGAATTGTTCCTGTGTTTTCCCTTTGTCTGCAGCAAATAGATGGGGCAGAATTGTTTTATAGAAACTTGCCATTAGTGCTGGGGGAAATACCTGAAAAAGCTATTTATGATCCACACTGTAGCTGAATGATGTGGAAGTCCCCCAGATCCCTGAGCTAACTGAGGGAATGATTACAGTCTAGTCAAGGCAGCACATTTCAGAGAGGTTGCAAAGACATTCTAGCATTCCCATTAATAGTCTCATGGTTGGAGTGTGAAATACTGGTCCTCCAGAGTGAAAATGAGGTAGTTGAAAATGATCTAAGTTGTCCACCAGCCCTTGAGTTCCTAAATTGGCCTATGTTACGTGCTGCAGTAAACCTCCATAAGGAGAATGACCCAAAGTATCTCCTAACATGCTATCCCATGAGAGAAGGAAACAATAATCATAAAGATGCTACTTATAAAATATTCGCTCTTTGAAGTAATTCAGATGTTTATTCCTTAGGAAAAGTTGGAGAAGATACTCAAGTTATGTCTACTGAGAAACTGATGTAGGAAATTATTCAGGCCTCAATCCAAGAAAAAATAATCTTTAGTAACATAATGTTTCTCTCACAAAAGTAATTTGGAATTACAGTGTTAATAAGAACTAACAAAAATAATTGACCAGACTAAAAGTTCCTTCTCCCATTCTCAGTCTCCCGTCTTACAACCTTATTTAGTGGCATGCAAGTAACTTGATGGAAAATAAATTTGCAAATTTGGCATGTGGTTAAGGTTCTTTCTAAATCAGGAAAACTCTGTTCTGAGAAAGTAATTGTACCACTTTTCCAGACTCAGAGTCCCCGCGCAAAAATACAGAATGAAGTTGCAACATCTAAACAGAAAAAAATATTAGAAAAGGAAACAAACATACAAAAAATCCTATGAGTAAACAGAATCTTTTTAACATTTGGAACAAAAATGGAAGGGTTTCCTCTTTTACGTAAACCACTTTTATACCTGCAATGCATGTTGCCTTGTCAAGGTCACAGTCAATCATCCTTAGTTACATCAACTAGTTCCTTGCTGTATTAACAATTCCACCAAAGGCAGTGATCCCATGTGGGGAATAAATTGCTACTGCAAAAGAGGTAAGTTATGGGAACACGTTCCATTTAAGTCTGAATATAACATATCAATTTTCACTGACTTTCAACAGATTTAAACTACTGAATGCTAAACCTTTTAATTTTGAAATTGTTATTGAGTACTTTCAGATGCACTAACAGAGACGTTGCTGTTACTCTAAATGAGACACAATGATTGCAATTCCTTTATGGAGGTACCTGATAGGTCCATCTCTTTAATCCGTACTTCTGGATCCCAGCAGTTCTCTTGAATAACTCTAAAAACCTTTCCATCCTTCATCATCTTTGCCTGTCCCTGTGAAATGACATTTTCATATATTATAAATGTGACAAAGTAGTACATGCTAATTTATAGTCACTTGAGTATATTGTGCTCCCTACAGAAAATCAGTGACAGAATTTTGTTCTTTTCTTTTTATTCAGTAGGTGTTTTTAATCAAAGACTATTTTAAAATGGTCATTAATAAAACAGTCATTTATAGTTCAGAATTAATTCTTCATAATAAAAGAATCCCCTTTCTTTTCCAATGTCTATCACTCTACATTTGTTTGAAAAAGATATCAGGTACCTTAATTCAAGTTTATCCTCAAACCAAATTTTGACCTCAAAACAATGCTCTAATTAAATCTGTGCTAAATTTTCCCCTTGGGTATGTGCGTGTTCTTTTAAAGTCAATAGCATCATGATGATTCCAGTAACTACAGAAATAATTGTGCAACTCTGTTAATTTCAGTCCAGTTGTTTCATATCGCCAGTGATACTGAGACAAAAGGAGACCTATTATGTTGTGTTCAGATTACATTTTCTCCTTGGGAAAAAAAGAATTATTGAAGAATTTGTATTTTGGGGGGGGGGGGGGGAGGAAGCTCAAACAAAACCTAAATGCAGTATAAAACCATTACCTGAATTAGTCTAGTATCTTCCCCATATGTCACCAATTCCCAAACTTACAAACTTCAAAATATTAACAAGCTAATGAAATTTAATACTGTTCCTTTAACTATGAACATGGTAACTTCCTTTTTAAACTGAATTTTTGGTTGATTTGTCAGTTGTCCAAAGAGGTTGAGAAGGCACAGCATTGTCACATTAAGCAAAGTAAATTGTCTTTACAGTTGTATGTATCCACATGCTTCTATGGACTTGTAAAGACAGACAAAACAGTCTTTCTGTTGGCTTACGCTTGCACAAATTGATGAGATACAATTCACCAATACTTGCAAGGCCTGACTATTTCTTGGTCACCTGAAGCTACTACAGGGATAAATGGAAATGGGTGAAAGTCAGAAGATCCACGTGACCCTGTGTATTTGGGATGGGTAAGTGTGGTCATGCAGCAGATGTATGGGACAGGGAATGCACTGCATCTGCAGCTGAAAATCGAAAACCACGTGAGAAAACACAGCACCTATTCCTTCGCCATTGCTGTAAACAGAAGCTAAGCACACGGCAGTCTTCTGACCCTTCCGGAAAAAGAATTCTCTCTCTCCAAAGGCCACTTTATTTTTCCTCACAAAATTTGGTTTCTTTTAGGATCCTGTCTATTTTTCTAAATAAAAAGCCCATTAAATCAGAATATTCCCTTCTAAAACAGGAATAACTAATAAAGTTTCACTACTTCTCACAGAACTGGGTTTCTGTCCCCTCCTGAGAAGTCAGACTGTTCTTAACCTTGAATTTGTTATTAACTTCATACATCATTCACAAATATACTGCCCTAATGAATATTTTAAAGCTCTCTTCAACAAATCTAACTGTGCTGCCTTGGCAAACTGTCAAGTTACTTGTTAGCTGTATCATAGGTTGTGAAAATTACTTGAAATATTACAGTCGGTAATAACAACTACATAGTCCTGATACTCTGGTAAAATACTTCAGGTTCTTGTAAAATTGATTTTCCAACCTGACAGAAAGGTTTACTCTAGCCATACACTCCAACACATCAAAAAAATATCAGCGCGTTGCTGCAGATTGCCTGGTAAACAGAAAAATATTCAGGGTGTGAGTAGAGAAACAGACTAGAACTGAGTATTGCATCGCATGCAAATAGATGATGTGGCCTTTATTGGATTACCACTGGGAGTATTTCTGTGAAGAAAGGCGACTTGTAATTCTTTCCTCAGACACAGCTAAGGCATAGCAGCTGACCTGCTCGTATGTATTTTCTTCTGCTAATACTGAAAACAATGTTAGATAGATCATAATTTTACTAGCAACTTTGACAGTGCTCATACCTAAATGCTGAGCTAAATAGTTGTTCTCTGAATGCTGCAACAGAGTTTGCAATACAGGAAAGGTTTCTGATAAGCCATGTGCTGTTCTCATTGTAGAATTAGTTGAACACTTTGCTATTTTCATTTGCATTAACCGATTCTTTGTGAACACGCTACAGGTCAAGGCGAAGCTCACATCATTGTATGCTGGCAACAACAAACTTGATCATGCAGCAAAGCAAAACATGATCATTTGAACACATTCATGCTCGTGTATGTAAGGATAGAAAGATCTGGTCCAGCAACATTGTGACTGGAAAATGAGTCATATTGCTAGAGTCTCTAGACACTGCCACTAATCCACACCTGGTATTTTTAAAACGAGAAATTACTCAGACCCCTCAAGTGGGAAACAATTCTCAGAGTTTTTTCTAGTAGTAAGAATGAAACAAGGATCAGGAAAAATTTTTCCAGGTTCCAAAGCAACAGATGCAGTGCTGAAAATCTCATAAAAGACAAGAGATTTTTATTTGCAAGGTTAACACCATTTTTTAAGGGCACAGCTGGAGAGTTCTATCATATATTCTATCATTCTATTCCATTCCATTCCATTCTGAACATTACCTGATATTTAAGGCTTTAACTAATTTATGTGGAAATTAAGAGAGAAATATTAAAGAATTAAGTCCAGCAGGCTGATTTGGTTCAGCAAGCTACATTTAAAATTATCCCATCACTAAACTACTCAGTCACGTCCCAAATTGCACTTCTTTAAAAATATATGTAACTATTTTCCTCCAGTTTGACCCTGATGCTTCTTCACAGAATGATATGAAAAGCTTTTCCTTTTTTTTTCAATCTTAAGAGTTAAATTTCCCAGCTCCACATATCTGAACAGGATTTTACTTTGCCACGCCCTTTTTTCATGCAACATATTCAGGCAAAAGTAGGCTAGACAGAATTCTTTGCAGAGTGCATAAGGCTATTATTGACTTGCCACAAAGTCCCTTTGCAAACTATTTTTAGCAAGGAATTTTAGCATCAGACCTGTAACAAACAGCTAAGCTGCTAAAAATGTCTCTAACAATTCTCCTCTTCCTGCACCTACCATGTATCTCAGAAGCTGTGCCATCCACACTTTGGTTCAGCAGGTGGCTTATTCTCTCCTTCTGTGCGTACTTAGACTCTGATCTGAAATTTCAGCATAGTATTTGTTTGCTCCTCATTCTCAGTCCCAACCTTCATATTCTGTGGTCCTTTTTCATACAGGGTTGTTAGCCTTGCATGTTATAGAATAACAACAGTGTGTATATCATTAGGTTGCAATAAATAGACACTGTGTTGTATCCATTTTATCAGCTTTTTTTCAGTTACTCTATGCATCTACTACTAGACATACAATCACAAAGAAGTATGATTTTGCAAAGTGACAAGGGGGTGACGGAATGTCTCGTTCCACCGAAATTACCAGGAACTATATATTTAAATACCTCGGTTACCTGGAAGATGCAAGTCTTGCTTCTCTAAAGATAACAGAAGTTGCATCTCTACAGCAAATGAATGAATTAGCCAAGTCACAAAAAGAAACAATGAGGAAGACTGGGTACTATTTTCTTTATACTGTTACCCCAAACAGGGAGAGGCACTCTCACCCTGAAAATGCTAAGTACTGAATCTTTCTATCAACTATCCCTCTAGTTTTCAGTATAGAATTTCTATATTGAGATCATGTCTGAATTTCAGAAGCCTGAGACAGATTAACCCTTGTAAAACACTGCGGATACAGCCTGCCAGTTATTTGCACTCTTTACATGCTTTAGCTGCGTTATGTGCTGACACTCTTTGTTGAGCTATTCACGCTCTTAACTTTGCATCTTTTGCCTTCCAGCTTACTATATCCACGTTTTTTCTTCTGCTCTTATCTACCCAACCTCTGTTGTCTTCATATTTTTTCCTTAATTATCTGGATAATACCTTCCATTGCTTTTCTCCCTTCCCTATCTGTACAATTCGCAACATTTCTGTGGTAGGCAATTACAGATGAAGTTTTTCAACTTAGGACAAGTACATATGAAGTGAAGTGGAAAGTGAACTGAGGTCTTCTGAGACCTCTTTTTAATGCCATCTTTCTAATCTCCCTCCAGAGGCCAATGCTATTCACAGTGACAGGCTCTCCGGAAGATTCCTAGGAGTGCGGAGCTGACAGGTCACAGGAGGAAGCTGGCTTCCTGTGACAGTGTTTGAGACAGACTGGGATATCTGACTGCCAAAGTTATTATATGGTAACAGATGTAACATCTTTAAAACTAGCTGGTACAGTTAACCTACATACTAATGCACAAAGGGAATTATTTTGCCATATCAGCCTTACCTCTCTTAGGTCCTTGTGCCCTCCTGTAAAAAAAAGCACTAATACCGGTAATTTTTTAATGCTCTTATCAAAAGATAAACTGCAACATCTTGATCTTGGTTTTAGAAGTTTTACATTGTTGTGTCACTGTGAACGTCACTGAAATTACTGCCAATTTGCTCTACTCTGAGTGAGATCAGAATCAAGCCTTTAAGGAACCGGTTCTGTCCCTATCAGAGTAAATACATGTATTCTGGTAACTTCAGTACCAGCAGGATGGATTCTGAATGCAGATGGACTGTTAGCATAGACTCATGGCATCTGGAGACGCATTGTTTCAGTTGTCCTGATGTAGCTCCGAAGTGCCTTTGTTAAGTTAATAGAGTGGACAGGGATAAAAAGGTGAAGTAAAATCAGATCCAGTCTGCCTTTTACTTGCCAATAAACCTCAGGCTCCTACTTTTCTACATAATGATCCCCAAACCTATGGATTGTCCTTATTGTTCTGCTACTTGTTCTCCTTGTCATGAAGTTATAGAAATTACTCTTTCCCTTTCATTCAGATGTGAAGACATTTTCACATCTAAGTTCTTTAACTTTTATTAAAATACCAGTTCCTTTTGGTTTTGCCACTCATACAAATGACTGCATTTAACTAAAAAAAAAAAATAATCTACATGTAATCTGCTTTAGGTTGACCTATCTTATTGGAAAGAATTCCTTAGAGCTATCCATTCCAAGTGTCAAAATGAGATGATGATGAAAAATGGATACTGGTTCATACAAGAGAATGTGAGTTTTGGCTCTCAAGCAAAAAGTTCTACTGAGGTATATTAGGAGTTAGAGTGATATTACTTCATAGAAGACAGACCTCTAGAGAAATCTGTATCACAGACACAGCCAATCTTATTGCCACTTTGCTTTTTAATAGATTTACTGTGTTTGTATTTGTATTCCTGATGACAACACAAGATCAGCTTAGAGCACCAAACAGCCCAAACCTTGCAGTGATGATCCAGCTGTACCCATCCACCATATCCATATCTCTGTGAAAGAAAGAAAAAGCCAGTGCTAGTTAGCGTTCTGCAACAGTAAGAAAAATCTCAGTTCTTACAATCCAGCAGCACCTTATTCAGGAGGAACACTTAGCACATGCTCAGCTTTGAGCCTACAAGTAGCCTCATTGCCTTCAGCAGAAGTACTGAAGTTTAACTGGACTGGACTAATGGTGTTTGTAGGGCTGCACTTTTAGCTCAGTTCAACAACATTTTTAAGTAAGTGCTACAACTGATTTCAAAGTGCTTAAAGTTGCTTACTGTATTGACGTTATAACTGGAATGATTTTAACACAGAAAAAATTAAATCAAACATTTGGCAATATGAAAGTTGAGCTGACAATTTTCAAATCTGTGATCAGTTAATCATTAGCACAAAGATGTATTGATTCCACTTTTCAGCTTCCATGATTCAGCAGCAGGACTGAAGGTCAGTCTCTTGCCTATTAATATTTAAACAGACAAGAGAAGCTAAAAAGGAAAAGCTTAGATGTTCATTGATTCTTCCAGAGAGATTCAAAATTGTTTATGCAAAAAAATCCCAAACCTACAAAAGATGCTGGTTTCTTTTTATTTTAATAAATTATCAGATTAGAAATAAATGAAATCTTAAAATATCATAATAGACCGAAAACAATGCTCAGAATTCCCATTTTTCTGTAAACATATCAAAGGAAACTGGGTAAAAGCAGGCATTTCGTTCACTGAAGTGTAAACAATTTGAATACAGTCCTGAATTTCCTGAGGTAACAAATCATTACTTAATGCCACTGTGAGCTTTCCTAATGTAGGTGTGCAGAGCCAAGCCTCTTGACTTCAGCCAGTCAGAGATGCGAATGACTGAGGCTATGTGTGTTCTATTTAGCTATGTATATTTTATTTAAATTTAGAAATTTATAGGTTTATAGATATAATTTTTAAATTTAGGGAAAATTTTGTGAGTGACACCTAATGAGAACTTTAAGTTTTTACTAGCTCCATGCTAATTGCAGTTGTAAGCTGTGCAGAAAATACGTACCTTGAAGGTGCTCAAGGACCATTTAGGCAAGAAACTCACTGGTCTGTTCTTGAACTTACTTTCTTCTTTCTTCCCCTGAGTTATTAGTTGGATGTATTGACAGTCCTTATTTAATTTATTTCTATAAATATTTATACTTATTATGGGTTCCTAAGCTCTTAAATAAGTATCTTGACAATAGAATTTTCTAGTCATGGGTTCAAGGTTCAGTATTTATAAGGCTGGAAAAAAAAAGAGAAGTTTAGCACTATGTATGAATGTTAGGATTGCCTGATTGGTTTTCCATGCATGAGACTTAGAGATGTTAATGGTTTGAATTTTCAGAGGAGTCTAGGGAATTCTGAGAGTTGTTTTCTGTTCTGGGCCCATTAATAAACCATTGAATCACTCAGTCTTTAGCACAGAGGAAACAAAAACTAGCAGCTGGAAATTAACTTTTAAAAGTTTGGTATTTAAGTTTGGTATTTGCCTCTTTATCAGTGTTTAAATAAATGCAACACTGGCCTATAGGGTCTAACAGTAGTGAATTCAGCCTTGATGTACATCCATGAACATCAAGGGATTCTTGGGGTGATTCTATCACTGTGAATTTATTGCCATTTTAAAGTATATACAGACCAAAAAAAAAAAAAAATCATCTTTTAAAATCATGTAAAATCAGAATGAAGGAATTTTATAGCTGTTTTTATAGGGATATTGCATGAACAAGGACAACAAAATCTGAAACAAGCAAGAGTAACCTGCTTTTGTAGTCTGGATATTTAAACTCTTATCCATTTAAAACGGACATAACTGATCTAAAAAAGATGTCATCTTGCCTACATTATCCAATGTATGTGTGTTTTTCATTGAGGATCTCTTATAATTACAAATAGGAAGTTCAAATAGATGTTTAAAAAGATCTTCCTAGGTAAACAAGGAAACAAACATTTTATGCATAACGGTCTTATTTTTCACTACTAACCAAGAAATAATGCCATGTGTGTTCTTAATGCCAGGTTTTCTCATGACTTTTTTCTAATATGCTGTTTACATTTTCCAGCTGCTCTGTGGCTAATACTGAACTGATACTGGACTGTCATGCTTAAAATCACGGAAACACAGAGCTAATACATATGAAACAAGTACCCCAGAATTTGCCACCATCAACCTCAAAATAATTAAGTGAAAGAAATGTAAAGTGTAAACCAAAGTTTCAGTTAGTGTGTCAGATGCCTAAAAGCATGGCTGAAATAATGGTATTCTTTTGTTGTCAGACAGACACAATGAAATCAAGTGGTTCCATACCACTGTCAGACACCGGGAATGTTCATTCAAACTACAACCAACACAGAATTACAACACGGAAAGAAGCAACAATGCAGGTCTTCTCTTTTCTACTCTGATTTTTTATCATGAATGGAAACATTAAAGAGTTATAAGAAATAGATATCCTGGAAATCTGAATGTAATTTTTAATTGCAAATTATTTTATACATATGTGTGTATAAACTATATATAAATATAGTTTTGTGTGATCTTTTTCAGTACCCTTTGTAGCATTGGAGATGTAATGTCTTATGAGTCAAAAAGTGATCAGACATCTCTATATTTTAATTATTTAGGCAATAACTCTAAAACCTAATTCAGAATGAGATGACTACATGGCTTTTGATAATCTGAAATAGGAAAAGGATTAGATTTATTACATGAAAACCTAAATGTCACTTTCCATTCTCAAATACTTTTCACAGGATCATGAAAATTATTACTGACAAGAATAAATTTATGTCGTTAAATGATAATAATAATACCACGCAAATATTCAAAGTTAAGACAAGTTGACTTACAGCTTCAGTGTTCTGACAACTAAGATTTTGTATTTTTAATACAATATGCTACTTCTTTCCAGTAACTGAAAAAACAACAGATGTTAGTAAAATGATCATCTTCATCAATTAACCATACTTAGAGTGACCCCACTCCTATTGAAGTTAATGAGTTTCATGCCTGTGGGTATAAGATGTGAATGAATTTTGTCTTAGGTAACATTAATCTTGTCTAATATTTGCTTATTTCTCTTACTTAAAACAAAAGTGAATACCATTTTGGAACCTGACAGCTCTAGTTTTATCACAGAAGTGGAATATACTCATCTTTTGACAATCTTAGGTCCCACAAAAAACCAAGCAAAAATATAAGAATTACTTCAGACTAAATAAAGAGTGGGGAACAGAGCCCGTCACTTTCTCATGGGGACTCTTGCTTTGCAAAGTAATGCAATACAAATATCTTAACCCTGAAAAAAAAATCAAATTAGACAAAAACCTAGAGATATTTATAGCAGAACCCTTCATTCATTGTTCTTTCAAAAATTACATTGGTTGAAATGATTGCTGAAAAGTCACTGAATATCTAAACTCTTATTACCTTTTTTAGATCAGGCCATTCCTTAGGTAGAATGTGGCTATGAATATCAATTTTCATTTCTGAAGCATCAAAGGAGAAATACTCTTTCAATTAAAATGTTTTCTGTATAATTGCTATTGTCCTTCCTGTCCCTGGTTTAGCAGGTTTTTAACTTTGGTGGCTGTTCAGATCCACCTGCTGTCTTATCAGGAGAGCTCGGTACAGTGGCCAACCAGAGAGCCTAAATCCCAGAGGAGTGGCTCTCTAAAAGAACAAAGGCTTCTAGCAGGAACTCCCTGTTAATGCATAAACTACAGCTGACTGAGGGCAAAGGGAAGATGCATGTTTATATTGGCACTATGAAGGGATTTATTTTACACAGAATCTAAAATTCAAGCTTGTTTACAGTTGAAAATCATTCAATAAAATTGAATTAGAATAAATGTATTAAACATGCTGACTTGAATTTCCTTTCTCCCTCTTAGATTCTGAAATCATTTGTACAGAGCATGTAACATACCCTTGATTGATAGTCATACCTCCTCATCTAGCCTCTTTTGCATTTTCTTTAGTTACGTTAAAAAAATCACAGAAATACTGAATTGTAGCCAAATCTATGCTCTGCATGTTATTTCCCCCTTCTGATTATTGGTTCACTGAAGATCTTTACACGTGCTACTGCATAGTGGTGCTTATAGCCTCTCAAGCTGGCTCCAGATCTGGCAGGAGAATGGCTCAGATTACCTTAGTAATCAATGCTAGTGGAGTTCACCAGCTCATATGGGAAACAGTTCCTGCATCCTAAGTTAAGCTTAACTGGAGCTAGGTCACATTTTCTGTGGAACTACATCTCATGTTTTGCCCTTTACACAATTTAGTATTACAGTTCTTTCCTCAAGATACCCTTGCCTTTTATTTATGCTGTATTTTTCTCTGGAATTTATTTCCTCTATAGTTTTATTTCAATGTATGCTACTCACATGGTGTCTTCTTGCAAAAGCTGGTTAACCATTTCTTGATTAATTTGTTTTTTCTCGTGAAAAATGTTGATTTTTTTCAAAACTAAATGCTGTTGTGAATCTTGCAACTTGAAATCAAGCAACTTGAAAAGCAAGTGGCCCATTTTGTTTCATCCTTTTTCTGACTTTGTTACTTTGGACTTGAAAAAACCCCAGGACTCTTGTATTTCCCTTCTTGTTCACTCATTAAGCAAGTCTGCTTTTGATTTGGTGAGTTAACCTTCTTAGAGTTATTCTTCAAGTCAAGTCCTTGTGACAGGGTTGGTTGGTTGCTTGATGGTGTGTTTCTCTGCAATATGAGACCACTGAAGACTGAATGTTCAAAAGAAATAGCAAGTAGCAGCTTTGGGAAAGCATTCTCTAAATAAAGCAGGACAATCAATAATTCACTTTAACAGATCAAAACCATGGCATTGAAAATAGCAATTATTTCCATCTCAAAATCAAAACCAATCTCTTTATGACCAGGCTGCCAGGTTAAGCAGCAAATGCTCTCTTGCTCCCAAATGTGACAGCTACGTTTTGTGATCTAGCACTATAGTGTTAGCCTGTTGGCAAGCAGTGTTCCTGCATATACAACAGCAGAGATAAGAAAGAAGTATTGATTCAGCTGTGGGAACTCTGCATCATGAATCCTATGAATCCACAGACACGAGGCAAAGAGTTAAGGTGAGTCTTTCAATAAAGAGATGTTTGGAAGACAATTCCCTATTTAAGCAGAGAAAGCAGAGGTACTAGTGAAGGAGAGGGGCAGCAAGAGATCGTGTATCTGAATAGTCTGACACCTAGTTTCTTCTCTTAAGTCACCATAGCTGCAGGCTACCATGCAGAGATCAGCAGCATTTCTTCAACACTGTGCTTTACTTTTCTCAGCTCTAAAAAAAGACGTAGTTGTTAGTTGCGCTCCCAAGACACAGCTTAGCTTGCAAACAGTGCAGTACTCCCACACTGCATTTCATTTAACAAATTACATCATTTGGAAACCATACCAGTCAAAGGCAAAATTTGTATCCATGTCACTTGACCGAAGGGACAGTAACACATCTGTCTATATCCGATATGATCCACTGGATCAGCAGCAGAAAGACCATCAGCGTCTACAAACAAAAGCATCTTCAGCTACCCAGGCACCCTACCTACTTTGAGTGCATGGATTTGAAAAACAGGACACTGTTACTGATGTTTTGGACAACGTGCCTGATAACAACTTATGCCTCTCAGTCTGTATGCTGAGTTTGTGTCCTAGTGCAATACAATGACTTCTAGCATGGCCCTTGCTATCTGTCTCCACCTGGTTGTGAATTTCTAGAGTGTGACACACATAGGTGCAGGAATTGCCAACAGTAGCCAAGGAAACCTGCAGTTGTGTCAGATGGCCCTACGCAGACAAAGCTGAGCTTAAATTCACTGTGCTATCTGTCAGGCAGGAGGTTGCAACCAGATGGAAATGCTCACACACGCAAAGTCTGGGGCAACAGAAAGTTATATTTTACCATTTGTGGGCCCATTTGGATGAAAATACAAAGGTGGTTGGAAAAAAAAAAAAGATCAGTCAAGGAATGTACTTGCTACATGCGGTAGAGAGAACTAAAATGCATACAGACTTCTTCCCAGCCATAAGTAGCCTCCTCCATACATTAAGATGGGACATACATTACGATGGCATTCCCCACCTGCCTCAGTACACTTACACATGGTATATGTGTCTCTAAGATCACATGTGATAAAACGTGCATTTATTATAGCCATTAGAAACCAAACTGCATCCTTGATTTTGACCAACTTCCCATATTTTTTTGGTGCGTTATCTGATTTCTATTTGTGTGGGTTTATACTGGGAAACATGATGAACAACTCCTTCAGGACAATTTAGCTAGGGACTATTCAGGCCAGGGCCGATTTCAGATATGCAGACACAAGTCTAGCAGAACTATAGGATTTTATTTCACTACAGGGACAAGCACTAAAGTGAAAGTGGTGTTAGATGTAGGGCATTAAATGCTCTTTTCCAAAGCTATTTAGGTGCTTTTCTGAAACAATTACAGAATCTGAGATTTGGAGTCTTCAGGCTGGAAAGTGGGTGTCCAGTTCTGGCCTTTGTTTATCAGGGATAAAGTATTTCCTCGTGTCAGTGGGAAAACCATGACACAGCACTCTTCAAAAGAGGGTGCATCAACAAACATCGGTAAACTCTGCAGACAGCTCTGCCACGTACGCGCTATCAAGGCAGCCTGTTTTCAAGTAGGATGAACACAGAAACAAAGAGGCAAATTCAGGATACTGATGTTAGAAAGTGCTAAGATACTTGTGCCAGTTTTTCAAACCTTCAGTTTTGCGTGTTCTTGTCTGGTACCTGCTCTTTAAATTGCACATTTGTTTGTGAAAACTGGCTATTTTACACGTGGGCACCGCTCTGGAAAACAACTGGAAAACTCTTTGTGCTCAGTAGCTAAGATGAAGTACTTAAAGAATATGTCCTTTTCCAAATGAAATAAATGTTGAGCAGTGCACTTGTATTGGTTGCTTAGCAACAGGTTGTCCTTTGGCTGTGCTGGGGACTGCACTGGTCCTTTGAGACTGCCATTACAGACCTGCTTGGAAATGTCACATTTGGAAAGGATGCAAAAGTCAGTAATTCTATTTTTCGTGTGGTATCAAGTAATTAAACCTCTCCTATTAAATGAGCCTAATCACAGAACTTAATCCTCTTCTGGGACACCAGAGATCACAGACTTTAGTGGAAGTGGTATGTT
Organism: Burhinus bistriatus; assembly: GCA_013397275.1. NCBI lineage: Eukaryota > Metazoa > Chordata > Aves > Charadriiformes > Burhinidae > Burhinus > Burhinus bistriatus. The sequence continues at coordinate 477,371 of VYXH01012778.1, read as the reverse complement.
TCCCTTCTATGGGGAATAATAACAATGGTTATGGTTTCCCTTCTAATGAGGAATAACATTATGCAGTTCCCATGTAGCACTTTCTGTACATAGATCTCAAGTGCTTTACAGTGGATGCTATTTTTGATAGGAAGACGTTAGTATACCTAGCACAAGTACACCAGGAGGACACCTCCAGCTATAGTTACACCAGTAAAGTCCTTAACGAAGATGTATCCCAGAGAGCGGGTGGCGTTGTGATTCCCCGTTCTTAAACGCCATGTACCAAACACTCCAGTGTGACTGTCTAAAATCCTGATGGCTTGCATAGCTAGCTGGATTGCAATGTCTGCATTTCATTTAGACGCATTTACACATTGCAATAGAAAAGGTACACAGGTGTCCAATCGAGAGCCAACTAAATCAGCTCAAGATGGCAGCAGTGCAGATGTATTCATCATTAAATACTGAAGGCAAGTACAGTAGATTTTTCATTTTGTTATTTAAAAGCCTTTGCAGAAACAAACATCTGAAAGAGCCTCTGTTTAGACAAACATCAGAGCTGATGCTGGTCTGTATCTGAGTCAGTTTAGCCTTGCAGAGAAGTTGAGCTTTTTAGCTCAGATGCAATGCATCTCTGATGCTTCCAAGATCTAAGCTATTAAATTGGCATAGTGAAGCTCCATGGTTGTATAAGCTCAGGACGATGCTCACCATGTGGTCTCTCTATTAGACCTGCCACAGCCACCACAGTTGTGTCACTAAAATTTATAGTGTAAAGATGGCCAAGATTGCTGATGCCTTTGGCAGCACAGTGCACTGCTTTGTGACTACTCGCCTAGCAAGAGTTCTGATGAATCACACAGTGGTGAAAGCAAACAACGTGTCCTGTGCCAAATTCCTGACCATTACTGTGTTCTCTGCTGTGTAAGTTAAGCCATAATAAAGCTTCATTTGTTTTCAGGTTTCTAGAAAATATTACATTGTTGAAACTCAACTAGTATTCTGAATCAAAGGAAAAATATATGGTTATCTTTCAAATAATATAATTGTTTTCTTAATACGCTACAGTTGCAATTCTGCAATTTACAATTACCATGCATTTATCTTGCATAGAAATGTTTTATCAAAAATGATAACTAAATAGATATTTTCCAAAACGTGAGTACAAGTAAAGCAGAATTTTAATTTTTTTTCCAAGTGTAGACACAAACAAATAAAAATACTCTATTTAAGCATGTATCAGGCCAAGTGTCACTCTTGTGCCGTGGGAACAACCAGACAGATACCAGTAGCATAAATGTGGGCCAGAAAGAACAGATGGAATGAAGCTTACAGATACCGATATTAAAAAGTCATAATTTTCAAGTTAATACCGCACGGTAACATTTGAGATTGTTGCAATTACTTAGAAGGTTGGTGTCTAAAATAAATAAAGAGTAACTGTTGCCAAATGTTATCTTAACAACTTCTTTTCCTGTGAGCTACTCAAATCCCCACCTTTCTCTCCTTGCAGAGGCCTCTCTGTGCCACTGTTTGGGGGTACCTGGATTTTGAGGATAAGAATGGTCTTCTCACAGCTTTTATTGCTTTGGAAAGGAAGCCAAGGAACCAACGTGTTCTGCGTTATCTGTTGAAGCAGCTGAACAAATTCAAATTCCTGCATCTGCCTCTAGAACTCTGCAGAAGCGTACTTATGCCTGTTCTGTGCTACTAGGACTGAGCTAATGAAACAGACTTCCTGCGTTCTCAAGGTCTGCTTGAGTATGAAGTTTTGTGTTCCATCATTTCTGAGTAGCTGTGAATCCCTGTCACCAAAGAGATCTGCAAGGGACTAAGATGAAACCCTGGCTCCCAGTAAATGTTGTGCAAGTGGTTAGCCATGGCTTTAGACTGATGATGCATTTACTGATTTTCTGAGAGGCAGGAACATTGATATCTGTAGATTACAGCAGTGAGTGCCAAAGCAAAGACCTTTCCAACTATGCAGATGTTTACGATGTAAATGTTTAGGGTTTAGTACTGCAGCTGCATTTGTTCATTCATCTGGAGGAGGTAGCTTGGCATAGGAATGCCTCCACAGAGGATTTCTGGAGCCTGCTTTCACTCTCCGAGTTCAGATACAAACATTTTCCTGTCTTTCATATACATTAACTCCAAAATAGGATTTATGCCCCAAAATTGTTTCTTTTGAAATCTACAAGATACTAAAATTATGGACCAGAGTTCACAATACCGTGCATATTATCACAGGAATTAAGAAAGATCCAAATGTTGAAGCTTTCACTCATTCCGCTTCTTCCACTGAAGCCGTATCAGCAATGAAAGCAAACTCTTGATCTAGTGATTACTGCCTTCATGCAAACATCTCATAGCAAATGCTGCCAGTTGGAAAAAACACCAGTTGCTGCTGAGGGACTATAAGGAGATAGTCACGATACTCATACTCTCCCACTGGTGTTGTCCCTGAGTGAAGACTAGCACTATGGAAGATTACGTGACGGTTAGCATTACTTCGAGCAAATCTGAGTACTGCTGGAAGTATTGCCGTGTTGTCTGATAACAAGCGAATTTACAGTTAAATCAGAAAGTCATTCTACAGCTCAGAGTACATTTCTGTAACACAAAGAGGCCATACTGCTGCTCTACAGGCTCAGAACTGTTATTCAGTAAAGGTTTACAGAATGTCCTATTAGCAGTTCATTATATTAAGATAACTTAATGAGTAACTGTTCAACACAAGAAAACTATTACTAGGTAAAACAAGTTCCCTAGCAATTTGATTGAAAAGTGATACCCAAACTGCAAAATTCTGACGAGTAAGTGTTAACCAGACAGCAAAATAGGTACCTATTTTCTTTCCAAATTATCTAATCATTTTTTTACTCTTCAGCTAAAGTGACAAATGCTTAGATTTTGATATGGGAAGGTATACAATGGGACTATATGTTTCAGTCTGCTCTTGACTAACAAATCCTTTAGAAATATGCAATAAGACATTTACATAACATGTAAATAAGCATAGTTACAACAACATACATGGTTGATGTGCCCGCTTATTTCAAGTCCTAGCATGACAGTGGCTAGGACTTGGATTAATTTAGTAAACCAACCATGCCAAGCAACATAAGACTGTGTATTAATAACACAGAACACCTCTAGAAATAATGCTGCAACTAAAAGAAGTTTTACAAATCCTGGTTACTCTTGCAAATAACTATTATCCCAAAGCCAAATCCATCAATGACTAGAAAACTCAATGAATTTGGTGGGCTTACGCCATGATTGAATTCAGTCAACCACCTCTGATAATTTTCTTTTAGCCTGTGAGTTCCACAAGTGGAATAGGAAAGAATATTACCTGGCTTTTCTCCTTTAGAAGGCTACTCATTAACATTTTTACCATGGCTTTTAAGAAAGATTTTTTGTTTCCCCAATAAGATACCTTCAGTTTGCCTTTCCTGGGGAGCGTTCCCTTCTAAATGGAAATGTGCTTTCATTCATGTTCACTAATAAATATTTAAATTGATGCTTAACTTTAAAACACGGTAGGATGACTGGAATTAATAGCACTAAGTTAAGCAAATGCTAATTGCTGAATTCATAGAATCATAGAATAGTTTGGGTTGGAAGGGACCTTTAAAGGTCATCTACTCCAGTCCCCCCTGCAATGACCAGGGACATCTTCAACTAGGTCGGGTTGCTCAGAGCCCCATCCAACCTGACCTGGAATGTTCCCAGGGATGGTGCGTCTACCACCTCTCCAGGCAACTCATTCCAGTGTCTCACCACCCTCATTGTAAAAAATGTCTTCCTTCTATCTAGTCTGAATCTTCCCTCTTTTAGTTTAAAACCATTATCCCTTGTCCTATTGCAAGAGGCCCTGCTAAAAGTTTGTCCCGATCTTTCCTGTAGGCTCCTTTTAAGTACTGAAAGGCCACTGAAAGGCCACAATAAGGTCTTCCCAGAGCCTTCTCTTCTCTAGGCTGTATAACCCCAACTCTCTCAGCCTGTCCTCACAGGAGAGGTGCTCCAGCCCTCTGATCATTTTTGTGGCCCTCCTCTGGACCCGCTCCAACAGGTCCATGTCCTTATGCTGAGGGCTCCAGAGCTGGACACAGTACCCCATGTGGGGTCTCGCGAGAGTGGAATAGAGGGGCAGACTCACCTCCCTCGACCTGCTGGCCATGCTTCTTTTGATGCAGCCCAGGATACGGTTGAGTATCTGAGTGTTCACCTCAGTCCAGCTTATATTTACATGCAACAAGCTCTACTAACAATTATATGCACACAAAGAGAACACAGAAAGAATGGCTTCAAGATTTTTACTGAAAGCACTGTGGAGTGAACTACTAACTCAGGGACTCCACTGAGGAGTCACTTTGGTTCCATATGCTCTAGCAAGCATAAAAACTCCACCAAGTTACAGTCTTAAAGGATGTGTTTTCAAAAATGATTCAGTAAATTTATACCATGGTTACAGCCAAACAATCCATGTGATCCATTTAAAAAACCAAACTTCTTTTCACTGAGAAGCCTTTAAAGTGCACTTTGATTTAAAATTTGTGTCATATAAAATCCAGACAAAAGACCCAATGCATCTGTTGATGTATGTAGAACTAACATTGAAACTTGAATTCTTGTCTCAACTATCATACTTAGTTTTCCTCTTGGGAAAAGGCAGGTACTGTCTTTTTCTTTTTTAATTCCAACATTTGGAATTTAACAACAACCTCTCAGGGTGAACAACCTTCTTCACAAATACTAAAAAAAGATCCATGACTTCCTGGCTGTGTTTAAGTGTGCTTTACTAGTTTGCCTGATTATTTTTCTTTAATTACTGAAAAAGATTGAGAAATTTTCACTTTCTTGGTCACAGCTACAGACAGGACTGTACTGCAGATACATCAAAACATCTGTGTTCACTTCTGAGTGTGAAGATCATCAACAAAGCTACTTCCTAAATAAGATGTATTTTCCCCTTCAGGACATTGCCACTCATCTCAACCTAATATTCCATGTTAACTTTTTTATGATCTAAAAATATTGCAGGTGTTTTAGAAGCACTCTACTCAGTAATCATTTTGAACCCAACAGAAAGCCCACTGAAGTCACCAGGAAATCCCGTCATTTCAGAAGATATCTATCAAGCAATGATTCAAAAAGTAGTTTTGCGCCACTGGAAAGACAGACCAATTTAAATGAGGAATTACAGGTAAACTTTGCCCAGAGTTCAGTAATTAAATGCAAGGGCAGTTTAGACTGCCGGTTTTGAATTATGTCCGATTGCCCATGTCAGTATGGTGCCTCAAAAAAGAGACCTGCATTATAAATCGTAACTGTGTTAATAATGTTTGTGCAGCTCACTGTGCATACTACAGCTTGCAATTTGTAGTGCATTAAGTGGAGCACCAAACAGTGATTGCAATATATACATAGAGCACTTATTTCATATTGATTGAAATGGATTTTGCCTGCAGTAAGTGACGCATGCTAGTGCCATCTGATTTTGTGGCCGATGCTGCAATGTCAAAGTACAACTGGGTTGAACTGCTGCTAAGTAAGGTGGATTTGTAATGAATATTTTACACATTCATATAATTCATTGTTTGGTGAATGGGTCTTTTAAGATTCCTTTGTCTTAAGCAATACAGCATTTTTAGGAACAGAAAGAATATACATGCTTCCTAACATCCATTTTTCAAAGACACTTGCTCATCTCCACTGTATGTTCTTAAAAAAATTGATATATTAAAATCTCCTGGGGGCTTGCAGCACTACCATTTCATCATGATGTAGAATACACACTTCAAATACTATGGTTTCTACATTGATTTTCAGTAAATGCTCACCACTTAGCAAATAATAAAGGAAGTCCTTGTCACTAACTTTTTTCATGTGAAAATCTGGTAATTAGTAATAAGATTTGATACCATTTGTGAAGCTCTCAAGTTTTGGATCGTAGTAATGCAATATGTGCGCTTATACAAATTAACCAATAATACAATTAACAGTAATTAATTTCTAAGTATTACCAACCAACTAAAACCTATGTTCAATCTCTTCATCTCAAGTGACAAAAGGAAACCAGTTGCTCTAATGCAGTGGAACTATATGCTAGTCCATACTTGCAGTTTGTAGGTGCTTCAACGATATAACCGAAATATAATTAAAGGACTTCTTAAATTAGTCTGTTTTATGTGGTTTTTTGTAGTTCACTCAAAATCTTAGAATTTGTTTCATTCTCACCTGTATTACTATACTTTGTGCATACTGCCTCTTTCAGACACTCACCTGCTTGCTAGGGAGCTGGCCAGGAAATAGCAAAGGAGAGCTACCACAGCGAGATGGCCCCTCTGCTATGTTCCCATGGAGACTTCACATTTAATTCTTTTATTGGTTTGTTGGTGTTTTCTTGATGTTGGTTTTTTTTTTCCCCCCAACATAAAAACCACGTACACTGCAAGTATATTTTGCCCTTTAGGAACCAGAAATAATAACATTCAGACATCAATGTCTGGATGCCTACAGTTAGGTCCAGTGGAATCACGAGTTTATCAAGACCTGTTCTGCCAGGAATGAAACAGGATCCCCTACTGAGCCAGCTGCCAAGTATTTGCTCCTGCTTTCTCTTTCCTTCACACCCTGGCTGTTGGTCACTGACTAGAAGTACAGATACTATTGCATGATGCTACTGCAGTTCCAAATATATGCACCCCTCCTCCCTAGTTGGTGTTGCCTCTCTGTTTATAGCAAAAAACTGGAGAAGAGCAAAGCCTCCAGGTAAACACAAGATCTTGCAAGAGCAGAGTGAGAACCTCAATTGGTTGGAATAAGTAAATGGTCCCATACCTCAGCGTGACAGGAGGTGACAGACATTACCACCAGCATTAACTTGTGTTACAGTCTCCATCATACAGCAATGCACCTGTGAGCAAATTCTGGCCTCTGCAACATGAGCTGGGGGATTAAGAAAGGAGAGATTAGCGTTGGGAAAAAGATGGATGCCTGTCCAAAATTTCTTGATGCTCACCCTACTGACACAGGCTTCCAAAAAGCTTAATAGCATTGTTGGTAGAAGGCAAGTATCATGACATTTTTTTTTTTATATCGGTGTTACAAAAGAGTTGAATCATATTGACCATCATAGGCAAATACAAACCATAAACACTTCTACATCAAAGAATCATATATTGCATTATCTCCAGCCATGCACTGCATAGGACAATTAAAATTATAGTTTAATAAAGCTCAGAGGGTAGCATAAGTAAAATAATAATAGAAAACACAAATAGTTTAACAGCCTGAATTTATGGCAATGTTTTTGATAAGTTTATACAAGTGGCATTGGTATGTCCTCTTCACAAAACCTTGATTCAGAGACAACCTTAAGCACAAGTTTAACTCCTTTTCTATTATGTGTTCAACCACCATGAGAATTAAAATGACCTGTTTAATACTAAGCTAATATTTATGTGTTTTCTTGGCCTTGGATGCTTTTCCATTTTTGGCCCAGGCTAACTGAACTGGTTCATCCAGCTTTTATTCTACAACCCTTCTTACAGTTAAATGTAATCAAGAAAAAAGCCAGCTCAGAATGCGGAATGCAGGGAAGTGTACCCTAGATAATACATATCTGATCAGCAACTTGATGAGCCCTCTTTTGTGAATACTATCTCTAGTTATGGAAGACAAGTTTAAAACAAAGGATCACCTCTTCTCTTTTTCCTCAGAATACAGATTTAAAATTAATATCCATGTACCTACAGACACTAGCATGCATAAAAAACTTAGCAAGCTTGGCATGAAAAATTTGGGCCTTCCTGTTACCATATTCTTTTCCCTCCGTGGTTCTCTTCCTCCACCTCTGGCTTTGCTATCTGCCCCTGTTTCATTTCCCCCCTCTTCAGCCCCCAGACCACTAGTGCTGCTTCCTTGCTTCTCACATACCAAATCCTTGCCATTGCCTTCTTGCTGCCAGGACTGCTGATTTCTCCTTGGCTAGTCACCACAAATCTTGGGATTAAAGCAAAAATCCCACTAGTCAGTTCTTTTGAAGGTATTAGACCTTTGCTCCACATCAGATGATGCTTCACTGGTCAGGACCTTAAGTTCTAGAAAGCTCACTCTTGAGCACCATATAATTTTGTAGGGGATCGCTAATAGTTCATTTCATCTGGGTGGAGGAAAGAAAAGCGTATCTATATTTAAATTTGCAGCAAAAAATTATTCTGATAATCTATCCTGAATTAACTACTAAATAAAAAAATGCTCATTTGGGGCTCTTTATTGAAAAGCAACGTTCAGCATTGCAGCTTTACTTAGGACACTTCCTATCACTTCAGTGGAAGACATGTAGCCAGAAAAGAAGCAATTTGCAGCACTGAAGTCACTCTTTAAACATTAAATGCAGAAAAGGTTGGAAGAGTCTTATTCTAAAAGGCACATTGCACACAGAATCAGATATTGTTGCCATGGCTGACTTCCTTTATTGCTTTGAGTAAATCCATATTTGATGCATTAAGGATGGATTGGGTTACTGTTAGGTAGAAGTAGGTCAAGTGATTTTTTTTTTTAAGCCACAGTTCTTTCACTCTCGGACAGAATAAGAGTAAGCATAATAGATAATTTCTTATTTTTTAAATCTTTAGCATGTGCAATTATGGTTAAGCTCATAAATTAACTTGCAGTTAATGCATAATGCCATCTAGTGGAAAAATCAACAAGTATAGATGCAACAAGTCTGTCTAGCTAACCCATGCAATATGAATCTTAGTGTTGCAATCACTTGACAGTTTTAATACTGAATTAAATTTAAAGCAAAGGAACTATAACTTAGCTTTCAAAACCTCCATGAAAAAAGATCTTCACAAAATTTAAATATCTTCCAAAGATATTTTATCCTCAAAGTTAAGATACACAAAACAATCTCAGTGAACTTGTTGTTATAATGAACAGGCCTTGGAAGGCTCTTGATTTTCTTTCCTAATTTAATTTTATTTAGAGACTGAATTTTTCAGTCAACAGAATGACACACACTTCTGAGCTGATAAAGGAGACAATTTGAAGAAGTTTACTGATACATGAGCCAGAACAACCTGTAATTCCGGAGAGTTTCAGAATTAATGATCTTCATCTTTATAACTATGAAGTCACTTTTCTACGCCTGTAGATAAAAAAAGGAAACAATGAAAAAAAGAGCCTAAATTCGAAGTTATATAAGGTAAAGGAAATAGGCTTGTCATAAAAAGATTAGCGTAGAATAAAGGGCCTAGAGAGACTATCTGTATCAGATAAGTAATATACTCCATTAATAGCCCTTCTAAAATCAACAGGAAAGGAACAATCCAAGAGGAGTAAGTCATCAGAATTTTATTCTTCATAAAAACATAGGACTTGCCCTTTGTTGGTGAATTAACCTTCTCTCAGGCCTGAATTAGCACTGTCTCTAAACCTCTGCACATTTTGTGTCAACCTATTTTGATATTACTTAATTTATTATTTATTAGGCAAAATCTTACAGTTACATACGCCCTGATGTTTTTATTGGTTGAATCATACAATTGTGGACCTGAAGGACCCTATGGAGATCATTTAGTTCAACTCTCTTCTCTGAGAAGGACTATAAGCAACACTATACCAGGTCAGCTATGACTATCTGTGGCTTTTTTGCTATCAATTTAGAAATCCTCCAAGGGGGAAGATTTCACCACCTCTCTCAGTAACCCTTCTAGTGCTACACTAACATCATAGTGAAGAATATTTTTCTAATGTCCTATCTGAACCTCTCAAGACACAGTTTGTGACCACTGGCTCAGGCTATCCATTTTTATGATGCTGCTTATTTTTCCTCTTCAGTTTTGAAAAGGGAAGAAAAACAAGCAACTCTATTGAAGAAGTTAAACAGATTTTGGACAGAAGGATAATGGAAAAAATGTATCTATGGGCATGAACTGACTGTGTGTGTCCAAATTCTCAGCCTCCATGAAAACCTCAAATAAATGAGCCAAGATAGCACTGATGCATAGCAAAGTTGGAGAAGTGTACATTAAGAGCCAAGAAGCAAAAAGCCAGATCTACTTCATAACTAAATAACAACTATACTCAAGCACTAATAACCTCTGACAAGTATTGCCTGACGTAAGAAGTGCTTTCGGCTGCTCCATAAGCAGAGACTGAGCTCCTCTTGTACATGAAATGTGCGGTGGGTCTGTAAGAGTATTTTGGGGCTGGAACTGATGCAGTGAGGCCTTTATCTTCTTCACATGTCTGTGCTATAATATTAGCCCACTTGTTAAAAGTCCAGCTAATTAAAAAACATGTCACCTTACCCCCTTGCATCTTTATCTCACCTTCATCTGAACAACTGCTGACATGAATGGCATGGAGTACAGATGTAGACAAGGCACAGACACTCTCCTACAATTCCAGAAATGAGCTACCAAAACCCATAAACTGAGCTCTGCCATCAGCTGCATCAGTTCTAGCAGTTCAAATCATTGCCTGATAACGATCACCACAAGCAATGTAGAAGATCACACACCTGCCTGCAGTGCCAGGCAGAACTGTCAAGCCTCATACACTGAGCAGGGACCCCAGACAAATGCACTCCTGAGCAGTACTGCCCTACAGCCAAGTCCGTATTTCCTGTACTTAGAGCATACTGCCATAGTTAACTGCCCATTTTGGAGCCCCACCTACTAAATTCAGCTTGCCAGCCCAATCTACGATTCACCAACCAGCAGGGCAAGATACAGTGCTGGTACATAGCATTATCAAGACAGCAACTAAATGTTTCTTTGTAAGCAACAAGTTGAGTTTCAAATGAAGAATTACATTTGTAGAACTTACTAAAGTGAAACTGAGGTGATTCCAGGAACTAAAATAAAAACCAAAGCTAAGCGTTCTTGCTTTTTTTCCTTCTGCTAGCTGACCACTGCAGAATGTCAAACTTTATAGAAAGTATTTTCCTTGTGACACATAAAAATCCCATCTGACCCAAATATGGCTCATAGTTCATGTAACCTGAAAAGTCATTTTATGATGCATGTCCTGCTAACAAATTATACACCGAGATCCTAAATACGACAAAAATTAGACATATGAAATGAAGACACTTCGGTACAAAGATAAGACCAAGTCTACAGATAGTTTTTTTTAATTAAACAGGTGAAAAAAGCAGGGACTGTTGGACACACAAACCCTTCCTGAAGTCATGTAGACTGTACACCTAGCTAGATTTTCTGAGTATATTAGTTGGAAATGAATCACACCAGTTGGTTTAATAAAACATATCACTTCTTTTTACAGATCTTGCCTCAGTTTGCCTAAATTTATAAGTACAACTATACCTAATTTGTATAGTCCGGTGACAGCTATGATAGTCAATGGATAAAGTAAAATGAATCCAAGTATATAAACTTTGCCAGTAAAATAAAACCTCTTAAAATACACATTTTCTGATAAAACAATGTGAAAATTAAGCGAAACTTCTGTGGCTATTGAAGCATCCCTGCACCCCGACACTGAAAATATGTGTAGTCTTGATGATGGAGAAGAAGCTGTCTGCGTTACTATATGACTACCTGTCCCTTGATTACTTTTAGGCACCATCAAGAGCTTTACAGAAAATATGAGAGAGGCAGAAATTGAATTTTATCATTATCTGATTAAATTGTATGACTGACATCTCCCTCTTCCTTTTTGGTTACAGAACAATTTTATTGCAGCAGAGGTTCAAAATTTCACTGGCATTTCAAACTCCAAACTTCAACTACCTTTAAATTTGAATTTTACTGGTTGCTTAAAAAGACATTCATAGGTGAATTGTGTTTAACGCTCTTCATTCTACAGAGAAAAGTGCTGCTTCAGTTTCCTAAAGATGCTCCTCTTCCTTGTAAAATTAGCAAATGCTAATAGCCATGCGCAACTCCGTATCACTACTAAATGTAATATAAATGTTTTAGTAGGCTTATTAACCAACTCCCCTATCCATCTTGTATAAATCCAGATCAGACAGTATTCACTATGGATAGACAAATGTCAATATTCACAGCATATTTCATCATGCTAGATCAAATAGAGACCTGTTGCTTTTGCTACTGCTGCACATGGAGAAAGGCTTGGCTGCAACAGAGCAGAGACTTTTGGGTTTGAATTCCTCAAAAAAATGGCTCCCAATTCTTCTTACAAGAAGAATGCTGTGAATTATGTGATTCACTCTCTTAAAGTTACAAAAGGGATTGTCATGGCCTCCTATTCTTCCCATTGCCAACTGAAATTTTTACCTAAGAGGATGAGAAACAATGAATATATCATGAGAAGAGAGGATGCAGAAACCTATTAAAACTGCTGTATATGTTGTTGACATTATTTTTGCCTAACCCATTATTTTTGCCTCTTCCAAAAATTAGTACCTGAAGAATTTCATGATTTTACCTACAGCATCTCCCACTAAAATAAAGTATTCAAACTCAAATTGCATGACAGGACCTAGGAAACTAACTCTACTTCCTCCAGAAAAAAAGGAGAAAAATACCCAACCAAACAGAAAACATTAAGTGGGTAAGAGATTCCACTAAGTACTCAGGAATTTGAAGTCCATTAAAACCTAGAGGAGTTAAATGATTTAAAGTGTCAAACATCTGCTTGAGCAGACGTAAAAAAACTCCCAAAACTGGCACACAATGGAACAAGTATAGTTTCCCGGTTATGAAGAACATGTTTTGCAAAATATTCATTTTGGCTGTGGTTATCGTTCTTTTTTCAAAGCCCTCCTATAATCATCCTAGCTAAATACTCAAGTGGGAACATGCAAAACTCTAGTTACAATTCACCTGGCATAAGAAAAGCATAAAATACACTTTTTCAACTCACAAAACAATGTGGATTAGCTATTCAAGACAATACATAAATATCATATCATACAGTTTATCAAACAACTGACAGCAAAAGCAAGCTGTGGAGTACTTACTTACCAGTAGAGTAGAAGCAATATAAATATTATTGCCGTAGATTAGTAGAAAGGTCATTCCCTCAAATACTTATGCATGGTCTTTTGATAAAAGATAAATATACAGCAAGACAAAAAAAAAAAAAAAAGAGAGAAATTAACTGTTTTGCTGATGACACTAATTGCCAAGTTATAAGATATTAATCCAAATCACAAATTAGAGTTTAGAATACTGGAAGAGAAAATAGATGCGAGTTGGGTGCTATTCCCCATAAAACCTATTACATGTCTTTTCTGACAGAGGCAAATCCCGTAAGTAAATGCAATTAGTCCGTTTACTCATTAAATCCTTACCTTCAAGGTAGGGATTAGGACTTAAATTTTTTTTAATGCATAAGGTTACATGTATAAACTATAAGTATTTAATAAATGCATGAGTCTAACCTGACTAGGAAACAAACGTAGCCCTCTTAAAAAAAGTTAGGTCTGACAGGACGGGAAAAGATCTTGGTAGACAGGTGCATCAGGAGGAATAAGCATTGGCTGGGTGACAGGAAAAGTGACTCAATTTGCATATAAAAAAAGGAATGTTTTGTGATTTCTGTAGTTCACTTCATCTTGTGATTAAACATATAAACCTAATGGAAAATTGTGTATAATTTTTGCAAAGATATGAGAGAAAACATGAAGGTACACAAATACATTGGAAGTGTCTAGTCATTAAGATGCTTTTGGATAGGAATTATCTTCAAGTAATTATAAGTCATTGGAGTTTATTACAAAATTATATTGACTTTTGCTTTCTAGGAATTTCCTAGCTTTCTTTTTTTCTTTTCTTTGATGCACAAATGAAATCTCAGCTGCTTATACTCATGTCATCTATTAGGCTAGGGTTAGAGTCTCACTGGAAGAAGAAAGATCTCTCCACATAGCATGGGAAGAGAGCATAAGAGGCAGGGAAAAAATAAAAGAAAAAAAAAGGGAAGATTATTACTTCTTTAACAGGTTGCTACCTCTTCAAAATTAAATTAATTTTCCCTTCCATTCCTCTTCAATACTTGTGAATATTACCCATGAAATAAAGCCACTGTCAAATAAGTCAGTTTTACTCAGTTACATAAAAACTGGAAACAAAATGTCTTCAACAATAAAAAGAAATAACATTGTTTGGAACAGAGGCATGTAGTCTTGCATGACTGCATAATGTTTCTCTCAACAAAACAGTAAGTTTATTTTTTGTGGGTAAACGTTTGGTTTCCCATATTTACATTGCAATTTTAACTCAAATTAAAAACAGATTTTTAAATAGTTTCAAGATGGAAAATGCTCACTGTGAAGAATCTTTTTCAAGATCTTCTGCTCACTTTAAGATGACATATTTTGCATTCTGTTTTTATTCCTCCTTTGTTGCCACAATGGAATTTATTAATGCTTGGGGCTTTTGCTACCTTTGGCATTTTTTGCAAATATGATCCTGCAACAACATAATATAGAGGAAGAGTAGGTGCTTATGTGAGGTGTCATCAATTACTTACCAAGGTCACCGCATGCTGTATTCTCTGAGAATCATATTATAGGCACTCTTTCATAGCCTGAAGGAAAAGATATTGAATTGTCATATTCTTTTTTCAAAACAATATTCTGATTATTTTTGATCTAAGTTAATATTCAGTCTAAAAATGCCAAGAAGAGAGATGATTTCAATTTAGACTCTGTTTAACCCAGTGCAAGAGAAAACCAGTAAATTACCTACATACATTGGATAATAATTTACGCATGCTCTGCAGTTTAAAAATTAATGTAGTATTGTTGTACTACCATCATCATTGTTTTGTTTTAAATTAAAAAAATAGGGTGACTAATACTAGGTTGAGAGGTATCTAGACCAAGTTAAAAAAACCTAGTGTAGAATTTCTCATCCTGTTGACCACTGAACACACTGTGGGACTACAGGTGATCTACAAAACAACAGCAAAATATGAATCTGCCTCTGCCTACACGCCATGAAGTAAGCTGGCAATCAAAAAAAAAGTTTAAAAACATCCTACAAAATGTACAAAATGTAGCCTCATTTGTATTTGTAAAAGAAAACTATAGTAGCCAATATTGCACAAGATGGTCAAGGGACTATTAAAAAAAAAGATCACGATCATGAAAAAAGCCTGTGAAATACAGAATCTAGAGGTTTTAATACTAAAGAGACTTAATTAATCTATTAATTTAGCAGAGGACATGTGTCTAAATGGCAAAGAATGATCTGAAGTATCTTACCATCTTACCCACGTAACAGGTGCAAAATGGTAGCTGTAGTGCAAACTATCAGACCATTTAAACAGAATAAACACTTACTCAAAGGTGTTGCCTTTAGGAATATCAGGATAAATCAGTCTCAGAATTTGGTCCTAGAGGAGTAACACCGAAGATTATCTATAGTGATGACCTTTACAGGACCGATGTCTGCCTGTCCATTTAGAATTGGATTCGTACTTGGTTTTGTTTCAGATGTGTCTCCTGTAAAACCGAATGGGGATGCCGTTACCTCCTGCTGTAGTTCCATGAAAAGCATACTGACGAAAGTAAGAAGTGAGCATTTTCTTTTGCATGTCAGACATAAGACGTCTGATACACCAAACTAATAAACCATCCTGGCTTACACTAGCACTCTCTGATACTGCAATACAATGCCAGTGACAAATACAGTATTTTGTTACCAGAAAAAGGCAGTTTTGTGTTTAGTATGTGTATGAAACACAACCCTGCAAACAAAATGGTGAACGGTGCCAGTATGACTACCTTGCTCTTATGCCTTTAAACATACTAAAAAATAATCACTGGGCCAGCTGACCAACTCTTTCCAAATATGCAAGAGTGCTCTTAATTGAAGTGCTGCACTTAAGATGATGGTCAATATGAAACATTGACTAGTTAACATCAATGAAATCAAGCAAACTTCCTCCTCAGAAGCCTCTGAATGCACCACTGCGTTCTGCTAATTCAGGTGAAAACATCCCAGTCAGTAGCGAGAAAAAGAAAAAGGAAAAACAGAGAGTCCAGAATAGATGCAGCTCTCATTTTTAGAATGACAAATGAACATACAACATTAACATATCCAAACTTGCTTATACTGAAAACAGATTTATTTCAACTCCACACAGACTGGAAAGAAATAACAAATGTTCTGCATTCATATAGTGACCACTATCTCGCTGACGGACCAGGACCTGTTTTGCCATTGCCACCGATTGGTTCTACTTTTACTCTACATGATGCAATAGAACTGCATTCTTTCTACCTTATTGCACCATGCTACTCTTTGTGATCCCGTAACGGGTGATGATGGGAATAACGTTTCAGTGAAACAAAGGGACTCTAACTTAGGAAAGCAGGCCAACCTACTGGCAAGAGATTGCTTCTTCCCCCAGGAAAATGCCTACCTTGGAAAAGAATAAAATGATGGACCTAATCCCATTTTCCTCAAATGTAATTGAAGTTCTTTCTCTGACATTGCTGAGAGTTAAGGTGGGCCTGGAGGAAGAATCTCAAATCTGATTGATATTTTTCATTTATTCAATAGAAGGAAGGAGGAAGGGAGGGAAGGAGGAAGGGAGGGAGGAAGGGAGGGAGGAACCACTACAAAGAACCACAACAAAACCAGACCACAAACAATCCAGATGAAGAAAAACAAGAGAAGTTCTCTTCATTGTTGTTGGTTGCTGTGACGCAAGAGACATCCATCTTGTTTGGTATCACCTTTCTCTGGAAGTCAAAATATTATGGAAATTAAAGGCAGTTCCAGCTGGGAACAAAGTTCTGCAAGTGTGTATTAATCTTGCAGCAGCTATAGAATATGGGATGGCATCAGTCTACTTAGATTGAATCCAGAGATGTGGCTCTTTTTTTTAAAAAATTGATTTTGGCTTCTCCTTATTCATGTCCAACAAAGGGAGGTTTGAGGACCCAAGAAGTAAAATCATACAATAATATAGCTATCAGGGTCAGGCCTTTTTCTCTTCATTGACTTTGCCTACAGGCTTCCTACACTAGAAGTCCCACAGGGCTGGAAAATAGGATCCATGTCTTTAAAACCCTAGTCCTATGTCTTTATCCAATGGAATATATTTTGGGTGAAAGAGACATTATGAGAAGTTAAGAGGCAATGCTGGAAAGCAGCTTCCAGCTGCTATGATATGGCAGTCTTTCTGCTTCTTAGTAGCTAGCTTATATAAATAATGGTGTGATCTGAAAGGCTCTTCATTGTGGATCTGCTTAATGTTTTGAATTTGTGTTTGCTAAATGCAGAGTATATCCCTTCTCACATGAGGACATGTTAGAAAGCACTGAAGACAGTCATTTAAAAGAAACTATAATACACTCTGCAAGTCTCATATTCTTTGCTATAGACTGAACACTATAGCATTTATACAAATAGTGACAGCTGCAGTCCCTGCCAGACACAGTTTTATGTCAGAACAGCAATTGAGAACAACTCAAAAA
>VYXH01012778.1:423081-456980 GCA_013397275.1 Burhinus bistriatus | reverse complement strand
AAGCTTTTCCCCTTTTTACTTCTCGTGCGAGCACCCCGCGACAGCTTTAAAATATTTTTATAAACTCTATTCGTGGCTGTTCCCACCTCGCCCGTAAAACTTGCCGGCCTGGCCGGGGAGCTGGTGGCGGCACATGGCGCCGCTCCCGCTCCACAGGCGACGGGGAGAGCCCGGGCCGAGGGGCGCAGGTGCTGGTGGGGGGCCCTAGGGGCTCCCGGGAGGGGACAGGCTGTGCCAGGCGGTGCCGGAGGTTTTCTTGCCGCTGAAGGGAGGGAGGGAGGCCGCTAAGGTTACCTGCCGGCGGGGCTGGTGGCAGCCGCCTTCCGAGTAGGGGCACAACGGGGCGATTCTGCGGTGGTCCGCTCCAGCCCGGGCTGGGCAGCGAGGTCAGGGCCATACCTTACGGCCTGTCTCCCGTCCTCCACTGTCGTATCACTCCTTTTTTACTATTTGCCTAAATACCTGACCAGGGACGGAAAGCAGCTGCTTCCAAACCGTGTTACTCTTTAATATGAAGCATGCCTATTTCGGACATCTGTTCACGGTGTGTGGGGCGCTCACTTACCTGCTCCCCATAAAGGCAGCTGCCATTTTAAACACCGCCCCCCCATTGCCCTGTCCTCCACAATGCCGCCAGGCTCCTCTTCCACACAGTTTGTCTCCATTTTTTATTTCACGTATAGGCTTTCCTCAGCCTCTCTGTTGCTTTTTCTTCCTTTCTCTTTTTGCTTTCAGCATCCCGGAGTCCCTTTTGTGTTCTTGGTCTTCATCCCATCCTACACGTAACCCCTGGATCTCCCCTTGTTTCCCCAGCTTTCCAAGTGCCTGTGCCTGCTCACAAATCCTAGACGCGAAGTAGAGAAGTAAGGGGGAAGACAGGTTTCAGTCATGTCGGGGCTGGGGACAGCCCTTTTTCCAGGAGTACTCTCGCTGTCACTGCCAATGGCAGAGGACAGACATTGTGACTGAGGGCAGTTTGAGGCTTCAGTTGTGTTTTAAATAAGGGGAATCAGGAATTTTGATTATGGTTCAAACACGGAAGTTTGATTACAGAAATTTTTAATTTGTGCCCAGTATGACAGAGCTAAAGATGAAAGCTGGCCCTTTTGGTACAAAGGGCAATTCCAAAAAGAGAGAGTGTCTGTTGTACCTAACCTTATCTCTTTCTAGGAGGGAGATAAGACTAAAGATGCTGATTTTATTTCCTTCTCTGCCTTCACACTCTTCCTATGGCCCTTGCAGTAGCTTTCTTTTAGCCTTTCCTATAGTCACCAATTCCATCTACCAGGATAATTCCCAGTCATTGTAGAGGAAAATCTGGTATGCTGAAATTGTTACAGTCTGTCCTTTTAGATTGTACTTTTTCTTATGATCCTTTCCAATGAATCATAGCAGATCCAGTTATAGAGATGATACTTCCATGTTTGCTAAAAATAAAAACTAACCCTAAATTTTGGAACAAGATATTTGCTCTTTAAGAGCCAGATCCAAAATCAGTTATAATTTTGTGGTTGGGATCCTTAAATTAACATCTTAGGTGAACAATTTTTCTATTAGCCTTATTTCTTCCACAAATTCTAGCTTGACATTTTAAAATGATCCCTTAGCCAAATAGAAAAGTACTTCTGGTAAGTCAGCATATGGTAAAGAATATCCTAGAATCACTTCACAAATATGCCAAGCTTGTATTCTGCAACTGTTAGGCAGGTTTTTTCTCCTGATTTTTTTATGGGAAGAAAATCTGTTAATATATGAAGGTACTGAAAGATAAAGTAAAAATCCAGTGGATTTAACCAGCTCATTATCTTTTCTTTACCTTAAGGATATCTTATGTGTTAAATAAATTAATGGCAAGAAAATTACTCAGTATGTTAATTTCAGGGCGGAGGAATTTTATCAGTAGATACTAGCTTTTTATTTTTGTAGCAATGCAGGTCATACTGAAAGATTATCTTTCAGCCTCCTGCGGGTGCTTAAAACTTGTTTTCTTGTGGTCAGTGGAAAAAATATGGAGGTTTACCTTGTGAATTGTGTTGTTCCGTGTAAATTAATGAGCTTCTGAATAATTTTTATGCTATGGGCTTGGTAGTCATGTGAATGAGTTTGTATTTTTCTGTGCCATCCCCTAGGACACTCGTAAAAATAATATGATCTTTCTCAGGGATGAAAATTGTAAATACAGAAAATTTATTTGAATTATTTTAGGAAGGAAGGGATCACATCTCTGACAGCTAGAATATGCCAGCCATTTTGAGAGAGAGAGAGAAAGACACGCACACACACTCGGCAGAAGTGGTTCAGTTTTATAAGGATTGCAGTCTCTGTCATACTGGACACGTGCTTGACATGTGAATAGTAATTGGCAGTGCTGCACTAGCTGTGGGCCTTATTAATTTCTCAATTTAATTAGAATATTATTTGATGTGTAAGTATCAACCATGTATGTTGGACTTCCCAAGTAATACTGAGTTGTAGCTATGAATTATAGGATGTCTTTAAAGAAAGAAACAGGTGAGGATGTCTGTCATTTGGATCCGTGTTTATTTGAGGTCTGAAATATTAAGAATCAACATTGTCTGAGAAAACCTAATCTGCTGTACAATCCAACAAGATTTGGGCCATAATTTAAAATCCTTGGTTTGGGGAGGGGGGCAGGAGGGGCAAACACATAAAATGTGAAAAGATGTGTTTTCTCTATGGTTATATTAGTAGAAATCTCTCCTTTCGACATTTGTTGTTGAATTACTTCATATCAGACAGCAATTAAACTGTGCATCATTATATGTAGTGGCAGAAGATAGGCCAAACATTGTGGGGAAAAAAAAAAATTTCTTCACAGAAATGAAAGTGGGCTATGCGAGAAATAGCTGTGCAGTACTATCAGTAAAAGACTCAAATGTTTCAGAGTTGTCATCTGGTAGTTTTCATGTATTAAACAGACAAAGACTGCATGTAATAAGAACAGACATAATTTCAATATAGGGCCTAGTAATTCTGCATTGCAAGTTTGCAAATTCTTTTCCATTCATAAAGAGTCAAGTGTGTAGCACAAAAGTGAGGTAATTTTTTAAATTTTCTAAAACACAGTACAAGCATGAAATTCTCACAGTGGCTTTCTGAACTACCATAAAGAAGCTCTCTGCTTTATTGTACTTGAGGTGAAAAAAGCATGAAGAATTTTTCCAAGGCAGCATGAATCCCACCAATTATGCTAGGATTAGAACCAGTAATTTTGACAGACTTCAAGTGGCAGGATAAAATCTGGTGGTTCAAACTGTTACCACCCCTGGATGCCTGCCCCTCTGCTGACACATTGCTGCCCCTGAGGCAGAGATGTCTGATTCACTTCTGAATTGATTCCAAAACCATTGCAGTTTTCAGCCAGTATATTACAGTCAGTTGAAATTAATATCAGTTAACGTTAATAAACTTGTTGAAACACGGTGTGGATTTAGGAGTACGCTGATAACCAGATCAGGTGACCCTGCCTTGAAAGTGGCAATGGCCATCAGAGAGAAAACTGGGGAAAGTGAGGATAGTAACAGCTTCAACTGTTACGTTTTAATCTGCTGCTGAGCCTGCCAGAGCCCCTGTTCTTAACCCTTGGTCTAAGACATTAGACGAGCTACTGAAAGGTTGTGGTAGTGCCACAGTTCAATGCATTCAGTGCAGGCAAGTCCCTCTGAAAAGTGATCATCATCTAAGAGGAGCCACCCACGTTTTCTGGAGTAATTGATTAAGAAAGTTAAAAGCCATCAGGTGTTCTCTCCAGTTAAGCAGATTGGAGCTGGAACTTGGTGGTGAAAAAAGAATGTATGTTTCAAATTACATGAATACATTAAGTACAAAAGAATCTGGATGGCATAAACAGAAGGCAAATACGTTAAATTCTGAATGCATTTTAAAAGTGGCTTAAGACTCAGACTGAGAGAATGAAAACCAAATAATGTTATTTTCTTTATTTTTAACCTGAATTTTTTCACTGTGATTCAAGATGAGTGGACAAAAGACTTCCACAAACTGAAAGCATCAAAAAAGAGAAAGCAATCCCATTCCCTTGTGTTCAGCAGACTTCCGTGCTGATTGCAGTAAGGACAGAATTGGTTCTTCAGTTAGTTCTAGATGGGAATGTATTCTTACCTCACCTGAAGGACATTATGCTTCAAGAGTTTTCTTCAACTGTGACAGCTTTGATTTTAAAGTATGCCTGCTTCTACTTTGATGCTCAGTATGTGCAGTAGTTCCTGTGCATTGGTACGTTGTTTTGCAGAGGCTGGTGAGCATGAGATTTTCTCCTATGTTAATTATGTTCAGGATCCTGAAGTTCTGAAACGAGTTTTGATTTGAGTGAGTATAGGACTGAGCCCTTGCTTGTGTGAATGTACAGGTGGAAAACCTAAGTGATGTGAATTTCTGTAACTGCCCTACAGTTGCAGTGCTCTTACTAAGTGACTGATGTGTGGGTCTTTCTATGTGAAATCAAAACAACTTGTGTGTGCTCTCCTTGCTTACTTATATGTTTCTGGTGGCCTCATTCACTTAGCCTTAATAATGTGAGCAGGATTTGATTCTGTATTGATTCTATATGTAATATAGAATGTAAATATGTGATCTAGGTCTGAACTAACACAGCTGTGTTTTTAAAAGGAACAATGTATTGTTCATACCCTCTTTGCTTATTGCTTATCAGGTTTACTAGAAAGCAGTACAAGGCTAAAACCTCATGAAGCTCAAAGCTACAGAAAGAAGGCATTGTGGGTTTCCTGGGTCTCCATTATTGTCACACTGGCTCTTGCAGTGGCTGCTTTCAGTGAGTATTGGGAATATTTTAAATGTTCACCCCTCTTCCTTTTTTTTTTTTTTTTTTTTTTCTTTTGGGCTCTCCAAATTTCTGTCTTTGTGGAAGCTTTCTCCTGTTTTTTTCTTCACAACTGCTAAAGAGGTTTCTCTCTAGACTGCCTGTGTCTGCATGGTGCTTATAAATTAGTAAAACTGTTGTTTTTTTTCTGCAGAGGATAGGGTTGTTGAAGGTCAGAGATAGAAACTGGAGATGTTGATTCCTGTTAGCATGTATGCATGTGTAACTGTTCATTTTACAGAATAGTGTAAAAATCATTATGCAGTAGATGCCTTTAACCAACGAGGTCAAATATGACAAGTCTGAATCCACCTGGGATTTGTAGTGAGAACGCTATAATAAAGAATACTGAATTGTAAGGGAGAAATATGTAATTTATCTTTATTACACTGACAGATACCCTAACACAACACTAATCTGGAGAAGAAATACCAGTTTCTTTTTAAGCCAGTGTTTTTTCTTTAAGTTTCAAGACATTTGTCTGGTCTACCCTTACACAAAGGATTTGGAAAAAAAACCCAAACCCAAACGCTTTTATATGGAAAAAATGAAATATATGTCTTTTATTTCAGAACAGGAAAAAATGCTATGTTATATAAATAAAGATATATTTTAGCTCAGTGCAAATTTGTAAAATACCAGCTTTCTATCTTGGTCAATTAAGTAACACTGTATTACTGTAAAGGCAAACAGAAATGTGGAATCTGGAACAAAATCTTTGCAATAGTGCATTCTCTGTTTAAAAGAAGGAAAAAACAGAAGTGACTATATAAACAAAAGGAAAGCTCTGTCTAGGAGACATCTAAGATGTCTAAAAACATCATTCTTCAGCTTGATAAAGACAGACTTGCATTTTTTTTTTTAAGCTGCAGCATCATGTGTTTTATTATTCTAATCTGCAGTATACGACCTGCTGCTGGAAGTTGGTGTCAGCTCCCAGGAGAGATTATTAGAATCTGACCAAATGGTCTTTGAAAACTCAACATACATTACTCGGAGCAATTTATATAGAAACATAGGTACAATAACTTGATTCAAAAAGAAGAGGAAAGAGAAGGAACACTTAAAAGCAGACTCTAACACTGTAAAGAATTTGAATGTATACAAGAGAACAGGACATCCGAGTTTCCAGTTTGTTCTGCTTCATGAAAATGCAATAGTCTGTCTTTGCTACTGAAGCAACATAAAAGTAAGTACTATGTTATAGAATAATTTTGTTACCTATTAACAATATAATTTCAGGGACTATTGAGAAATGGCTTCATTTTATTTTACGTTTTCATTTGTCAGAGTTGCAAGACATAAGTATAAAATGGGTAACTAAAACACTCCATTTCTTTTAAAAGGGTCTTTTTTAAAAATTTTCTAAGATTAGTAAGGCTATCTGAAAGCTTGTATTTTCTGTTTTCCGTATTTGTGGCACTCTGGCAGTGTTTAGAAACCCTGCAAAAAAGCCAGCAGAGAAGGTAGTCCCTACCTGGATATACTGTGACTGCATACTCAGCTGGAGTGGATAGGCATTGAACTACTGAAATCAGCTTTTAGTAGCTGACTAGTTATATGTCTCTGAAATGTATTTTTCCTTGTGTTTTGAAGGGGCTAGATTTATAAAGAACAGAAGAGGAAGCAGCACACAGATACATATTAGATCTGTATAGACAGTTGACAGATAACTTACATGACACAAAAGCATTGCCAGGGCTTTTGATATGCTTAGTATTAAAACTTTTTAATCTTTGAGGAAAATACATTCTTCTAGAATCACTTTGGTCCCCCATGGAATTTCAGCAGTTCTACTCAGTTTATTGTCTCACATTGTCTGCTCTCTTCCTTTGTGCTGTCCTTTTAGCAGGTTCCTCTAGCCAATCCATGAGGTGGGAGACATGCCAGGTGACCAGAGTTTGCTACCTGTTTGATATTAAATGACTAGTTGTCACTTTGAGGTGTCTGACACTGCCAGTTCTTTGCAAACACCTGCTATTTAAAGCATCCTGTTTCTGTTTTACCTCTTGTCTGTAATAGTAAAGTGTTAGCAATACAGCCCTGATGTTCCATTTCAGTGAAAAATGGGGACCTGCTGTGCTAATTGTGGGGCTACACTGACTGTATTCTCACTACTCTTTCCAATTCCCCTATGAATTCTTCCTGTAAATTTCTGTTTTATCCTCTTATATGCTTCGAAATATTTTCTTGCAAGTGTATCTTACGGTGCTGTGTTTGCAGCAGCACATAATACAGTAAAGATACTAGGCCAGGGAATTGGCATTACTTGATAAGTGTGGTTGAAGAAATGGAGGACATGAAGGGTAAAAAAAATACTGAGGAGAGTGATACGTGTGTGCGTGGTCTGTGTGGAAGTGGGGAAGTGATTTGGGAGCCTCCTTTTCCAAGCAAGTGTTTGTAACTAGACTTCCTCTCCTTTTTTATGGCCTGCCCCCTCTCTTGAGTGCTGCAGCTTGATCACCATCCTTCCTTTCAAACTAGTCTATTTGCTTCCAAAGCTATATTTTTCCAGCATTGGAGTAAGTTGGAATGATTTATCTTGACTGGTATGAGGTGTTTTCTTTTGATGGGATTATGATGATGCCCCAGCTGAACTTTCACTTGGTAATATTGAGAGAGATTGATAAATCTTACTTTGATCTGAATACATAGAGTAGTTTCCTTATTAGATAATGATCTATGGCATATGAGGCATAAGATCCATTGATCTGAACTCTGTGTGTTAGACTTAATAGTAAAAAGAACCTGTGTATCGTGTATTATAAAATTTGTATAAATTCAAATTATGATATACCTATATACATGTCATATATTTGCTACATAACAGGTGTATAGTATGTATTCTGTCTGGGATGGGCTGTTTTGTGGCCTGAAATACTGGAACGCTGGAACGCTGAAGATGAAATGCTGATGTATACATCAAAATGAGTTTGGTCTCTTTAGGGTTGGAAATCTAAACTAGGCAAGGCTGGATATGGAGCAGGATGACTGCTTAAAGGAAAATGAAATTGTCATCTTTCATTCACTAATATTGAGAAGTAAGACATACACAGACCATAAAATCTTACTATTGGGCACTTAATATACTGAATTTTACTATAAAAGTGCTCTACTTGTAAAAGACCATTTGGAAGATTCAGCTGCTGTCTCTAAATACAGCTCCTGCACTCTGTGGTTGTGGTCTCATTGGCTTTGGATGCTGTTGAAGGTGTTTCTTTCCAGCACATAGTTGCACAAGGCTTCAGGAAAATCTTTATAGAATTAAATTTGTAAGATCCTTGAGGTCTGTGGAGCTGTATGGTATCGTCTTTAGTGACTGAAAGTTAGGCTTGCTTAGAATCAGTTATGCATATTCTGGCATTTGTGGTTTTGTGCAATACTTTTATGGTCAGATACTGAGCAATGCCTGAGGAATAAGTTCATTTCACTTTTCATTTTGATGCTGCATGAAATATGTATACTTGCAGAATTCTTATCAAGAGTGGATTTATATTTTTGTAAATATGTAGTCCTAAACTGAGTCATGATAAAAATTATTAAAATGAACATTTATTTATTCCTGAGCACCCGAAGTAAGTACTGGAATAATCATTTAAATAGAATTATTATTGTAAATTAAAAACAAATCTAAGAAAAGAATGATAACATAATGTGAACATCTTTTTTTTGCAACATATATATGTGTAGTATAAGGCTGCAGTCTAAATCATTTCATAATTACAACTATAACTTCTTTTTTCTGTAGCTGCAGTATTGTAGGTTCATGCTGAGCCTAGTTTCAGAATCATAATAGAGGATAAGAGACTGTTACAGTGGAATGGAACTGTGGTGTTTTGAAACTCATTATTCTTAGTTTCTTGACACTTATGTTACTAAAACATAGTTTTGAAAAATATGCAAATACAGCTTTTGCTGTTATAGTTTTCTGCTCAGGCAGCTAATCTCTGATAATATTGTCAAAGCAGAAAACAAACTCATTCTATCTGGTATTTCTTGTCCAATGTAGACTTGTGATTCACAGAATGTAGTTTGTTCATTCATCTTCCTGATTTGATTAGCTAAAATTGTTGCATGGTGAATGGAGTAGTTATATCAATATATCAAAACAATGTATAGCCCAAATTCTGCACTGAAAGCTCTCCTTGTAGTCAGAGTTTGAGTAAAGATCTAGAATGTATGCCTTTGTAAATGTAAGCTTTGTAAAGGGCTTTCGTGAGGCAGCTATCGAGATGGAACTTGCAGGCAGCCTGTCCCACTGTGGTCAGAGCACGCCTGAGCAGGCCCAGCATGTTCATTCCTTGCGGGAAGAGTTCACGCTGGCCTATTAGCAAAATGGTGGGGAAACAGCAGGCAGGTTGTGAAATCTGTGCTCATGGTTGCTTTAGTGATCACTCCTTTTAAATCACCACAGACATACATAGGGGTTTAGTTTTACAGAAATAACTGAAAACTTGAGTGCAACCAATAGGTCCATGATTTGAGGTCCTGTCCTGGTAAGTGTTTAGTCTGGTGTAGTAAATATGCACTGTTACTTTGAGAAGGTGAATTTCATTCACTACAAGAAAGACATTGAGGTGCTGGAGAGAAGGGCAACGAAGCTGGTGAAGGGTCTAGAGCACAAGTCTTATGAGGAGCGGCTGAGGGAGCTGGGGTTGTTTAGCCTGGAGAAGAGAAGGCTGAGGGGAGAGCTTATTGCTCTCTACGACTACCTGAAAGGAGGTTGTAGTGAGGTGGGGGTCGGTCTCTTCTCCCAAGTAACAGGCGATAGAACAAGAGGAAATGGCCTCAAGTTGCGCCAGGGGAGGTTTAGATTGGATATTAGGAAAAATTTCTTCACTGAAAGGGTTATCAAATATTGGAACAGGCTGCATAGGGAAGTGGTTGAGTCACCATCCCTGGAAGTATTTAAAAGACGTGTAGATGTAGCGCTGTGGAACATGGTTTAGTGGTGTTTTTGGCAGTGCTAGGTTAACGGTTGGACTCGATGATCTTAAAGGTCTCTTCCAACCTAAACGATTCTATGATTCTATTAATCTGTATAGTATCTCAGATGGAAACTTGGTAGATACAATGCTGTAAGTAGGAGTATTTTATAGGATTAGCTATTGGTCCATGGGTAAGATACTACAAGTAAATGCAAAGAAACTGACATTCTGATTTTGTATACAAAATCATCTGTGTTTCAGAATGAATTGCTGAAAAATGATTTACTAAAGTGAGCTTCCACATATTGGGATTCGAGAGGCATTTTGTTTGAAATGCATGGTCCATACGCTTAGAAATTTCAGGGTAGAGCTTGCATTCAGGTGAAAGCTTCATCCCAGTTCAGACTCTCCAACAGACAGATTCAAATGCCAACAAACCTTAGAAAGTGTGCATGCAGGTCCACTTTCTTCATTGGAATGACTAAATTGAGCCATAAATTCTTGTTCTGGTCAGCTGTAGGACATGACTGCTGATTCTCCTCCCCTATTGTGCTGCTCTGGCACACTGCGAATGGAGTTACATGGGACAAACATTTAGCAGTTGAAGGTGTTATCCTCTGGATGCTCGGATGTGGATGTGTTGATGCAATCTGTCAATCCTTATCTCAGGCATACTACTCGAACAACTGATTTGGGGAGTGCCTATGTTAATTTATTGATGAATATATCATTTTCCCAGCAACCCATTCCTATTCTTGCTTGAAAAATTAAATATATGTGGACTTTCCCTTATGTTTGCACGATACTTAGTATATCCTGGGCACAGCTGTGTATGATAATACTACTACTAATAAAGAATACAGGTGAAGGTTTATGGTTCTGAGGCTCTTTAGTTTGGATATCCAATTCAACATTCTTTAAAGGTCACTGAATTTCAGACAAATGATGGTCATTCGGAACTCAGGCCTATTTTAGAGTGTCTCAGCTGGGTACCTAAACAGAATGCTCTAGGATCACTGATCACATGAAAAGTCTTGGTCGTTGTGTTTTCTCTTCCAGGAGCTATACAGCATTGCACTTCTCACTCCTAAAGAGTGGAGAGGTTTGCTGTTTTTTGGTTTGTGTTGGTTTTTTTTTAATTTTAATTTTTTTTTATTATTATTTTTCTTTTTCTTTTGTTTATTTAGAAAGTTACATTTCAAGTCACAATACCATGCAGGCCCTTAAACCCCAGTAAAGGCTATATACAAATAGAACTGCTGTGTGAGAGTATGCAGATCCCTCATTTTGCATATTTCTCAGGGCATTTAATTACATCAGTTACAAAAAGATAGATGCTTCAGGGCTGTAGTCTCACAGAGGTGTTAATGAAATATATAACTTAAATTCCCAAGGTGAAGTTCTGATATTGGTGACTCTTGTGCAACAGAGTTTGGTCCTAACCATATTGTATGTAACATCTAAAGGACAAAAAAATCCATTGCCTGTGCAGCACTGGCAAAAGATAGCCTTTTGTATAGGTCAGTCTCTACTTAGCAACAGCAAAATGCAATTTTCATTCACTGAAAATGAAAGGAGAGGCCAGTAAGGGCCTGTCTTTTTTTAGGCATACAAAACTCTAAGTGACTTTCTTGGGAGGAGAAAATAGCATATGGATGTCAAGTTCAAGACTGATAGCTGTTGAACAGAAGTATAGGTCTAAAATCTGCAGTGCTTCACACATCATGAAATCTTTTCCTTAGTTGGCAGGCAAAATGATGATAGAAGTCTGTGAAATCTAGAACAGGCTATATAATGATTTCTGTCTCTGTATTTGAATGGTAAACAATTTAAAAAATTGTTGCTCTGGTGGAAGTTTATTAAAACAACTGAGTTTGTGTTTAAATGCTAACCTTTAAACATACGAGCCTGTTGTATTTCTGCATTAGAAAATTGCAATTTAATCATTCTTTGTGCTAAGTACTGATTCCTTTCTCATGAGAGAAGATCATCCCAAAGAATTCTGAAATTAAAACAGGATGCTGATATTGAGGGTAAACTAGCACTATAACATCATTTCATGAAGAACGAGGAACACACAAGTATGTTAAGTCTAGGCTATTTAGTGTAAAAGTCATAATCAGTTCTCTTCTTTGTTGTTTTATTTTTCCTTTCTAAGATTGTGGAGTTTTTGTGCAAAAGTCTGAAATAAGTTTGTGCAATATCTAGACCAGTAAGAACAGTAACATCCTTTAAATGAATTAACATCTATATTATATTACATAATCTACACCGTATAAAATATATATAATATACATATCCTAATATATATTATATTTATTTTATAGCTGGAGATTTTAGACATTTGAAATTTGTTCTCCAGTTTTGCTGTCGGATCTCTGCTAGGATTCCATTAAAGGCAACTTTGTGTTTGATTCAGAGGTTCCAACAATGAGAATACAGTTGTGTTGCAAGGTACAATATACAGATAAGGAAGGTAAATAACTAGGCGGTGTTAAGTAATTGGGCAGGTGTCGTGGATCCTGCTCATATCCTTGGGAGAGTTATACTGTGCCATTAGAGACAGATGTAAGTAGAGGGTGAATTTTGCATATGGGAAAAGAAGAACTTAATGGGGAGGGTTTTAGGCACACCACTTGGCGATAACTGGGTGGTGTGGGAATGATATGCTCTATGGCTGTCCCTACCCTGTAGTGGATGAAAAAGTCGTACCTTGGCTAAAAGACAAAAATGGTTAGAAAAGGAAGGAATATTAGGTTTATTGCATGTAATTGGTATTAACTGTTGTCCATAAAAAACTATTTGACTTTTCCTGTATAAAATTGAATTTAAATGATCCTCTAGTACAAGTCTGAACTGCCGCTCGTGCTGTATTTGGTGTATCACATAGGGAAGTGGTTGTACATCTGCCCTTTGAAGGAACGTCACTGCAGTCTTAGAAGTCAAATGTATTTTCAATCAATTGCTGTAGTATTAGTTCCACGAAGTAGTACCTCAGCTGTTACAGGCTTACCTCTTGTGCAAAGGCATGAATATGTTAACAGATTTCTTTATGAACGCCTGATAAACTAGTAGAAGTTGGTTTTCTTCGATCATACTTCTTTGCTTACTAGCAGAGATGAACTTGTAATTCTTTGTATCTGGAGCTGAAAATCAAGATTAATGAAAGAAAATGAATGTTTAATATTCATTGTACAGTATCACTTTATTGTTTGAAGTTTGTGAGGTTGCAAAGCACCACTGAATTAAAACAAACTCCTCAGGCAGCAGTGAAAGTTATGGAAATCAGAACACAGCTTTCTTTTCCTTAGATTTTCTTTACTTCTGCCAGAAATTTTAAAATATTCACGTTTTAACTTAGTAGACAACAAAATGTAAACAACAAAATGTAAACTTGTACCTGATTTAAATTTTTTAATAACATTTATAACTTTTGCTTTACTGGCGAGGTTGATAGTGCTCGGTGTTTACTTCTTGGCACTTATTCTCTGTGATTTTTTCGGTAACAGTGTTTGAGTTTCTTTCACTGGAAGTCGAAGCTTGTTAGATTTTAATACTTTTTCAGTACAGAATTCTATTTGCAGATGACTCATCTTGTTTTGGTATGCCTGCACTGTAGGAGGAACTTAATAACAGTGAAATAATCACATAAATAGTATCTGCTGCTTTACAATGCATTATAGCTCCCAGCAGGTCTATACCATGTTGCAGTAGAACGTACTTTTGGTTGGCTGACACAGGTGCCAATACTGGTGAAGCAGTGGTAGTGCTAGATGAGAAACAGGAGCATCTGAGAGTCTGTGGCTGTATACAGAGTGGTAGTGGAGAAAATTTATTATAATGGGGGGTCATGTTTTTTGAATAGGTGGCACTGCCCCTTATGATGTTAATAACCCAGTATTAACGGAAGGACACTTTTGTTTCTGAAAATACCACCAGCAAGAGCATTCAACTTATGTCCTAGATACTCCTATTTGTTACATGCTATGACACTTTTTGAAAAAAGACAAGTTAATACTGATCTTGTGAAAAATCCTGTTTGATAAATTAATCTACAATTTAATTTGAAAAAAATTATTTATCATTGTAGATGATAAATTGTACTAGAACGCCATTATGCTCTGTTAAACAGCTGTGCTTACCTACTGTAGTGGTGTGCATTTCTGGTACATTGTGAAATGATGTGTGTGTGTTGTTTGATCAATCTGTTATTGTACTTTACTGAAAATATTACACACATATTAGTCTAAAATAAAAATAAGTAAAAATACAGTGGGGTTGGGTTGTGTGGTGGTGCTGATTTGTTTTGGTTTGTTTTTTTTTTTTTTTCATTGAGGGCATGGTACTTGCATGATGAGGGTCTACAGTTGTTCTGATCTGTATTTTGCATTCATAGATTTTGATACCCTGTCAAGCAACTATAGTGTCAGTTGGTCAAGTCTTTCAGGTTGAAAGACTGGAAAACTTTGATACACTGTATTAAAAGGGTAGTACAACCTTGTCAAATTAATTTTGTTCAAATAAAGATTGTCCTAAGTCTTTGGTAAAGACTGAGACCAAAAGTCTGGAGATTGGGGAAGGCAAGATAAGTTAATAGACACTAGCCTTCATTTGCAAACCAGCCTTCTCCAGAAATACCATGAAGAGCTTCTACATATCTCTTCAGACTTTTGTGTATGACTGAGTCCCATTCCTTTTTCTCTGGATGTGCAGAAAAAGGGACCGATAATCTTAGCTTCAGAGGTAGAAGAAGCAGATTAGTCAGTGCTTAGTCAAAGAGTGACCAGAAATAA
Organism: Burhinus bistriatus; assembly: GCA_013397275.1. Classification (NCBI taxonomy): domain Eukaryota; kingdom Metazoa; phylum Chordata; class Aves; order Charadriiformes; family Burhinidae; genus Burhinus; species Burhinus bistriatus. The sequence continues at coordinate 442,401 of VYXH01012778.1, read as the reverse complement.
CCAGCTGGTATTTTTGCTAGACAGGAAAACTGCAGAGGAAGGGGGATAGTCTGACAAATATTGTAAAAATAGTTAGACAAGAGGCATCTGCCTTCCAGGAGCTGCTGCAGAAGAAGTGCCTTTTGGTACTTGCACCACAAACTCTGCCTTTCTGGAGAGATCTCTGGACCTTTTTCATTCTAGGTGCGATGCTGAGAACATGAGTAAGATCTACTGCAGAACAGGATTCTCAGCTGAATCCTAAATGAAGATACCTCATCAGATATGAAGACTGTTTATCTTCTGCTATTAAAGATCATGCATCAAGGAACTGTTACGTATAATGTATCTTTCCAATATACCAAGATGAAGAAAATATACCTTTAAGTGCATTGTCCTCAGTTCACATTTTTTATTGAAACATTTCAATGGCCAAAGAATGACAGTATTTCCCCAGGCTCTGAAAAGAAAAATCTCAAGTTTTAGAGGAAAGATTTATTATTGTTCAGTGGGAGATATAATGGAATGGAAGTGCAGCCTGCAGTGTCAGGTAGGATGTGTAGCTGGGAAAATAAAAGTAGTTCCATGCATTCCCATTCTGGTAGGCCTGATAGACAACTGATAGACAGGTTGAGGTATACTTGAAATGCTGAAGTCCAAATTAGAAAGGAGTTCCTTAGAAATAGTGTTTTGTGGAAACCACATAACTTCACCGTGTTAAAAAGAATGATTTGTGATCCTTCCATAAGAATGCTCTTTCAAAGCAACAAATGGCTTTGGATATTTAATAACAGATTTGTGATGTTTGGAACAGTTAAATTCACATTTAGTGTGTTAGGAGTTAATCCTAAAAAAACGTTTCTGACAGTTCCGTGGAAAACATAGGGCAGAGCCAAGTAACAAGCATCAGACCTGGCTACCATCATGGAAGCTAGTTTCAAAACTGATAGTGATTGCAGTGGTGACAGATCACTTCCTAACTACATGGCTAAGGAGTTACAAGAAAACTGCTAAACAGCACAAAAAAAAAAAAAAAAGACAGCTGGCACTAGCGTTGTTTTACGTTGATCAGTTTGTATGCGTGTAAGTGCATGCTGCTAGGAATACAGAAAGGCAGATGAAAGGCATCAGTCTTCTTGTTTTGTAAGAGACCAAATGAGGCCTATATGTATGGCTGAAGGATTATAGTCTACCTCCCGACTTGATAGACATCACTATTCTCTGACTTGCTGCTGTGGCTAACATATATCAGACTATAATGTCTAACTGTGTGGAACTAATAGTACCCAAAAGACCCAATTCGTTTGCTTATCTTTGTGGCACATTAGCAACTAGTAATAAACTGTGTCTCCTTTTTATTTAGCATGACTTGATATTTCTGCGTGTAATTAGCTGCAACAGGAAAAAGAGAGATTGTTTAACAATTCTCTCTCTAGCCATGAAAAAATAGGTCAGCAAATTAATTTGTACAGATTGTTAGTTAAGGAGGTAAAATTCATAGATATGTGCCTTTTGCCACGTGAGTTCTGATTGTGGGAACCTGTAGTTACTACTTATGCTTGTGCTTAAAAAAACCCAAAAAACAAAAAAAACCCCGAAAACCAAAACCAAAAAAACCACGAACAAAAACAACCCCCAAAAAATCTGATATTGAGATGTGGGCAGCAAAACGATCCAATTCTGTTATTTTGAATCCTGGTGAACAGTCGAGCAAACTCTGCTCAAAGGGAGATTTCCTTCTACTCTCCCACTAAGAGAGACTCATTGGGTTATCGTGTGTACATTTCCCTGCTGAGAAGCATCTGGTGGATGAAACAAGACTTGGATTTAAGGGATAATGTTGCAAGTAATGTTTAATGGCTTATGGAATCTTTAGGCTTGAAATCTAAATACACTTAAAGTAATTTATAGGGACAGATCTTCAGTTGGACTACATAGATTTGTTGACTTCCATGGGCATATTTCAATTTGAAACAGATAAGCATCTGGCCCTAAAGCTTATGGCAAATGATAGGATGAACTTACGCTAGATGAGGTGTTTTCAGACTTGTATCTCCTTTTAGCATTTTCTTGGTTTTTTGATAGTAACTCTTGTTTTTTCTCTCATTTTTGTGAGACAATATTTGCTTAAGGCAGCCTGTTTAAACTTTCACAAGCATTTTTAAATGCTGAGGAAAAAAGGTGAATTAGCGCTATCTCAGATCCTGTGAGGTTCACAGAGACCGGGCCAAGAATTTGCTCCAGGGACTATTCTAATCCTGGGCATAGCTCAAGCTTTATTTGTAGCCTTGGGAAAATGATTTTACTGCCATAAGCTTGTTCTCCATCTGCACACATCAGGTTTTGATATGTGAAAAAGTAACTGAATTTTCTGCCAAAAAATTTGAGTGTTTTGCTATATAATAGTTGACACGTTTACGTGTATCCTAAGTCTTCCGTAGTGACAACATGCTCTGAATTTTGTATGTACAGTTCTAGGCAGGTATTGCAGGCTGCTTCGTCTCAGTACTAGACCTACTGATTTCTGGGATATTTTCATCATTTGTTGTGGTTTACCTTGTGAGAGCTCTTTCAAAGTTGCAGAATATTTAGTGCTGTAATGCTTGTGATTGAATGTGTTTAGATGTATTTGCCTTCTTGTTGCCTGGGCAGCAGTAACTTTACAGTTGAGTGATGTGCTTTGGGTTGGTGGGTTTTGAGGAGTGTGTTGTTACTCTTGTTTGTATTTTGATGATACAGTTAGCCCATTTGCTGCTGACCTGGAGCAGAGTGGAGGCCCTGCTAGACAATTAAGAGGACAGGATTGTGCAGTTGTGTATGGTGGCAACTGTAGGTGAAATAGCTTCACATTGTGCAGTGCCTCTTGAGGTTCATGAAGTGAAGTACTTGGGGACTTAGATCTTTTTCTTCCCCCCACCCTTCATAGATGGTAGGGAAAGGTAAATGCTATTAACATATGTTTTGCAGTGCTGGGAAACTTGTGTTTCTTCTGTTTCTTTGAGTAACCATTTCCATTGGTCAGACAGAAGTTGGAAAGAACTTTTACAACTTAAAACTGCTATCAAATGGGTACTATTGAGAAAGAAAGAAAGACAGGAGAATGCTAGGAAATAACCTGCCTTGAATTCTAAGTGCATGAAGATTTTGAGATCAAGGAAGAGATGCTTATGAAGGGTGGCAGTTTAAAAAATTTTAAACTGCCTTTGAGCAGCACGTAAGATGTTTTTGATTTTCAAGAAAGAACCTAGTTTTTTTTAGCTGTATGTTTGACCCAATGTTCAGTGTAACTTTTCATGTCAGCACAAGTCTGATGTTATTTTTTGCAGGACTGTGCTAGGTTTCTTGCATGTACTTCTACTTTTTTTGGAAAAATCTGAGCCTGAGGTTTTGAAAATAGGAGGTTTTTGTAACGAAGCTCAGCAGTCCATCGTTCAAAAGTAAGATTTGAAAGCTGTATCAAAAGTGCAGTTGGATTCTATGAGGTTACCAAATGTTTTCTCTTTTATTCTTCACTTTTTTGCTAGGAGTTGAACAGGCATTTGGGGTCTGGCTGGCTCAGGTGTAGCCTTCTAAAACTAGGTAAGTTACATCTTTCACAGAATACGTAGGCAGATCGGTCACTGCATTTGCTACTCTGTAAGAATCTGCTGATAATTTCTAACTGAGCTGTGAGTATTTTTCAGGGCATGACACAGGGAAGCGAAATGGGAGTCTAATGGGTCAGACTAGCCACAGCATGTATGTCCCTGAAGATTGCTATGGTGTTGGAGGATGTCCCCCTAATCCTTGTAGCTGAAAAACTAAGCAAGAATCCATTTATGAAGGCTAAGGAAGTCTACCATCATGAACATTGATACTGTCAACCAGAATGGTGCCCCTAATGGTTTTCTTAGGTGGCTGAAAATTTGTATCCACCTATTTTAGGGAGAAGACAGTTTTGCCATGTTGTCTTAGAACCATAATAAACAACTTTCTGCATATAGTTTCACTTTATACGTCCTCCTGGTACGCCTAGAGTTCACTGTGAAATAAACGCTGTTTTGCAGTGACTGTTAGGCACACTGGAGTTTAGTGGAGCTTGTGATTTGTTGCTCTTGCTATGTACTGTATGCATTTTCTGCCTAGGCTTCCTGCTGCAATGCAGTTTTCTGCTGAGTGGAAAAAAACCTTGCTAAATTTTGCTCTTACCAAAAGCAAGCCAAAATAGTATGCAAACTTCTGTAGTACAGGAGAAAAGGTTTGCTAAATATGGTACTGATTTAAACAAAACAAAAAAAGCACGCCAAATACTGTGTTAAGTTTGTTTAGAAATTAAGACAGGCACATAGCTTATCACTGGTGACATCCATTTTTCATGATCAAAAGCACATCACTTATTGAGTGTACAAGGTACATGTTTCTGTGATGATGTATTCTTTTTTGAACCTTTTAAACTTGTCATTTCAATTCCTGGCATGGAGAGGAACTTTGGATAGGTGGTTCGAGGAAGAGCTACAAAAGAATTACTGTCTTGCCTAATCTTCAAAGCTATTGCAGTCTCATATGGCTTAGTCAGCATTTGAGGATGTGGATGGGAATTAGGGAAGACATACAGAGAAGTTCTTAGGGATAGAAGATTACATGCTAACAGTGAATCTGCTGAGTCTACAGGTCAGTCCTGAGAAAGTTTCCGTGTCTTGCATGTCACAAGTCGTGGTTGTCAAGTCTTTGAAACGAGCTTTATTTACAGAGCTGCTTTCAGTCCCTGTGTCTTCACTGTTCTCATGTACATTGACTATGCTCGATGTCCCTGGAATGAGGAAAAGCCAAAGACTTGTCGAGTCATCATATGGGCAGATGACTTGGGTGCTTTTAAAGATGGGAGTTTTTTGATTTTTGCGTTTCCCTTGGGGATACTTGGTTTTACTGTGATATTTTATAGAGGTGAGCACAATCAGCCTTTCTTTTAATGACAGTCTTAAAAATGAAGGTGGACCTGAGAGTTTCCATGACTTTCACATAATTCAAGAAAGCATACGTGTTTCAAGTTGGAAAGGAGGGATGGAATCCAGTGATGTCAATATGGAAATGGACTCTGAGGCAGATCACTCAGGGTAAAATGCACCAAACTAGGCAGCACACCACTTTATAAACAAGGAGGTGATATTCAGTCATCCTGTTCTACATAATAGAGGGCACATGGGAAAACAAATTGCATAATTGGGTTGCAAAGAACTGCAGGAGTAATAAATTGGTTTGGAAATCTAATGTGAATGTATAAACATAAGCATGCAGATACTGTGATGTAAAGCAAGAGCACAAACTGTGGTGTCTTGCTAAGTACTATGTAATAAGGAATTGCACTGTGTGCATGCAGTGTTTCTAAAAGTATGTTCTCAGTTTCAGACAAAGTAAACTCTCAAGAGAGTTTGTAGCTAAGGGACAAGGATTATAAAACCAGGCTTGCACTCTTGTGTGCTACAGTCAATTCCCTTGCTGTTTGGCACAGTGAGCAAGGTTGCTTACGGCAAATAATGATACAAAACTGATTTAATTCAGAAGGAGAGTGTCCTAGACTGTCAGGTTTTGAAACACTCAGAAATCTTTGGAGAAAGGCACTTTTGAAGGTAAAGAATTGTGTTTGCTGATGCTTGTGGTGTTCAGCTATGTCTTCTTTTTTTTTTTTTTCCCCCCAGAATTTCTCATGCAAGTATAATAGGTTATTCACCAAAAGTAGAGGACACGTGAGGACCTGACCTTTGCTTGTAATGAATCTATTTAACTGTCATCCAAGTGATACATTTCACAGTTAACTGTAGTTTAAGAAGTGATATTGCTACCTGTGCTTTACAGCAGTTTCGCAGATACACAGCAGTTTTATTCCAAAAAGCAGCGGATTTGATCTTCATTTTGAATCTGTCCATCTCTGGGGTCCAATTAGGAATGAATGCAAATGGTGTGGTTTTCCTTCCTGGTGGCCTAGGCTTCCCATTTGCAGTGAGCTGGAGATGGTGCAAGAATACCTTTTAGACCTAAACATTTACAGTCTGTTTTCTACATTCTGACTTTTTGTACGTGTATACAATGATTTCACTAGGGGGTTAGGTAAGATGCAGGGAAATGAATAAAATTTATCCCATTAATGATGATGCGTAGCTCACCTACTCACAGTTCTGTATCAGCCTTCATTTCACTTTCGTAACTTCAATCAGAATTGATTTTTACATTCATAAGCTATGGTATGTGTCTTGGGATACTGAAAAAATTAAGATAAGGAAAGTCAACATCCTGGGTCAGCAAAAGATGTTGATAAAGGGCTTCTGTTTGGGAGATACTTGGTATTCATTATTTTCACTGCAGTAAATAGAAATCCTTTGATATAGGGTCATAGCTGGGAAGATACGACTTTGCAAAAAAGTGCATGAAACGCAAAGAATAAAAAAAATTAAAAAAGAGCTAGTTATGTTTTCCAATTCGCTGTTATATAGGTGCAACAAAGTAAAATGAAACCAATAAGCATGCAGGGTAAACCAAGCACTATGCCCTCAGCATTGTAGCTGTTTGGAAACAGCAGACTAATGAACCTAAGAATCCATCTGCTTCAAAGAAGGACAGTCCCGTTATGAAGACACTTCCAGTGAGCACTTGTTCGTGCTTAGAGGTGGGATTTTCACTGAAGCAATTGAGCTCTGTAAATCTTGCTACTGTGGTTTAAGAAGTTATCAGTAAACTGTCCTCAAATATCTCCTCTGTCCCTTTGCCTCTAGATACTGTCCTTACAATGGAGTTAGCAGTTTGCTACCTGTGCTTCATTTACTACCTTGTAAAGTCCAGATTTTTTTTTAATGTAAGTTAATTGTTTTAGCTTAGGCAAATGATAGGCTCTAGAAAATTTGAATTCAGTTTCTAGTTCTGGTGCTGATAGGTCACTTAATTTTTCTGTCACCACATTGCACGTGGATTTTGAGTGCTGCATTCAGTTCTAGTCATTCTAATTTAAGATGAAGAATTAGAAATTAAACAGAAATTAGAACTTTAAATGACTGATGTAATTGTTTGTTTTGTCTTCATTGAGATTATTCACGTCATATTCATAAGCCTTAGTAAGTTCACAGTCTTAGGCTTTGAGACTTTCAGGAAAGAATATCTTTTTCTAAGTGTTGGTCTAGTGTAGAGCATAGTAGAATTTTGCCAGTTTTAGGTAAAAATGACAGTGCTATGATAGGTATAGAAATCACAGAAATACAGAAGAAGGTACTTAGGATCTTGAAGGAGGTTTAAATGTAGTTGCATATGGTTTTGTTGAATTTCCTCCTTTTAGCTTCATCTATTAAAAAAAAGTCAAGATCATTCAGAATTCTCATACTGTCTTTTTAGATAATCTTCAGTCCTACTGAGGTTGGGTGGGATGGGATCAAAACTTCATGCTTCCATGTCACCCATAGGTATAACACTGTAGAACTTGAGGTAGGGATGAGAGCCCTGGCCCCAGGGAAGCTTTTATAGGATTCTTCCTCTTTCTTCAACAGGTCCAGAATGTCATTTGCTAACAGTATTAAGAATTGCAAGGAGTATTTGTTTTTCCCCATGAAAAGCATTCCACTTGGCTTGTATGTCTTTTTGGAATGTTTTCTGCCTTTTGTTGCTATGATGAAATTTGTAACTTGAATATAGTTTTCCATTCACGAGTAGTTTGTTAATCTTGCTGTGTTCAGATTCAGTGATGATGTTCAACTCAAAGTGGAAGAACAAAACCTAACCCTTCATGTCTCACAATTATATTTAACAGTGCTTTATGTGTCTGCTGCCTCATCTGTTCCCATTCTTATTTCAGGAGAAATCTAATGGCTACTTAGAAGAACATTGCTTTTTTTGCTTCTTGCTCTCTGGAAGGACAAAAGGTTAGAGCAAAGGATTGTACAGGAGCAATTCTATTGTGTTATAGTGTCTGGAAGCAGGGTTTTAAAAAACTGAAAAAACAAACTCAGACTCTGAAATTTTAGTGAATTCCTGTGGTTTATAGTGGGCTGTGATTTTATGGGTTATCTAAAAATTAAATTTATATTATTTTTTCATTGAAGTGCTAATGATACAGAGTGGAACACTGCCTGTGAGGCAGTGGAGGCTGATGAGAAAATGATGGGAAAAACACTCTCTGATTTTAGGTTCTGGGACTTTTAAGTGCAATTTTAGGTCCGTTTTGAAAGGCTTATAATCCTTGATATATAGTGGTGTTCACTGAGAACCAGAGAAGAAGCAGTAGTCACTGTTAAAAATTTGGCTATTCAGTTTTAAATTTTTTTTTTTTTAGATAGAGAATAATAAAAACAGGCCCCTTTTCTTATTTGTACACAGTAAGACTGACTTTCTTACCTATAGGAAGAAGCGTCATGTTTCAGTTCTGTGTTGTACACTGGCATGCTCTGCTTTCTAGGCCAAGTTTTTACACCTTCTGTTGCCTTTTTCCAGTAGAAGATGGAAATAATAGCATTTTATTTCTGTTTCAAAAAGTGTGACTTCCTAAACCCCATTAGCACTCTCCAGTAAGAAGAGTGCTTCAGATTGCAGGCTAAGGGAGAAGGCTACATTGCTGTACAGCTCATTTTATCTTTGCTCCTGCCCTCATCACTACAGCCGTTCAGGCAAATTGCCTTTAAATTGTGTAAGGTGTTGTGGTGGATCATTGCACGTAAAATGCTGGAAGAAGAGACTATCACATCCTACACTGCAGTTACTGTTCAGGTGACATCTCTGAAGTGCTGACTTTCTCTAAGGACTTCTTGTTCTGAGGGGGGGCTGTGCTAAGAATTAAGTAGGTGGTCTGCTATGCTGTGTATACGTTAATGTGGGGTACACAACTTTTTCTATCACTCAAAATAATTTTCTTTTCTTGAAAAATGAAAGTTAAGGCTGCTGTTTTCAAAGATGTCTCCATCCTGGAAGAAGTATGCCATTCTGGAATTTAACTTCTTTTTATTAAACTAATCATATTATCCTGATTAAAAAACATGAGGTCCGTTTGTCTTCAGTATTTGTTAATAACTTTCAAAGCTTTAATTATTGTTTTGTGGTAGTAGAAAATCTGATGTGGTATAGGATTTTTATATTAGTATTATTTATTCTGTTTCCCATATGAAAATTACTACTTCAGAGTCCAATAGGCTGTTTGAAAATCTAAGCCTAAAAATACTGCTGGATGCCGTTTTCAGTGGCTAACAGCAGTACAGAGGTGTGCTTAGTCCATACAGACGCAAACTTTTGTCTACTTGATGGATGGAAAGATGACGAAATTTGGTCATTGACAGTTATTAATCTTCTGAAATTTTTTGTTCACCTTCTTGTTGGCAAGGGCTGCTGTCCTCTCTATTTCACGTAGGATATGATCCTGAATCACACTTAAAAACTCATACATAGTATCTGCCTCTAGTGCCGTGCCCACTTCCACAGATATTGGTGAAGGATCCAGAACATCGTGTTACTTTTCTGTTTTGTGAAATGATGATTAAATCTGAGCTGGTTTAGAAAATAACATAGTGATTCATAACGCTGCACATAGCGCATGTTGAATTTTGAGATTAGTAAAAATAGCAGGGGTAGCTGCTTTGAACAACTGTCAAGTTTGTGAGTCCAAAATTAATTGACAATTTCTTTCTCCCCTGGTTTGCTTGGATTACAGAAAGGCAGAATTCTTTATGCATTTCCACTCTTTATCTATCAGATGAAACCCTTTTTCAAATCAGAAAAGTTTCTTAGCTGTTTTTGTTTTTTTAAAAAAAAAAACCAAAGATGGTTTATCTGGCAGATTAAGAATATTAAGCAACCTCCTCTCTTCTGTGCTCACTGTACAAGTAATGATGTGGTATTTCTGATATTTCATGATACCAGTCTGTTTTGCTGATGTAGTTTATACAGTTAATTGCCTTTAGCTGGAGTTAGGTCAGCCTTGTAAGTAGTGGACTTCAAAGCAGTTGACATTTGTTTGAATGGTTTTCAGTCCCTAGCAACCGAATAGCTTGTCATCTTAAAGAATTAAATTAGGTTTTCCAGAAGTACTTGAGAAAGCAATTGTTTTGTAATTGAGGTTTAAAATTGAAAATGAAAGGTTGGCGAAGGAGAAGCAATCTTATTCTGGAAAGAATGTTACCCTAAACACTGTTTGTTGAGTGAGAGATTGATGGTCCTAAGAAAGACAGGAATTGTGTTTGCCTGTACTTCAACCTCTGCAGGAGTAAACAAGTAGCATGCTTCTGCTCTTCTCTCCTAGCTGGAGAGAATGAGAAAACAGATGCAGTCCAAATTCCAGTTTTCTGTTGTGGTGCTACTTGTTCTTAAAGGAAGATGAATACAAATTCAGAATCGGGTCTGGTGGACATGGTGGGTTGTTGGGCTACAAATGAATGGATAATTTGTCCCTTCTGATCATTATTCTTTTCTTCATTTATTTTTTCTGTGGGTGTAAGTCTTCTGAAAAATAGGTGAAAAGACTTTCTGTTCTGAAGAAATAGCCTTTAGAATAAAAATTCCATTAGAATTAAATTCAATGGTTAGTAATTTAAGATACTATTTTAGAAGTTATAAAACTTAAAAGAAATGCATATTGCCTCTCTTCCACTCCCCTCCCTTTTTTCCCTATCCCTGGGTTTTGGTTGTTTTTTTTTTTTTTTAAATTTTTTTTTTTTTTTAAATTTTTTTTTTTTTTTAAATTTTTTTTTTTTTTTAAATTTTTTTTTTTTTTTAAATTTTTTTTTTTTTTTAAATGTTCATTTGTTTTGGATCTCTAACTATGTTCAAGTGCTTAAAGAGCACATTATAAACCATTCTGATCACTGAACATTATACTTTTTATTACATTTTTATCATTCTTAGGTGAAAATCTGCTGTCTAGCTTATATATACAGTGATTATTGACTTCAGGGGCATGTATGTATTCTTAGGCTGTTCCCTGGCTTTAAATAAGATTAACATTGATAACCTTGCCATGTGGTTTCAAGGACATTTTAACCAGGTCCTCTTTGTTTCTGTGGTTTTCCTGGACCTAACTCTGCTGTTGTCTTGATCATGTCTCAAAACTACAGTTTCAGATCCTGAATCTGTGTTGTGTTGCAGTATTTTATGGTTTTGGTTTATCATTTATCAGCAGCAACTAAATGCCTGTGAATCGGGTCATATTTACTATTCCATGCCACTGGGAAGTTTACATTGAAGAAGAATCATTTGAATACTGATTTCAGAGGCCAAATTTTGACTCTTAATATCTGAGACCATCTCTTGAATGTTCTCCTAGTGGATAGTTTTGCATTACATGATGTTCTTCTTAAACTGTTCAAGATGAGTTGTTATAGAAATATTACAACTTTTTTCCATACCTTCTTCATTTTAAGGGAAATCTGTCTGTAATGTTTTCAAAACCATATTTCTGTTTATTAATTCCAAAGGACTCATAGGCTAGGACACTGGTCTTCCATCAGGTTTCTTTTTTTCAAAGTCTGACCCATTACGTGCTCGGGATTGGCAACTCAAGATTTCAAAACAATGAAGTTTAACATTGTTTGTCATGGTGTGCTCTGTGTTAACAGGAAGTTTTTGAAACTTAGGAAGTCAGGTTTTGAAGTGTACGAAGTTTTGAAGTTTGAGTCAATGCTCAGTAAGCTTTCAGAATTTCAGTAGGAAGCCTGTGAGCGTTAATGAAAAGATTGTTTAATAACTGTTCATGAGGCATGTTTTTGCAACAAGTATCTTTGGGAAACACAAAATGTTGAAGCACATTTCATCAGAATCAAAGATGAAAAGCTTGTTGTGTAGCTGAGAAGTATATTAATGAATTACAAATATTTATGTATAGTCAGAATCTGACTTGCACTCTCATTTGGGCATGTGTTGATTTTCCATGTGTTACAACACTATAATTATCAGAAAGAAAACAGGCGATGGTAATAGTCCTCATGGGTGCTTCCAATAATAAATATAATTGAGTTCACTGAATAGTAGTCCTAAACGTGGATTGATTTTTGAAAAGTGGAAAAAATAGCAAAATTATTTCCAATGGAATATTTATTTTATTAGTGTAAGAGTTCAGAAGGAATCTTACAAATTTACAGCTCTGCTTTGAGGCAATCTACTGGGGTAAATTGTAATTTTAAAAATTACACCATGAGTTAAATTTATACCAACTGAAAACACCAAGCTATTTTAACAAGCTGTGTGCTGTATAAATGAATAGATTAAAGCTATGTTTGTGTCAGAACCTGAGGGTGCTACCACTGTGGAGTTCTACACCACCAGCTTTCACGCATCACATGTCAGCTGGGTAGGATGCTTTGCTATTAAAACAGCAAGACTATCAAAGGAAGTACCTTTGAGGTGTCTGATCTATTTCATCTGATAATCAAATGGTAATTATGCAATGAGCCATGCATGTGAAAAGTTTTGTTTAAGGCAGTGTTGGAAATGAAGAGCTTATGTAGAAATAGAGACTTCTTTGGGGGTACTGTATACTTTCTTGATCCGTAAAATTGTGTGTATCAACAAAAAGATGTTAATAGACCTAGAATAACAAAGACTGCTGAAAGAAATTGTGTAGAAATTTTCAAAGTGACATGAAACTCCATGAAAGGATTATAGAGAAACTTAAAACGGTCATGCTTTCATCAGTGGTTCAAATGTCTGGCATAGGACTTTCTGCAAGAAAATTTCATTTAAAAATTCCATTCTTTAAAATATCTCATTACATTAGAGAGAAAATGTTTTTTTGAACTAAATCAAAAGCCTACTGTGGGGTTCCATACCAAGTAAAGCGTGTGAAACATCTTTCCTGCAGAAATATTGGACTTAAAGGATCAAATGTGCAAGGGCTGAAAGCCCTCCTTATTGAAGAATATTTTATAATCTCGATACTGGTTGGATAACGTGTAAAATCTATACATCCAAGAATAGACCCTATTTCCCCTACTGCAACATGAGTTTGTTTCCCTCTGTAATGAATTCTGTCTGTTTTGTCTCCCAGATGCAGTGTTTTTACTGGGTAATTTAAAGTTAGCCCAAGTTTTTCATACGTTGGTTTCCTAATGCTGACTTTTCATTGTCATATATAGTCTTTTAGGACCAATTAAATACTTCTGTCTGACGGGAATGGTTGAACTGTGTGCTTTGCCGCACTACTGACTTCATAGCATGAGCTTTTCTGGTTCTGATTTTGCAAGTCGAAAACATTTGGAGGAACTTGAAAATCTCACTTATATTTTTGGTAGCTAATATTTTGCCTAAGGGGAACAGTTCCTTCCAACTTATGCAGTGATTATTTCCCATCCTGGAATAGTGCCTTCTGATGTCTTAGCATTTGGAAGTACAAGTGATACTTGATATAAATTATTCAGTGTTCTTGAAATATCATTTATAACATAATACAGTATAGTCTTACTGGTGGCTGCAAGATATACTTGGCCTGTGTGCTTACTTTGCGCAGATGTGGACCAAAAGTACTGAAAGAGAGCAATGAAAGAGCAAATGGCGTGGGAAGTGGTGTTTCCTTGCTGCTCAGCTACCTTGTAGCAATTCTCTGTTTTCCTGCTTATTTTTTTCCTTTGGACATTCACCATTCACTCCTCTTATTAAAATAGTGGCCCTTCTCTCAGCTGGGTGGCTGTGTGTAAGCCGTGGCAGTTGAACCGATCATCTTACCTACAAAAGAGAAAGTTCAAAGCTTCATTGGAAAAAGAAACTTTCTCAGTGGATCTCTTGAGTTGATCACGTTTTTTATTTAGGTTTACGAGCAAATGCATTTCAGCTCTTTGACATGTCTTTGCTCGTGCAGGTCTCACTATACCTGCATGGAAAGAGGTGTTTGACTCATTTTGTCTGTCATTAAGGAGTCTTACTGTAGTTTAATCTCGGGTCTGTTAGGACAACACACTGATTCTCCAGACGTGTCTTCAGCAAAACCCAGAAATTAATGTGACAATATATAAAATTCTTGTCTTTTACAGAGTAACGTTCTACTTTGAAGAAACATATTTAAGTTGTTGATCAGTGTGTGTGCCTTTTCTGAAGTAGTTATGAATTAAAACTTAAAAATTAATGGAGCAGTGTCAAGTTGGAGGCCTGTAACCAGTGGTGTCCTTCAGGGGTCAATACTCGGCCCGATCTTGTTCAATATATTCATCAATGACCTGGACGAGGGGACAGAGTGTATCCTCAGCAAGTTCGCTGATGATACCAAACTGGGAGGGGTGGCTGACACTCTGGAGGGCCGTGCTGCCATCCAGCGTGACCTGGACAGGCTGGAGTGCTGGGCAGAGAAGAACCTAATGAGGTTCAACAAGAGCAAGTGTAGGGTCCTGCACCTGGGGAGGAAGAATGCTAGGCACCAGTATAGGTTAGGGGTGGACCTGCTGGAGAGCAGTTCTGAGGAGAAGGATCTGGGGGTCCTGGTAGATAGGAAGTTATCCATGAGCCAGCAATGNGACCCGCCTGGATGCAGTCCTGAGTAATGTGCTCCAGGCATTCCTGCGTCAGCAGGGGAGTTGGACTAGAGGATCTCCAGAGGTCCCTTCCAACTCTGAAAATTCCGTGATTCCGTGAAAACTTAGGCTATGGACTTAGATGTCTGATAGCAATCAATCTGGCATGAGGAACCTGAGTACTTTTCAGTATTTGCTCTCCTAATGCATTTAAATCCTTAAAAATCTGATGGAGTTGTATAGGCAGCCCTTAGATTGTCAGTATACAGCTTAAGGATCACAAACATCAGACACTTTTTGATAGCTGGGCTTTATGTTTTTGCTAATGGGATAGTACTGGCTAATGCATGTATATTGAATTGCCCTATTATCATTAGTGAGCTCTGCAGAGGAACACAAAAGCCACAAATACAAGACATAAATATGTCAATGGAGTCATTTTAGTGAGACTCATTTACCTTATTTAATATTAGAGGGATCACTTATAAGGTTACGGGATATTTCATTTATGGTTTGGCGCTTTGACTGTTTTTCTTGGAAGAGGCTGCTCTTTGGAAGCATAAACACATTTTCTGCTTTAAAAAATGTTTAAAGCTAACCAATAATTGGACATCATCCTTTGCTAACGCTCAAGTGACAGAATATAGTAGAGAATTTTGTAGGGCTTTGCTGGTGTCTACTTGAACTCCATGCCACAATTAACTGGACTTAGGACACCGCAAAAATGGTAGCCTAGAGCGTTTTGTCTCTCTTGCTTCCCTCTCCACCCCCATCCCAAGTTCAGCATCCTTGCAGTAATTGTGAGTGCCCTGGTGTAAATAAAAGTCACCGTAGGACTTGCTAACGTACCCATCTACTAATGTCCCCAAAAAGCAGACAACTGGAATGTCTTCCCCAAGTAGAAGACAAGGTGGCTGTTGTAGGATCCGCTGCGTTTCCTCCCTCCTGCTAAGGATTTTCTTTTGCATCAGGGTGAGTCCCCGAGAACTATGTAGTATTTGCTCAGAGTCATCAGTAATACGACACAAAATGGCATATCGTTGTCTGTTTGACAGACTTCATGTTGTTGCGTATTAGAAGCTTCCTTTTAGCTTTTTATTTAGCTGTTTATCCTAACAGTATTTTAAGTAGTGCATTTTTAATGTGACACACCTGAGTGATCAATATCATTAAAATGCATTTTAAGGAAAAGCTATTGAATGATTTATTCAGAAGATGCAGAGCAAGGACAGGAGATCATTGTCCCTTGCCTGTATAAAACTCACATTCTAACCATTAAGTCTAATGACAATAAGAAATCCCAGAATTTGCAGTTGCTATTAATCTTTCTTAATGAATGTAAGGGGTTTTAGACCTTAGTTATGTAAAAACCGTTTTCAGATACGAAGATTCTGAATTATTCATGTTGCAGTCATGCATCAACACATATATGGGTCCCTTGAGGAACCAGTGCTGTGTATTCTACTGTTTGTTATTTTTGGTTTTGTTTTGTCAACGTTTTGTAGGGAGACTGGCAATTAGTAAACCAGCGTAACTGAAAACTGCTCTCACAATGGTAGACATGGGAAAGATAAGTAATTTGACCCATTGGAAAGGATTATGTTTAGAATGCATTTGGATTTTATTTTTTTCTATTTTTTTTTATCTCCCTGCTAATTTCATTGTTGTTATTGTTTAAATAAAATCAGCTGTAATAGGCTTACAGATCTGTTGAAATACATTTCTGGCTGTTGCTATGCAAAGCAATATTGTCTTAAACTGAGGAGATCCCAAACATTCTTGGTGGTACATTGTACTTAAAATGCACTTTTCCCAATCGTGACTGCAACAAAGTTTAGTTTCTATTTATTAGAAACTCTCTCCCAACCATTGCAAAGTACTCCATGCATAATGGCATACAGCAATATAATGATAGCCTGGATTTATGTGTGTAAGGAGCTATAGTGTATCTGGAGAGCACTGCTGTTCTGACTGGAAATGCTGTCTGCCCTGGAGCTCTCCATGTATGTTGTGGCCAACAAAGGAATTTTTTATTTGGGGACATCCAGGTAATTATTTATGCAATAGTGACTTTTGGGTTTCTTCCTGCAGTGGCACTTGATTTGAATGCTGGTTGCAGGGAAAAACTACTCATTTAACATAGATTAAATCGAACAAGGATCAAAGTGGTTTATTGATTTATTAATGACATGTAATTAACTGGTAATCAGTAAATTGTATATTAAGGATCAATATCAGCGATACAGTGGATAAACCACAATATTTATGTGCAACAGCAAATTTCTAAGTGCTCTTTCATAACCAACACTAGTCCCCCCAAGGTTATATGTGCATCCCCACCCTCTCATTACAGAAAGAAAGGTTTATGAGAACACGTCTTCTCTGGGCATGTGCTGGGCCTCTCACACACCCCTCCAGTTGGAGATGTGGGTGTTCTTACTTTATGTATCTGCTAACCCACATCCTTAGGCACCCTGCAGCATCACATGCATTCAGGGTCCCTACCTGGTGTGTCCCATACTGTCGCTCCACAGCTTAGAGTGCCGGCTCCTCACGGGGTCTGACAAGGACACTGCTCTGTAGCTCCTAAGCAGAGGTTGTGATGCTGGTGGGGTGAGTTCTGGTAGTGCCAGACCTTGCACTTGGCCTTCCTGAACCTCACGAGGTTCAGACGGGGCCACTTCTTGAGCTTGTCCAGGTCCCTCTGGATGGCATCCTGTCCCTCAGGCGTATCAGCCACACCACCCAGCTTGGTGTCATCCAGAAACTTCCTGAGGGTGCACTCGATCCCACTATCTATATAATTGATGAAGATATTGAACAGTACTGGTCCCAGTATGGACCCCTGAGGGACACCACTTGTCACCAGTCTCCCTCTGGACATTGAGCCCTCTGGATGCGACCATCCAACCAATTCCTCATCCACCAGAAGTCCACCCATCAAATCCATATCTCTCCGATTTAGAGAGAAGGATGTTGTGGGGGACCATGTCAAAGGCCTTACAGAAGTCCAGATAGACAACATCCTTGTTCACTGATGTAGTCACTCCATCATAGAATGCCACTAGGTTGGTCAGGCAGGACTTGCCCTTTGTGAAGCCATGCTGCTTGTCTCGAATTATCTCCCTGTCCTCCATGTGCCTCAGCATAGCTTCTAGGAGGATCTGTTCCATCATCTTCCCAGGCACAGAGTTGAGGCTGACAGGTGGGTAGTTCTCAGGGTTCTCCTTTCTACTTTTTTTAAAATAGGTGCAATGTTTCACTTTTTCCAGTCACTGGGGACTTCACCTGACTGCTGTGACTTTTCAAATACCATGGAGAGTGGCTTGGCAACTACATCAGCCAATTTCCTCAGGACTTTGGGATGCTTATGTATGTTCAGGTTCCTCAGGTGGTCACAAACCTGATCTTTTCTTATAGTTTCCCCTAACACCTGTTTGTTCTATGTAGCCCAAGAAACCGTTGCAGTGTCTAAAGATGCCATAAGATCAGAACTGAAATGAATCTATTTAGATTTAGTAATGGGTTCCTCCATGTCTTTATGTCCCCACCCATTAAAAGGCTTTTGCTGAACAGAACTGAATCCCTGTTCACCTCTTCCATATGCTTTCACCCAGCAGCTTTATGTCCTTTATTTCTTTCTACCTTCTCACCAAAGCTGATCCTGTAGAGATGACATGAATCCTGACTTTTTGTTCTCTCAGACAATGAATGCTGAAGGTTCATCCCCTTTCAAGTAAGCGTTTCAAAGACAGATAGATGTTTCTTATTCTCTCTGTCATGAATTCATAAAGGCAGGCCAAAACTTACTGAGCTGACTAGACGCTATAGGATCTTTACATTTTACATTTTGTATCATACTCTCCGAAGTCACAGAATCGGGCAGTAGCAGAGCTGGAAATGGGACCCCAGAGATCAGAGTGCCAACTCCTGGCTTAGGTGTTGGTCAAAGACATCTTTCCCTTCTTGCTCTGGAATTCCTACCTACCCCAGCCTGCTTAAGTTTTTGTGAAGTTCAAGTTATGATAAGTATTGAAGTTATGATGATAATTGATATTACGTATGCATACAGATTTCTTCTTTTGCATTAAAGTCTCCAAGCAGTTTTTTCCTTTCAGTAATAACTTGAAACTTAATGGGTTTCATGTGGATATCTATATAATGAGGGCTCTGGTGAGGCTGCATCTGGAGTACTGTGTCTAGTTATGAGCCCCCCAGTTCAAGGACAGGGAACTACTGGAGAGAGTCCAGTGGAGGGCTACAAAGATGATCAAGGGACTGGAGCATCTCTCTGATGAGGAAAGGCTGAGAGACCTGGGTCTGTTTAGCCTGGAGAAGAGAAGACTGAGAGGGGATCTCATCAATGCTTATCAATATCTAAAGGGCGGGTTGTCAAGAGCATGGGGCCAGACTCTTTTCAGTGGTGCCTGGAGACAGGACAAGGGGCAATGGGCACAAGCTGGAACACAGGAAATTCCATCTCAACATGAGGAAAAACTTCTTTACTTTGAGGGTGCCAGAGCACTGGAACAGGCTGCACAGAGAGGTTGTGGAGTCTCCTTCTCTGGAGATATTCAAAACCCACCCGGATGCATTCCTGTCCAACCTGCTCTAGGTGAACCTGCTTTGGCAGGACAGTTGGACTAAATGATCTCTGAAGGTCCCTTCCAACCCCTACCATTCTGTCATTCTGTGATCCTGTGAATTGTTCCTGGACTTTGGTTCTTTGTGTTGAGTAAGAATTGCAGCCTTCAGCATTTCTGGAAACCCTGGGAGGTGTAAGCGTTGGCTTAGCTAAAGAGCTGAGTAATTCACCCAGAAAACAGTGAACAGTCTGCAGAGTGGTGGTGTGTTTTTTTTTTTTTTTTTTTTTTTTTTACCTTTGGACTTTTCACATTTATTTTTT
>VYXH01012778.1:272711-422746 GCA_013397275.1 Burhinus bistriatus | reverse complement strand
AAAAAACAGGAACAGGTGTTGCGTGTGTGTGTTGTTTTTTTTTTTTTTTTTTTTTTTTACCTCTGAGCTCTGCCAATGTATGTTATGGAAAAATGGCTAAATGAGGAAACTCATGAAAACATTTCCTCAATTCACACCTCCCACTCAACTGACAGTTCAAAAACTGAGTCAGAAGGGCTAAGAATTGCTCAAAAGTACTGTTGGAATTTGGCATGGGCTTTGGAGCCAGGATTTAATCTTCAATTTGTAGTACAATACCTACTGCTGTCATCACCTGCCATAAGTCTTGACCAGTGAAGGTCCTTCATTGAAGATTAATGGTTCCAAGTCAATTATTTTTTCTCACCTCTTATTCAGGTTTTTGATACTGGGAATCCTTTGAGGCTCTGTTTTGGCAGAGGAGTAGCAAACGGCTGTTGTGTTAAATCCAAATTCCTGTGCTTGTTACGTATTTTAATAGATTGTGTTTAACTCTACTGTCCATGACTATAGTTAACTAAAGAGTTGAAATACTAATGGATTGCCTGTGTAATGGTAAAAACTAAGTGTTAATTCTGTGAGCACCAGGAGGCAGTTTCACTCTGATGTTCGGGTGTTTTGTAAGCTGATGTCTGTATAACACCCCGTTCTATAGAATAAGATGCAACAGCTACTGCTTGTCAAATTCAAAATTTCAGCAGCTAAAAATCAGACATGGGAGATTCTGAACTTTAAACCACCCTAGACAGCTGGTTTACTATAGAATTGAGTTCAAAAATACTTAAGGCTCATCTTAGGAATAGTTTTTTATTATGACAGTTGTCAGTCCTGTAATTCATCAGTCTGGTATATCATAAAGGAAATGCATATAAAAACTGAGAAGAATAGAGATCATCGGATTCATATGGTGATCCTTATTCATAACAGATTTGGTTGGGTTTTTTTTGTTTGTTTGGTTGCGGTTTTTTTGGCTGCTTCCTTGATAAATCCAAGATTTACTGGAGTATATTCTTACTATATCGGAAGGGTGGGAGGAAGGGGAGGGTTTGGGAGAAATGGAAGTTTCAGAATAAGCAGCAATATTATATATCTTGTTTATTTACATTTATTTATTTAAACTTGTTTCAATATGGATACCATTTGACACAAACAAGACTGCCTCAGTGCATGTGCTAGAGCCTGAATTGAAATTGATTCATGATTGAAATCTTTTCATATTTTCAGCCACATTGTATGTCATCTCCAGGATGACTTTAGACTGCAAGTTGTTAATTGTATAAAGGTTTGCATGTGACTCCTCAATAAGAGTTGAAAAAAGTAAGTTTCTAGGAACTTGGTGTGTGCAGAAGCATTTTCAGCAGCAAAATCGATATTACACTATAGCAGAGCAGTATGAGTTTTGTACTCGTGGAAATTTTACTCCGGTCTTTTGTGAGTGTTTATTCTTTTTAATGTAAAATAAAATCTGATCTGTTTGAACATAGATTGTTGCTCTTTTTGCTTGGATAAACAGAACTGGTGTCATGTCAGTGTAGGATTTAATTCTAAACTCTCTAGAACCTCTTACCATATGTTGCAGTTTTAAGCCTTGTTTTTGGGAAAGGACTGACTACAACAATACAATAGTTCTAAAAACACTAGAACTTCCCATATTTATTGGGGAGATTGTAATGAGTCTTTCAAAAAACCCCCTACTAGTAAGGTTAGTATTTATATAATTTTCTAAAATACATTATTATGGTAGACTGTAGTGGCATGACTGGTGCCATTAGGTGCATCTGTTTTGCCCACAAATAGATCTAAATATGAATGATTTTTGTTGTTGACATTAATATTTGTGTTTCAGGGTTTGTGTTTATAATAGGAAGTTTGCCAGGGAAAATGAAGAAGTCTGTTACAGAGCTGCTCATTATACGTATTAAACTTCGTACCCATTGTTTTATTCCAGTTATTTTAAAAATAGAAATCAAACAGATTTTTTTTAATATGCATGTCGGATCTGATGCAAGGCCTTTTAGATTGCTTTGCAGACAACTGGAAAGAGAAAATAAAAATGCAAATGCTTTTGCTTTTTAAGTTTTACTGCCAGCAGTGTTTGTGTGGCACAACTAAGGAACTCAAAATTTTGTTGCAGTTTGATGCCAATAGAAATGTAATAATTATGTACAGGTACACACTAGATGCAGCTCTTTACACTGCCCAGAAGCAAGTCTGAAGCATCACTACATTTGTACTCTCAGGGAACAAGTATAAGGGGAGCCAATTTTGGCAGCAAATGTGGTATACCAGAGAATTTAAATTAAAAATGATTCTCATAATGGTAATGCAGAGATTAGCGATGTATTCTCCTAGACCTTAGCTGTACTAAGACAGAAGAATAGCTGAACTCTTAGTTGTACATGCATTAATGTGGGACATTGTTTTGCTTAAATGTACTGTCCAGATGGCTTTGTTTTGAATATCTCTTTCCGTGTTTGCTTTCCTTGCTCTGGGAATTCTGTGAATATGACAGTATGCTGACCACATCTGTAACATCTGCAGAATACCCACCAAATTTTACTCATGGACCTTTCACTTATATGCCACAGACAGTGTAACAATTTTATATTATGTACTAAAATTTATCTTTTCCTTTTCTGAACAAAATGTGTTTGCCTTCCTTGGGAGGCTATTACATGAGCTGGACAAGTAATGTTGTGTTAGTGTCCTGCTTTCAGATCATACGCATGACAACATGGTTAGATAAATACAAAATCGTTTACTGAAGAAAAAGCAATTGCCAGTTTTTGAAGCTGGGCCACCAGACATGCATTAAGTATGTGGTGGTGATTATTTTTCCTTTTTTGAAGACTGAATTCCTGACCCTTTGGTGCATGTGAATGAGTATCTGTCCTCAGAAATCTTCAATGGGGTATAGTGAGAATAATTTATTTACAGTATCTTTATAACCATGAAGTTTGTAACAATAACAAAATATCTCTTAGATTTCTAAATGTTATCACAAGGATTGGTGTGCTGAATAGCATACGTGACTCTTCAGTGGTGGGTTTGTAAATAGTAGATAATTTTAAAAACAAGACTTTGAAATATAACACATTTTGACAGTCATTAAAAGAATGTAAGACTGGAGTATCTTTTATTTCATTACTTTAACTTCAAAACTTAGGTGTCTTACTTCTTTACAAAAGCAATCCCTCAAGGCAGCACTGTGAGGTGCACGTTTAATCCAGATGTCTCTGAAATGCTCTAAGAAAGTCATCTTTACTGGTAAACCATCAGCTCTTGTTGAGCAGTTTGTACATTTTTTTTTTCTTTCCTTTCTGTCAAACTAAAAAATATTCTTGTTATCTCAGGCTATATACAAGTGCTACAGGACAGTAATATTTATCTTCTTGAGTATATTCAATTTACAGTAACTCAAGACATCAGCACATTACACCAGAAATGTAGCATAAGAACTTGTTACAAATCTGTTATAGGTAAGGTTTTTAACCTTTTCTTTAAATCACCAGAAGAGATAGACACTTTTTTCATGTATAGAATGTACAGAACACTTTTGGTTTTTTTTCAAATTTCTGACTTATACCCAAGGCACCCACGTTCTACAACTGCTTAAATAATGCTTGACTTTCTCCGAGTAGCTCTTTTAACTTCAGTGACCAAAGTTCACATCTGGTAAGTACTTGGAAGCTCATGAACTTAGATGATGTCTTCATTAGGATTTTTGTGGCTCTAGAGTTGCTGGCAGGATGCTTCCATGCTGCTGGAACTTAAACACACTTGGCTATATCTGCTGCTGTCAAACATGCTGCAAATGCTTGACTCAGCAGCAAACAAGACTGTGGTCTGCAGCTGCCAGCATTGATCCATCGTTTTTCTGGTTGCTGGATAGTTGGCAGAGGTATCGTTTCGCTTATCTCAGTTGCATCAAGTCATGTGATTGCACATTGCTGCTCGGATTTTGGGTGTAGGAGATCCTGGAACAGAACTGGGATTCCTATGTCTTGGAAATAATGGAAGAGGAGGATATGGCAGCAGCGAGTCAGAACAGTCAAGGACAGCAGCAGCCAAAACTCTATGTTGTTGTTTGGTTAGGTGGGAGGAGGTGAAGGAATAAACCTCTGCTACTGCTAGGAGAAGTCTGACAGCTCTCCCGGTTTCATCCTTTCTGGTTACAGATGTCTAATTTGCCAACTGAGTAGCAGTTTCGGAGAGATTTACTCTAGTTATAGATGTAACCTGTAAACTCAAACCCCAGAACTACATATTTTATGTCAGCCGGTCACAGGAGTATCAGGCAACTGTGGTTTAACTTTGTGAAGGAAAGTGAAGGACTGTGAAAGAAAGTCTGTAAAGCATGGATAGTTACAATTGCAAGGCTGAAAAAAAGGTTTCCTCGAGCACGTACTGTCTGAGAGTGCTTTTTTTTTTTTTTACTACATGTTCAGCTCTAATGGAAGCAGCAGTTCAATGTTTCTTGTTTAGCCCATTTGACCAGTATGTTGAATCATCTTAATACCTTTATTTATGTAGTATTGCAAAAAGCATAAAGGCAGCAAGAGTGCATAGAAACTCATGCCCTCCAAATCCTGGAAATGGTGATAAAGTTGTAACCTTGCCCAAATATATCAGAATGCTCAAATTTGAATTCATCCGTCACAGACAGTTTTGATCATAAGCAAATAGTAAGGTGCATTTCTTCGTGTCACTAACATTGTTGTTTGAGAAGTGATTCTCAAAATACATATTATGTACCAGGACTTAAGCTGTTCTGGCAGAATTAATCATGTTTGCATCATATGAATATATTGTTAATGAACCACATGTAAATAGTTTTTAGGTCTGGCGGAAAGGGCTGCATGTTTCAAAAGCACCATTATATAGCTAAAACTAAGACTGCCACAAGTAGTATTTCATTAGTAAGTAAGGTGCAAATATTTCTTGATTGAATTTGCTGTCAGAATTAAACACTGCAGGAAAACCTGAGGAATTAAGGAGTTCTTAGTAGGCAGGCTTACAAGTAAAGATTCCCACCCAAGCTAGTGTTTCTGTTTGGGAAGAAACTGCTTGGAAACTTTGCTTCATCTGAGAATTGGTCCTTGGTCATTATGAGTGCAAAAATCCCTCCTGTGTCTGTCGTCAGCTCTGCTAGCAGAATGAAAAAGAAGGAAATTTCCATAGCTAATAAACGACACATGGCTATTAGATATCACACTTATTTTTTGTGCCTGTTTCCAAATCTGTCAAGTAGTTGCTTAAACATGCTTTTTAGTAAAATAATCTTATTTTAAAGTCCTGCCTGGTGTTGGATGATTTTGAAGCGTAACAGACCCTGGGTACTCTGTTGCCCAGGAGCAGTTAACACAAGTAGGTTGTTATACCTGGACTGTCATGGTTGAAGGATCCCCAAGCCTCTGTGGGGTATTCCCATACTGTGCTCCATACAGCATGCCAGGTTTCTTAGAGAAGTCTCTCTGTGGTTTTTTTCCTGTGTATTTTTTCATATGGTGAAATCCTACTGAGGGTAATTAGCAAATAATCCTCTGAAAGATTATCTAATTAATGGGAAATTGGAGTCGTACAACTTGGCTCTAGAGGTGAAAGGAACCTATGTGTCTGCATGCAACAATGGCCCTGTGTTATCTTTCCTTAATGGATTTGAGGGATGTAAAGTGATAGGTCAGGAAGGCTCCAAATCTTTTCATAATTAACCTGTAACGTCCTAAAATAATGAGAGAGAGTTACTTGTGAGAATTTGGATAATCTTACCAGTTTAAATGAGATATTAAACATGGCTGAAATTGCCAGTTCCTGTGGGGGTTTACAGAGTCAGGACTACTATTTGATATTTATTGTTGACATTCATAAGGATCCTTTCTTTAATGCATATTATGACTAAATGACTTATCTATCACTATCACCTTTTAAAGCAGCACACCACCTCATGTACGAGCAAATGCTATGCTTGTAAACTTGCTGTTTTCAATTATAATTAACTTTGAGGTGTGCACATTCATCAGAAAAAAAGGATAATATTGTGATTCAAGATTTTATTCATTTGCTTAATAAAACCATTAATCTAGTGATAATAATTAACGTGCTCATATGGAATAAGAGTCCTAGCAGAGTAAATTTAAATCTGCCTTCCCACCAGCAGCTCCAGCCCTGCACACGCCTTCTTTTGTAACTTGCACGTTTTCAGTAGGTACAGGTTTTCAGATGTAAATTAGATAATCCTTATTAGATGAAAATTGGGCGTTGCAGTACAGTTTTAGAATAACCCTATGCCCTTTTCCCCTCAATGCAAATCATATTATGGCATAGACAGAGACTGCCACGCTATTCAACAGTAGACAAGGGCTAAATCTGATGCAGAGGCACATCCTCTTTATTCCAGAAGGAGCAAGTATTGATTGAACACATTTGCTGAACATCCCTTGAGCCGTGCAGCTCTGTTTATAGTACTTGCCTTTGCTCTGGAGGGAACTGATTAACTCTATTTAAATGCTACAGCAGCCACAAAAAGTGAGCCTAAAAGAAAAATGAGAAGATGAAATATCTATCTGTCTGTCTATAAAAAAATACAGGGAGTGATTAAAGATGAGCCTGATCTTATCTCATGCATTTCCTGCTAGGTCATTATATCATTGCTGTGTATTTGCAAACAAAAATACCCTGCTCCCCAGTGTCATCTTATTCTGGAATATCTGTATATAAATAATAGAAAATTTACATGTATGTTATGAGACATAAGTAGAAGCTCCATATTCTCTGCATGGAAAGAAGGGCAGAGGATAGAGAGCTTACACAAGAGGGCAAAAGAATTGAAAGATGTGGATTTCTTGGAGACAGTGTGTTTTGACTGCCCGAATGTTAACAGTGTCTCGTGCAGTATGTGCACTCCCAATCCTATGAGCTAGATTCAGTCCTAAATAAACACTCTTGTTTTGTACCAATGTGGATGGAAATTATCATCTCTGTCTGCAAAGACATAGGTCCACCCCCTAGAAGACAACCCTATGAAAACAACCAGTTGCTACCAAAAGCAATGATGTCAAGTGGTAACAGCATGTAAACTGGGTGCCAGTTTTACGTCATAATACCTACATGAACATCTTCATAGGCCTTTGTAGTGGAAAAGTACTGTTTGGTTTTTTTTTAAAGGGCTGACTGTTCTTTTTTTCTCTGTGTATCGGTTCTAAAATTTCTTTAATCAAATAGAAAACTAGAAGATCTAATTTATTTCTAGATTTATCTCATACTTTTGTGACTGTAGAACTGAAAATAATGGAATCACTGTTACAGGTTTACATGTACGTGATAATAGAAGTTGTACTGTGTCTATAAGGATTTTTACTGATTCTCAAGTGCAGAATGCCCTGAGAGAAAGCACGGCATCATGTTTGTGCTTTGAAACTCAGCTAAAGACAGATAGGAGCATTGTTATCCTAAGAAAATTTTCAGTGTTTATGAATAACATCCAAAAGGGATTAAAATATCAAAAACTATTAATTGGAAATCTCTGCAAAATGCTCAGTTAGAATATGGAGACATTTGAAAAAATTCTTTTACTTGAGCTAGCTTAAGTTTCTACATGGAAAACAAGTTATCATGGAGGTCTTGTTTTCCAACACACCTGAATTTTTCAGGACAGAAAATTTGTTGAAACTGTCCTTTCCTGTGCTCAAGATACAGAAAGCCTTACTATACGGCCTTTCATAAAACATTAATGTTATGCTGGGTTGGGCTATTGAAATTTTTCAGTGTTCACTGAATAACAATATGACTGATTTGTATAATATTTCTTCCTCTAATAAAACTGAGAAGAGAAATACTGCCCCCATTTCACAAACAATAGCTGCATGAGATATATGAAAGATTTATGTTCATTTATACAATATTTAAAGAGCACTTCACAGCATGGGGAGATGTCAGTGTTGTCATGGCAACAGCTGAAGATGTGTCATAAATGGATGAAGCAGAAGTCTTAGGCTTGCCCAAGCTGAAGCCAACGCCTCATCTATTGTTTTGAACCTGCAACCTAACCAGCTGAATGTTGCTTCTCTCGTTTTGCAGTATATGTATGTAGTATATTGTTTGGCAGTATATCTATTGCATTAGATAGGAAAAGGAGTAACTGGCTTTGGGTGGTTGGGTTTGAAGACTTTGTTTAAGCCTTTGCTTTGCCGCACTTGAAGTGTTTTCTGCTGATGACAGAAGGCTGGGACATGAGGAAGGATCTGCTGGTGATGGACGTTGACAAGTGTGACTATTCCTTCTTGCTCTTTGATGTTTTAGGCCAACTCTACTTTTTCCAGCTTATCCCACAGTCTAGCTCAGTATTAGCACCATTCTGTGTTTCTACAAATGAAGTACATTGCCACATCTGTCAGCTCAGTTTGGTTTACTTTCCATCGTCCCAATGTGTGTATTTGTGCCTCCATACACATGGAAAGCATATTTTGCTTTGCTGTGCTAAACTGGTCCTTTTCTTTAATTGGAAGATGTGTACACGACTAGTTTGCATTCGTTTTCATTCAATGTGAATTATGCTTTGTTGTACTTCATTGCAGCTTCTCAAGTTCTTAGTAATGTGTAGGGGCTGAGGGATTGGTTTTGGCCAGTTGTTTTTCCTGTGCTTTTCATTACTTGATCAGCTTTGGAGATGGTGCTTGTTCTGCAGTGGTTCCAAAAAGCAAAGGAAAAATAAGAATACATGCTGTTTTAACTTTCATGTTCTGATAATGTCATTACGTGTCACAAGAACACATTACACTAAAATCTATAATAAAGAGAGGACCTGCATCTTTAAAGTAACATAAAAGGTATACAATTAATTGACCAAATTTTTTAGGAAATCAGCTCATCTTCTGTGCAGAACTTGCTATGCAGACATTTCTTTGTCTTATAACATTTTCAATAATTGCACAGATCTGTGTAGTAACATTATACAGGATTTTCTTTGATGCTATTTTAGATACTTTTATTCAGCCAACATTTCTGCTTGGTTGTAAAATAAAAGGTAGTTACATACTGTTCTTCAAGCTACATTAGTGTTTCTTTAAGAAAGAAAGGGTATTTTCAGTATCTTTGCTGTAATAAACTTTTAGGTAGATTCCTAAGTATTTCTTTTGGCGTTTAAGGATGAACCAGTACCTTACTGATGTGCTTTAATTTGATATTCTTTTGCCTATGGATCAGAATTTCTTCTTAGAGTTACTTTTATAAGGAATTGAAAGTGTTCTCAAGTTGTTGTGGAAAAACTACTGAAACATCGGTATTCAGACATAGGGCTTTACTAACGTTGAAAGAGCACAAGTGTTTTCATTTTGTTACAATAGATTAGCTTCAAAAGTAAGGCATTTTCTTTGAAGATCTTTAAGTCTAGAGCTTTGTAGTGAGCTACCTTCCAGAGTGAATTGGGCCACTGATTCACTTTTAGTAGGTTTTAATGCATTTTTAGAAAAGGTTAAAAATGCCCTTATGTAGGTGTATGTACTTACTACATAGAAAATAAATAACAGCAAAATAATATTTCTAAACAAATTGTAGATCTGGTCCAGTGTATACTAAGATCAGTTGAAGTCATTCCATTGACTTTGTTGGACTCTGGATAAGACCAGATTTTAATGACAAATTCCATATTAAAATGAGACAGAATAAACAGGTATATAACTACATTTACATTTTGTGATTGTTTTCCATTTCTATCCTTGTTTATCCAACGGCAATGCTATGTTAATGTTTCTCAAATGACAGAAACCATATAGAAGTGTGGTGAGTCACTGTAAGTCAACCAAGTTTTGTAAATACTCAGTATAGAAGAGGGAGGCTAATCATGCAGAGTGATTAGCCTTTCTCATCGTCAATGAGTTTGCTTTGAAAAGGGCCTGGAAAAGGTGCTGGGGTAGTATTTTATATTTCAAAACAACCCAACTTGTCTCATTGTACATGGGAATAAAATTTTTTCTTTCCAACAGTCATATAAAGGTAATTAAGTATTTGAGGTTCTTTGTTTAAATCTGTGTTTTTGCAATGAGATTTTTTCAGTAAAAAGTATATTTTTTGGTATGGAACTGTATAAATGGAAAGTGGTGCTGAGAGGNTAAGGGAGGTGCTCCAATCCCCCAGTCATCTTTGTTGCCCTACGCTGGACTTTCTGCAGTAGTTCCCTGTCCTGCTTGAGCTGGGGAGCCCAGAACTGGACACAGTATTCCAGTTGTGGCCTCACCAGTGCCGAGTAGAGCGGGAGTACATGTACACGTACTTCAGGTCAGCTGCAAGACAGAAATTTAAAAAAAAAATTAGCACCAGTAGAATGGTTTTTCTGAGAGCTTGTCTGAACATCACACAGTGTTGAAGGCTTAGCTATTCTAGTGTGACTAATGTCAGATCTGAAATTGCTAATAATCAGAGTTACAGTAAATATTTAACCTTTTCTTAAGGCATAAAAATCAGTATCTGTGTATTGCTGAATGCCAGTTGAGACTCCTGTCCGAATCTGACAAACTAATTGTATCTATAAACGATAAAGACTGTGTATTTTAGATAGGTGGAACCTGAATTATAAAGGGAAAATGGACTGGCATGTTCAGCCAATTTGAATTAATTTTAAATAGCTAATTTTACCGAGAATTTATAAAATTGTTTTGATTTGTTTCATGCATATATTCTTCTAGCTGTCTCAATGAACTTTTCTCTTTAGGACTGTTTTCTGTGGTACGTGTCATAAGATTAATCATCTGGTCTGTGTTCAGTACTACAGCTCCCAAAATCCAACACCTATTTTTACAATTTCTTTCTCAGTAGAACTTAAGAATTCATTGATTCCACTTGTGTCAATATAAAGCTGCAAACTTTTAATCCAGAATTTATTAAAGATCATCAAAGATACAGATCAAATAATCACTGTTGCATGGTGTTCCATGACATAGAATAATAGCAGAGACAACGGAGGAAATAATTTCTATTGTAATGTACAACATCAACAAAAATAATTCACAATTTTACTTAAAGTTCTTGCCATCATATTTACTTACTAACTCCTGATAAGCACCTTTTAATCCTTGATTGTATTTGCTGTTGAGTAAACACCTCATTTTCAACATAAGCAATAATTTGCCCAAAGTAATTACCCAGTTATTAATGAAGTGGCTTATTTTTGACCCTAGTTTACCAGTATGTACAGTCAATAAAAAGTAACTTGCTTTTTCCACTTTTGAAAAGTGACTTTTCTCATATGATATTGTTTAATGTGGTAATGTAGTCTACTTGTTTGAATGTTGCAATAATATTTTCTGACTTGAGAGTTGACCCGCTTGGGGGTAGAGGGAAAATATTTGTTAGACTTTTCTGTAACACAACTACAAAGATATCTAAATTCTATGCTTGTACACGTTAACTTCAGATCTTTTACATTAGTTTTACACTGCTGATTTTATCCTGGATTTTCTCTTAAAGTGGCTGAATGAACTTGCTGCAATTTCTTTTCTGTTTGCTGTGAAGCATACTTAACGTTGTAGTATGGCTCTGACCACTACGCAGCCGGAAAGAAAAGATGAGTAAGAGCAGTGCAGGGAAAAAATACAGTAACTTGTACACTTAAGAGGGTGTCTTATCTGTGAGGGAGGCTGAGAGGTCATCAAAAGCAGTGAATAAGTTAACATAATTATAGCTCTAATTGAATATGAAATACCTATTTTGGCTTGGAAGGCTTTTCAAAATGACCATCTTTTCTTCATCAGGCAGCAGGCAGCTGAAATCACTAGGTGCAGTAGTGTTTGCATCATTGAGAGAATCAGACTGAAGCCGTATTGGTGCATCAGGCCAAGAAAGTTCAAAGCCTTTCATCACCAAGAAGGAAAGCAGTAAATCCAGCACAGTGACAATAGCTAGGAAGACATATTTGGCCAATATGAAATGCTACGATAGCATTACAATTCTCAGCCATCACAAAACCTACCAGTTCTAGAAAGTTAATCTCAGACTCAAGGATCAGGATTCGTGACTACAAATTCAGACCACTGGATTTTTTGAATACGAGTCCAGCATTCTGGTATTAGTAATTTGGAGTTTCTCCTTTTATAAATAAGCAAGTATTCTCAACGTGATTTCCAATTTAAAAAAAAAAAAAAAGCGTCACTACCTTATGCATGGAGCCAGAGAATGACTAGATACTGGCTGACCTCTAAAAGCAGAGCAGATGAGGATCTAAGAACAATAAAAATGTGTGCGTGTGTGTGTTTTTTCACTTTCAGTAATCTGAAGCAATGTTTTTAGAAATACATCATTGCCAACAAAAATTTTTAGAATTGTTGGTGTCATGACTGTAGAAGACTTGTTTACCTTTTTAAAGTTAGCTCCATTTTCAGAAGTGCTACTGGGAGAAAACTTGAGACCGGATTTTCAGAGACTATGCTTATCATTTTAGAAAAATTAAGTCAGGATATTTTAGATGATTTCATGGGTTGTTGGTGCTTAGGGTCTTCCGCTGAAAAGGCATTTTTATTGCAAGTCGGGTACATGTCAGGTCAGCTTTAAACATTCCCTGTATACTGAAACGGAGAAATTTTTTTCTTAGTTTTCATGCTGTTTCATGCTAATAATAAGCCTGTATAACAGAAAAAAATCAAAAAGAGCAACACCAAAAGCCCTTTGTATGTTAAAAGAAGAGGTGTATGCTGCTTGACATGAAAGGTTTTATCCTGGGAATATGTTTCTAACACTTTTCAAGAGCTTGCTCCTTAGAGTAGTTGTGCAGGAAACACACAAAAAATAATTGATGTGGTTCGAGTTTTATTGACATGATTACATGTTGTAAATAGCAATGTAAAACTTTGTAATATCCTCTTGTCTTATCATCATGATTTTTCTGATGTTACCTGGACTATGTTTTGTCCAAATAAATTAAGCTCATCTCATAGAGACAGGATTGGAAGTTTTCTGTTACTTTGATCAGAATTAGCAGTAGACATGTCAAGCCAATTACTCTCAAATTGGACAGATGCAAAGTAGTGTGGTATGTTGATAATTTGCTGTTTTTTCTTTTAGTTTTAGAACTCTGCATCCTTCAGGGAAGCTGTTACAATCTTCCTGGTCTTGTGAATTGCTGAGCAGGACTTCCTACTGCTACATGTTGTTGAGACTGTGCAACTGGGAGAAAACGAACAGTTTTAAAATATTTTTATTAGAAAATCAGCACTACATGTTTCCAAGAAGGCTTATTTAGATTTATTGCATTAATTAAGCTTTGGTTGTAGCTTTTTAAAAACCACAGAAGAAAGGAAATTTGTTATTAAGACTCACATTTCATTGTAATTTTTACTTAATGACTTGGAGCCCACAGCTAACTTAATATACCAGGTTTGCTCTCGAGTTGTATACTAAGCCTGACTGCAGTGCTATTTTGCGTGTACAGTGTCTGTGTCATTCTTGCTAGCAGAGCGTCTCCATATTACACCACTGAAGTAGGATTGATGACAGCGTTCTTTATTGCGACCCTTAGCAATAGATTGTTAAGATTAGCACGTTGTCTGAGGAAGAGATTTGTCTGAAGGGCTTGCACTTCCTTCCTACAGTTAAATTCAACAGAGAGACATCAGACAGTTGCTTCTCTCCCGTCAGGATTGTTTATATTTCAGCCTAAAATGATGAAAAAGATAACAGAGAGGACTTCCTTTTTTTGTTTTTCTTGCTGACTTTTGATTTATTTAGCAGAATTGCCTGTGTTCCGAACTTCGGTGTTTAATTAAATTTGTGTAAGAAGGGTGAATTTTCATTGCTTGGTGATCTGTCTTAAAGGAGCATTAATAATCCAGTTCAAACTTTAAGATTTCTTTACATTTCAGCAGCCATGTGAGAAGTAAAGCAAGAGTCTGCTATCTTTTAGTTGTTGAGCTGAAATCTTGCTAACAAAACATGCAAAATATCTTTTAGTTAAAAAAGCGTGGGCAAAGATGGTCCAGCAAAGAAAGAACCTTCTGGACTTGCATACTTTGAAGTGTATTTGGGAATAGAAAAGAGTAAAATTACTGTACAAGAATGAACCAATATGCCTTCCGTTGAAGACAATGCTAAAATAAAACTAAGAGTGGATAGCTCTTACAGAATAGGAGTTGTAGGGAGTGCCTGTCGTAGAGATTTATGCTTGTATGGCTTCCTACCTTCTCTTTTGGGCTTGCAGAATGGCCTTCATTAAGTATCAATCCGCAAATGTCATTTTCTTTGTGCTTAGAGAACTCAAATAAATGGCTTTATACATAGTAGATCCTAGTTTCATCATTTATTTTGTGAGCAAACCTCTTTTATCTCTCAGAGCCCTGTTGACTTGGGTGGAAGTCAGTACGTTCATCAGTTTGCTTACACACAACGAATAGCAATATTTAAGTTTGCCATTTCCTCCCTTCTTTATCAATACATTTTACTTTCAGTTACCTGGACTATTTAACTACTTTGTGCAAATAAAATAATCTTCCCAACAGAGATAGGAATGTTAGTTAAATGTCACTTTGATCAGAACCCATGATAAAATATACTGAAATAGGTGATAAAATCTGCCAGTTGGTCTAATTTAATAAACAGCAAGGTAACATTTTAAGTCATCTCTTGCTTTCCAGTTATCTGACCATAGAAATGAGTTTATAGTGTAAGAATGTAGGTGCCACAAACTATCTCACAATACGGTAAATGTAAATAAATGTTGATAGGACAGTACTGAAATGAATTATGAAAATATTTGCTGATTCAGAACTACCATAGTTGTTTGGGCATTTTTTAGGTGTATTAGCAAAATTTATTGTGTAAAATTATAATAGTTTTCCCAATTTAACTGCCGTTCCAAAATAAGTATTACTTTATTCCAGTATAACTTTTCCATGTTTGTGTTTTAGTGCTTTGTCAAATATGCCACATACAGGAATTCTTGAATATATAGACCTTTAAAGGGACTGCAAGTGATTTTGCATTTTTTAAACTGCAGATTCTTAGAGTGTGGGAATGCCCCTGTGAGAGTTTTACAAGTTTAAGATGTTCAATGGCAGGAACTGAACTCTTCATTTGTTAAAACTGATCATTAAATGGAAGGATTTAATGGGGTGTGGAGTCTAGTAGTACATAGAGGTGTCCTTAGCATGACATGCTCTGTACTGAACATCTTCACCGCTGAGAACAGGCCTTTGGGCTCCCACGTACTAAAACGGGCTGTGTTCTACAGCTGGAGAAGTGTGATCAGATGTCCTCTCCCCATCAGTTGCGGTATCGAAACATTTTTACACCAAAAAGCAACTTTAAATTGGAATGCTGTTTTTTTTAAATGTGTAGGTAAAGCCAGGTTTTAAAGTTTCTCTACTAATTCACTGAGGTGTCCGGGATGGTTTGCATTCTTATTCTCCCTTTGTGAAAGGAAAATGTCTGTAATACTGTGCTATATTCTGGCAGCCTGCTTAATTGTATTCGGCAGCTTGTTTTGGTTCTGGAGCAGCTCAGTAGCCATCTAATTAAAATGGGGGGTACTGTGATACGTGGCTTGTCTCTGAAATTGATAGGGATGATGAAGAAGTCTGTGAAGATGACTAATTATTTTTCAATGACCAAAGCTTTTCAGTTCAAATCTTCCTTGGTTTTCATATTTCTAAGTCATTAAAATGCTCAGAGAACAAACATATAATATGAGACTAAATGTCATGAGTGTGAATTTCTTCTGGTCTTGTCTTCACGTACCACATTCCATTCTTTGTATATTCAGAAAAGCCATGCA
Source organism: Burhinus bistriatus (assembly GCA_013397275.1). Classification (NCBI taxonomy): domain Eukaryota; kingdom Metazoa; phylum Chordata; class Aves; order Charadriiformes; family Burhinidae; genus Burhinus; species Burhinus bistriatus. The sequence goes on along the minus strand of VYXH01012778.1, from coordinate 407,013 downwards.
TAGGGAAATTAATATAAGCTTCCAGTTTTGGTTGGGTTCTTTTTTTTAATTTTTTATTCTGTTAAGGAAAACTTGTCAATCTTTACGTTATTACACTTCTCTCTTGCGTTGTTCCCACTGATGATGGAGGGACTCAGTTGTGCCATTGGTCATTGGGTAGTGTAGGAAGTGCTGGAGAAGGCACCGGTCCATGTATAGAGAAGAACAGTCGGTTCCTGCGAAGCAGCCTGCTGTACCGCTGTGTGGGGCAGATCTGTGTCGGATCATGCTCTGCAGCCTCAGGCTTCCAGGTTAGAGTGGCCGTTCCTTGTCCCAGGATCTGTTGAACCAGGGTCAGGCGCAGATGGGCTCCAGCCAGGGTGCAGCAGCCTTGTATTTCTAAATCACAAATCCGTATGTGCAGAGAATTTATTCTACTTCTGTTTATCCTCCTCAAGAACGGAATTGCAGGACTTAACCACCTGTTCGTTGAGGGAGAAACCAGACAAAAATACCAAGGAAAGTGACAAACAAATATCTTATTTTACCTTCATTCTCTCTGACAGATTTCCTGTAGCATTTGTGTGATTTTTGCAAAAAAATAGAACGCAGATAAATTGTTATACTAGGAATTGTTTGGGGTTTTTTTGTTTTTTTTTTTTTTTTTTAAAGTTATCAGCCTGTCTATATATTCTCATTTGCCTGAGTTTGAATGTAGTTTTTGATAGCTCTTTCTCATAATTATTTTGGGCGTCTTCATTATTGGTTGTCCAACAGACACTTTTGCGTGGACTCGTATTTCTGTGTTCCAAATTCAGAACCTTTGAAAAGTATCTAAAACGGAGGATGCTTAAAATAGTCGCCTTTTGCGTTCATGTGTTTCACTGCATTTGTGTTTGAGAGGTTTCAGCAGGGCAAAAATGAGCTTGTAATCCGTTGATGGGGGTGCACTAGTCGCATCAGTTTCAATAATTATAATTACATTATACTAATGCAATTTAAAGAGCAGTACAAAATTACTTTCAATATGAATGTTTTTTCAGCACTTGATACACTTCTCTAGAAAAGGAAGTCTGCTTTGATTATCAGAAGTTTGTTGAAATACTTCTGGTATAAAAGTAGAGTATCTTCCAACTGTTAAGCTGTAGGAATGCCATAAAGATCATTTCTAATTGGGTTACCATTTTCTGTAGTTAAAGTTTGTGTTTCTAAAAGTTAAGGCAGTGCTTTGGAAATGTGAAAAATCATAAAAGGCATATCATAATACTAAACAGTTTATTCAAATAGATGAGCTATTCGTGGTGCCTGCTGTCACTCTTTGCAGAATTACTAAGTGCTTCCATATGGTAAAATGATTTTCCCTGTGTATAACATTCTGAAGTGTGGAAGTACTTTCATCCCATTTTATAGATCAGAATCCTAAAAAAAGGGAATTTTTAAGGGTTTTGTCAAAAGTTACTGAGTAAGACAGTATGATGTGTGAGACTGTGCCAACCCCCTGGACCTAGCTGCCTTTCAAACGTTTATATTCTCTCTTCGGAGTCCAGTTGTTCTGGCTATTAAACTTATTCTGGATCCCTGAACTTCAAGTATATCCTCAGATCCCTGATCCAGTTCAGTTATGTTATCTGTGAAGCAGGGAAACTTACTGTAATTGTTTTGCTTTATTTTTTGAGGGAATTGTAAATATAGTTATAGGTCTATAATGACCTCAAAAAAACCCCCCAACTTTCTACACATATATACTGAATTAAAAAGTTAAAATCCATCGAATAAATTAAATAGATTCTAATTTATTTGGAAAACTTTCTATAGTAAATACAAAATTTTGCAATTCATTTCTGCATCCATTGAGCCGCTTACAATTTTATTGAAATTCTAGGAAAACAGGACCTTTGAACAAAAATTTGTATATTGAAGTTCACATGCCACTCTAGTGAAAATATTATTATCTGGCAGTTCTGTATTTGTTTATAACTAGAAAATTCACCTGTGTTGTATTGTGGATAGCAGATGCTAAGAAAGGGTTCTTACAGTTAACATGGAAAAGTGAGAATTTAGCCAGTGTTTTTGTGGACTGGTTTTAAATGCTTACTGTGACTAAAATGTGTTTCTTTTCTCTAAATTTAAAGAACACTAGGGAGACTCCAACTTGAGTAGACTTAAATCACAGATTTTTATTTTTTTATTTTTTTATTTTTTGGTCATATCTAAGAACTATATTTAAGGTGCGGGATAGTTGGAATACTTCTAGAAAGAAATACAATATGTGGCAAAGCTAACTAAATCCTCTCTTGATCTAAATCCTCCATATTGCACTTCAGTCAGCCAATTTATATGGAGCAGAGGTTATACTGTAGTATCATTCCAGGTATTTAAAGCTGCTATGTTTGTCTGCCGCTGTGAGAATTTTGAACCTGAAATATCAACCAATGAAATGCTGTTCATATGCTCTGTAAGGCCTGTGGTTTGAATCTTTGTAGCATGCTGAGAATTAGGGTTTAGGATGTTGGACAATTATTTGCATTTCTTAGAACTACTTTCAAACTGGACTTTTTTTTTTTAACAGCAGCATTGATGATTTGTTATAATGCTCTCTATGCCTGATATACCACACCTGTTGAAAATACAATTCGCAATCAAGTTTGAAATAGTAGCACAAAAATAGGGGAAAAATAAGTAAAAAAAAGATACTGAATCTGAAGATTTGGCATTGGGACTTTTCCGATAGGTTTCATTTAGTCTAAATTTCGCAAACTTCAAGTTAAGCATCTTTTTAAAATTAAACCACTAGGCTTCTTTACAGTAATGCAGACAAATAACCAGGGTGGGGGGGATGCTGTTCTCACTGGTTATGTTCTTTTACATGTGCTTATGTTTGCATAAAAGCTACTTAATAAGAATTTTTTCATACAGACATGAGTACATAGCACAATACATAGCACAACCATATTCATGTATTTATTGTTGGTTGTGCTGCAGTTAGTCTGAATCCTTGCATATAAATTCTATATTAATACATCTGAGCTGTAGCTTGTGTACAATATCATTCTTTAATTATCTTTTTGAAAGGACTTCTTAATCTTTTTAATATGACCACAGGAACTTACCAGAACCTGAGAATAACGTCAGTATTTCAGCTCTTTTATTAACAATTCAAAACCTTCAATGAGTGGTAAGAACATTTAGCCTATGTCCAAGCTGTTGCAGGTTTGGGTATACATATATAAAATATGAGTGCGCTGGATCTCTTTGAAGCTTCCAGAAACCCATTTAAGTCAGATAAGGGTTTACAAGCCTTCACCTCAGTCTTCTGGCTTATTCTGTTAAATTAGGCAAAACCTGCTTTTAAGCAACTGGCCAAACTCCCAAGAATAAAATCTTTATGCTGTGTAGAACCTGAATACTTCTCTGCTAGCTTTGCCTCCAGTCAGTAAAACACAAAAGATGGGAGAAATTTTGCCTTTGGAGAGTCTCCTGGGTCATTAAATCTAGATAACCTTCATTTGGATGCAGCGAGTTACAAATCTTGGCCACAGGGCTTTAGAAACAGCTGTTGAGTGTGTCTGGTATCACTCATCATTTCTGGTCATTTGTGGCTTTTTTAGCCAAGGTGCCACTCATTCCTTGTCCCTGTCCGGGGCCAGACTGCTTCCTTTGGTTTTGAAAGCTAGTTTCAGGCTCAAAATTACAAAGCCTGTGGATTATAGGTAGAAGCTGCAAAAGCTTCCCTGGTAAATGTGCAGTTTATGGGCATTTGCAACATTCTAGACCATTTCAGTTGTTATATTTGGAGTGGGGGCATCAATAATACATAGTTTCATTAAAAGACAATGTGCTTTAATGTCATTGCACTGAGTTATTTTGGGTGATTCAAGTGACCTCATTTGAAATACGACAGATTGAACTGTGCACCTGTATATTCAATTGCAGAGAGTTTGCACTGTGTGCCTGGAAGGAAAACTAGTATGTTTCTTATAGACCTTCAAGTTTTATTATTCCTATTCTTAAATGTATTATGTATTTAGTATCCCGATAAAGCTCAACTGGAACTATAACATATGGGCCCTCTTTTAGTTCCTGCCCCCTGGAAAGCCAAAACTAAACAAAAATACCACTCCTCCTTTTCTCTGATTTATTTGCGTTCTTTTTTTGAGATGATCTTGTTTGAAAACAGAAGGTTGGCAGCTGAGAAAGGAAGCACGGGAGTGTGAAGCAGTGGGATGCCGGACAGGAGGGGTCCTGTGTTCTCCCAGAACCGGCACTGCAGTGCACTGCTCTGCCCAGGGCTTGCGCGTACTGTAATATTACCCCTGCATGGACTGCTGAGCAACCCTGGAGATCGCTGTTAACTCTGCCTTATTGGAGTTGCCTGCTTTCTGGTTTTACAAAAAGCTTTCCCTTAAACAAATGGTTTCTTGTGTTCATCTCTAGCCATGCTGGAAAGAGCGATGTTCAAAATTTACTCCTTTGGTGTATTTGGCTGACCAGTTTTTAGTGGTATAGTCACTGAAGGGTGGCAGTGGAGGATTCTAATATATAGAAGATATTTCAGCAGCTGTTAAAAGAGAGCCCAGGCATTATATTTTCTGAAATCAGGAACAGATTTACCCTCGATGTATGTGTGTGTCTATCATTCAGTGTTTGCTTGGGTTTTTTTATATTACTGGTATGCTCTTGGGGACTGTCTGCTGTGTATTGTAAAGAAAGCTGGTTCACTGTTTTCTCCACGTGGAAAATTTTTTTGTGATTCAGTAAGTTATACCCTGTGCTTTGTAGTAGGATTGTTTCATAGCTCAGGATTGTGCAGTCCTGCTCGGTTGCCCAGTCTGCTCTGTTCATTTGTGGGACATACCAGTGGAGGCATGAGTGCTCTTTCGGTAGTAAATGTGAATCAAAGAAACCAGAAGTGAATCAGGAGACTAAGTAAGCTTTAGGACTAGATTGCTTTGCTGTTCTTTGAGATTGCTACTATTGGTGAGCACCATGGTATAATGAATAATCAGTCTGGGAAAACGAAATCCGTGTTGCCTGCATGAATGCGAATACTGTGAATATTTAACCCCTGAAATGGAAGCCTTTGGATCTTTTACCATGAGGTACTGATGCAGCCACAAGACAAATATAATCAGAAAACATGTAAACAAAGGGAATTAAGGGAGAGATGACATTTAATTCTTTGCAAGAACCACAAAAAATAGATTTTAAAGAAATTCTGAAATTGAAACTTTTAAAAATGAATGATTTAAACTGGAAATCCTGAAGTCAGAGATGATGATAATAATTATAATTTTTTTTTCCTTCTTTTTTTTTTTTTTCCTAACATGTTAGCAAACTGGAAAGAATTGTTTGGATTAAACCCAAAGGAAAACTTTTGCACAAAGCCCTGAAATTCTACTGTTTCTGTAACAAGAAATGAGGAGAATCTTCAGCTGATATACACTGTTGTAGTTCACTAAAGTAAATGAAGTTATGGAAGTTTGCAGTTGCTAAAGATTTGACCACTGAAACATATGAAAACAAATAAACAAAAAATATAAAAAATTAACTGAGTAATAGACAAGGAAGGAGAGATACTCCTGGAAGACTTTACTGCTGCCAATAGCAGAATTTGTGACCAGACTGAATCTGCAAAGATATTTAGGATACCTTGAGGATTTATTTTTTTTTTGTTATGGAAGAAGTAAAATACATTGTTATTAAATAGTAGATAGAATCACTCATTTATGTCAAGGATCTCAGTCCTTTAAAAAAAAATGAAGGAAAAGGTAAAGCTGATTAATAGTTTTGGTGGGATTGTACTTTCTTTTTGAAGGGAGTAGTAAATCTTAGCTTCCTTAGCTTTGTTGCTTTTGTAGACATTTAGAAGCCAGAAGTTCCAGCCCTGCCTGTAGTCTAGAGGATCGTAGAGGCAGACTGGAAGATACAGTTATTGCTCTGAGGTGTGTAGAATTTGTACAGAAAACAAATTCAGAAATTGGAAAACCAAAAAGCTTGAGAAGAGTAGTTTCTTGGCCTAACAGTCATGCCCCAGGCAGTGGCAAAGTGGAGGACGTGATGTCTGGCTCCTTTAGAGCCCTGTTCACTGAGTCACATCCCACAGCCGAGTCTTCTCCCAGGACAGAAGTCTCCGAGTACTTTGCTGCACTTCATTCTGCACTGAGTCACTACGACACCGTTCAGGCAGGTGGAAAAATGAACCCTCTGAGGGACTTCTTTACAAATCGGTCATAAATTCTAATGAGCTCCAGATCCAGGTTTAATATACACTAAACTTAATATACACTACCACTTGGTAGATACATACATAACAGTATAATGGTATTGCTCAGAAATAAGGGTCTTTACCATGTTGATGCAATTATAAACTGGGAAAATGAGCCAATGACTTAGGGATAGAAATATGGGTATAGGAACATGACATTGATGGATAGCACTGGATCTGCCCATGTAGATTAGATGTCTGACAGACTTGTGTCTGAGATATCGGATGTTTAGCAGCCATTTGTAGCTACTGTGCTGATTGCAGAAACTTTGGCCATGTGCATAGAAGCCCATAAATTTTGCTCCACTAGAATTTCAGGGAGGGGAGAAGGTGCCTGGGGAAATGTATGTGTACCTGTTAGTCCTGGTTAGTAGTGTGTTTTACAAGTATTAACGGTATCAGAGTCATTTGTGTTCTTTACCTTCAGTTGTTGTGAGGGATTTTTAGAAAGTATTACTCATTTGGTTTTCTCTGCTTGGAATGGATTTATTTTGAAATATTTATTGTAACATTAGTTTTTGATGTTTTACCAACACTGGGCAATGAAAACAGACTGTATTTCAGTTTCAATTCTGATTCAGCACAACTTCCAGTACCTCTCACTTGTGACTCTGTACAACCTGCAAGATATGCATGGTAATATATATATAGAAATAAACTCAACACTTTCAGTGATGTTCAGATTGCCTACCTGATTTCTACTAAGTGCAGGTTATGTGCTTCGAAGCCATGCTATTTTATGTGGTGATATCCAGGTATGTCTTTCAAAAAGACTGATTTCAAAGCAAGCATGATGGAGTGATTGTCCCATCAAGAAGAGCTTCCTAAAAATAGTTTTCCCCTCTCTGAGTAGATAAGAAGAGATTTTTATGACAGATGGAGGAGCTGTTTGTGTGTACCACCTCTCATTTGTAGCCAGGCTCATCCCAAAGATTTCTGGTTGAGAGAACTGGAGGGAGAGCTAATTTCCTGTCCTATTTCTTGCTTGCTATGTTTGTGCAAAAAGGTACCAGGAAGAGGAGAGGCCCAGGGTCACTGTGGGGTCCAGGCTCTCCAGGAACACATTTTAGATGGATTAAACCTGGCAAAGGCTGGTGGGAGACTAGACAGCTGAAGAGTTAAATTGAAATGATTTTCTAGGGTTAGGGCCCTAGTGACATGGTTTTTCTGAGGCAAGCAGAAATGAATAAACCCCTTATTTTGTTGAGGGTAGAATATGTGGGAAATGGGGTATTTTTCTTTATTTGAGATCACTTTGGAAAGGGTGAAGGAATTACAGCAAAATCTGACCTATAGGTTGGCAGACTTCACAAATTGATGTTGCTGTGCAGGTGGAGGCAGTGGTAGATTTGTGGCTTACTGTGCTGGCTCTATTTTTAGTTTCTGACTGCTTGCAAGTTCCGTTTACAAATGTCAGGAAAATGCATTAGGATTATCTGCTTTATTGTAGAGGTAATAAAATGCTGTCCAATTTAGCCAATAAAATAGCTAAAAGCAGGCTCCCACTGTCATGGCAGTGTAGCTGCTAAATGTATACAGTGGCTCCACAGGATTTTTAAGCTGCCTGCTCTGTTCTTTCCTCATTGCTTGTTTCCCATCGTTGTCGTGAATCAATATGGAGGTTAGGAATCTCTGGGGTTTTTTTACATCAGAGGCTCATCTGGGAATAACTGAAAATGTATATTGAGAAGAAGGAAGGTGAGAGTTCAGCAAAAGCTATATAATTCATTCCTGCAGTGACATATGTTGGTCCTGGAGCACAGCAGTGATGCTGGAGGCAGCAGGACCACTAGGTTATTCCTTTGCCCAGGGGTCTGAAGTTCTTGGATGCTAAGAAGTACTTCAGTGCCTAGAATGGGAGCCAGTCGTCGTCTTTAGAGGATGTGGTCAGTCTGTGGCAACCTGTATTGTTTGATACCGTGTAAGCCAGCATTACAGTTGCTTTCTCTGCCGTAGAGCCTAGACTCATGGACAAGCATCCCATTTAAGCTGGGGTGGCTTACTGGCGAGCTTTATGACTGTACTTGTCAGCTAGAAGTGTTAATGTGCTTAAGTCAGAGCTGAAGGTGCTTTAATGTTGTTATTTGACTCTGAAAGAAAGACAAATGGGTTGTTTTTCCCATTAGAAAACCAGTATGTAAATAAACAATATAAAAATATATCTTTCCAGTACTTAAATGGTCATTTCTACTTTTATTATGGCCTTTTACCACTACAAGTTAGTATTGTAGGGTACCAGTCCTTGGAAAGTCTTTCATCCAATCGTATTCACTAGCTAGCAAAAAGGTTTAAGCAGACTTGTGTCACTGTTAGTTAATACTTGTTTTTCATTACTGTTTTAGGTAGCTCAGGCCAAACAGATTGTGTGTTAGTGCTGTGGATAATCACTGTGGTAGAATACATAAAAATAAAGACAGTTCTCATGCTAGAGACCTTATGCTTTAAATACACCAAATATGCCCCCTAAAGCATTCTTAAGCTGTGACTATCTCTATGCACTTCATCGCCTGTAGAAATTATATCTTCATTTTTAGGGGAACCATAGAGTTAATTTGTTTAAGTCTGGATTAGAGTGGGGAAAAAAGCTGGCAATTTAGTAAAAACTGAGGAGCTAATTCCACTACAGAGGCAGGCTAGAAATAGAAGTAGGAGTAAAAGTGTGCCTTTGAACTGCATCATATGAAAGCAGTAATGACAGGAACATTGCAAGCTTGTGTGTACTTGTGAATACCCATATTTTTTTTTGATGCAACTTCTGCAGTTTTTGAAACTGTATGCCTGTATTCTATGATTCTATGATTTTATAAATCATGATTTAACAATGAGAGGGAGATGTAAATCCATACTGTTTCAATAGTCTTCAGCTTTGAGAAAATGGGAATCTGGTAATGAACTTGATGACTTTTCTTTGTGTTTCGGCCAACTGTAATGATAAAGTCCAAATATTTGTGATATCTGGTATGCTTGTGGCCACAGCTAGGTCTTAGATCAATAAGAAAAGTGTTATTTTTTCTAAGATTTTCATTTCTGTTTATCCAGATAAGTGCCACAGAACTGCAGCTTGCTGTTATTGAAAAGAACAGTCAAACCATAGCGGCTCTGTTCTGCCAAGCTCTTCTAATGAAAACTAGAATACTGAAAATTAGATATTTTGTTTGTCAGCCTAAGATTGACAAAGTTGTTGATGAGTCTCGTGTCGGGTTTTTTGGTGGTTTTTTTTTTTTTTAGTTCCAGTACTTTTATTTTTACAAAAATGTATTTTTCTTAGTAAGTTAACTGTTAATAAAAGAGTAGTAAAATTAATCCTGTTAGGCTTTATTCCATTCCCTCTTAATACTAGAACTAGAGTGCTGTGCATTTTATTCAGGGAGCACAGGTGACAGTCTGCAAAACACAGCAAGAAGCCTAGAGCTGCTCAAAGCTCCAGAGCTTGACGTAGCTATAGTGTTGCTGTCAGCCTGCGAGAGTTGCAGTTTGATGAAGTACCATCTCCAGGTGATGGCCTCTTCTGTTGCTGCCTGCTTTTTCCATGGTATTCCTCTGGGCTACTGAAAGGTATTTTTCCTTGCACAGTACCTCCTAGAATTGGGAACTGTGAGATGACAGAATTGGGATGCATGGAGTAAAATTATAAACATTTTTTCTAGATGTTAGCTCATTTTAAAAGTCTCATTTATTTTTTAGAGGCAGTATGCAGTCAAAATCAGAGCGGGTTGAAATTTTTCCTGCTAATGCTTTTTCCATTGGAAAGCACCGATCTGGTGGAATTTGAAACATTTCTTGGGGCTGTGTGAATTACCCTTAGGCTTTTTGTCAAAAAGATGGCAATCAAGAAGTCTGGATGGGTCTGCATAGTTTACTGCCAGCTAGTTCAGGTGGACTTTTGTGCCTAGCTGGAGCAAGGAGCACTTCGAGACATCTAAAGTTTTCCGAGAGTTTGAAATTGTGGGTTCAACTTATTTTTACTCAAAACTGCATGTGAGATGCAGCATGTTTCATAAACAGACTGTTTCCGAATGCTACGCTAAGGTCTGCCCTATTACGGTTTTGGAAGAAAGAAAAGCATCTCTTGAGTGACCTAACCATTTCCTGCAGCACAAGGCCTTGTAGACCTTTTTTAAGCATCAGTCAGGTCGTTCTAGGGGGACCTGAGTGAAACTAAGCCCATGTGTTGAAACTAGCTTTGTAGCTCTTGGACAAGAGAAGAAGAAAGGATACAAAAAAGATTTAAAGTGATTCTAAATAATATTTTCTTTCCTTTAGCTGTCTCCGTAATGAGATACAGTGCATCATCATTTGGATTTGCTGTAAGTAGAGATACAATTTAAATATTCTCTACCTTTTTTTCATGGGCTTTTTCTGAACATGAAATACTGTATTTTTTCCTATTGTAAGTTCATCACAAGGTGTGCAAAGTCAATGATGGATTTGAAAAAATATTGTTGAAGTCATACCTTGGAAAGGAAAGGATACTTTCCAAGTACAAAAGTACAGATGCTTTCATTATATGTTTTCAATATAAGACTACAAAGTCTTATATTGGAGTTAATATCAATACTTATATCTCATCATTGATAGGTATTATCCACCAGATATGGTTTTCTTCTACAAAATCTCTCAGCTGAACCAGTTCTGTTGTTGAACTTGAGCCAAATTCTGAAGTTCCCTTCTGAACTATGCATCACCCTGTTCCTGTTGAAGTCTATGGTAAAACTCCTATTGACTTCAGGATGACAGCTTTCCTCTTTAGTAGTTGCCATGACTTTCCTGATTAGTGGCAGCGCAAAAAATTCCTAATGACAAGCAAAAGGACTCATTTAAAATAATTTGTCTTTTGCTTTCAAATTTGAAGGTTAGATTGAGTCTGTAGAAAGTTTGAACGAACGATGAAAATTCTTACAGGGGGACAAGCCTGGTTTTTGGTGATACCTGACGTCATGTCTTCCTTAACTGGAAATACAAACATGGCAATTTTGCTGATGATACAGAATAATATGAAATCTGAGTACAATGGGATTTTGAACAAAAGACAATATTTGCTTGGTTTGAAACAAAACCTTCTATTGCAGAAAATTAGTGACTTTGCAAGAAAAAGGAATGCTCATCAGGCATTTTCAAACACTTTCTTTTTAGAGTCTTTGCCTGAGAATCGTATTAGTATTTTAACTCTTGCAGTGCCACAGTGGCAGATTGTGGTATGGTTTTTTTTTCCTTCACTTCTCCGCAGGTGATGGATTACAAACAAAAAGTTTTTAATCCCTTGACTGACTTCCTGAGCTCTGAAGTATGTCATTGTGCGACAATACATGGCAAAAATGTGAAGATCAATTTAATAAATGTAAATCCTGCTTTCATTACAATGATTTGTTTGAAGCAGCTTTGTGCCTGTGCAGCAGGATAGTAAATGCATTACTGTTAGTACAGGGCACATTTAATGGCCCACAAAACAATTGACTCTCTATCTCTTTCAGTTTGATGCTACCCTGGATGTTTTGTCATCAGCGATAGTTTTGTGGCGTTACAGCAACGCAGCTGCTGTGCATTCTGCACACAGGGAGTATATGTAAGTACACTTAATTACTTTTGGCTTTGGTGGAGGCCTGCAGAGCTTTTGCTGTCAAGCTGTGATGCTACAGATTACAGAGCTTTGACAAAAAACATTTTGTCATGTCAGCAAGTATTCTTTCCTTCTGCCAACTTACTGTTTGGTCCCAAACATGCAGCCTTTTCTCAAGCAAACCTCCCTGTGCTTGTGATTTTCAACTTCTTTTTAGCCAAGATAGTAATTGTTAGGGCTTTGTGATATTTTTTCTCCTGCAGCACCTGTATCAAATGAAATGTATTTGCAATCTGTAAGGGATTTGTAATTTTTCATCTTACTCCCTTATTCTTACTAGAGTATGCTTTTAAAATTGATGCTTGTAAGGTATTTGTGCTTCCTTTAACAAGATTGGAATGTGAACCCCTTCTCTTTAAACGTAAATCGCTTCAACTGCTAGTGATATTACTAGAAGTTGTGATTACAGAACATCTGATAAGATAGAGCCTGTATTAGTGATATGGTAGTAGGGTGATGCAGTTTATTATAACAGCTGTAGAAAGAGAGAGACAGACACACCCTTTTTATCACAAAACTATTGCTGTTTTGGTAAGTAAGAGTATATCAATACTTGCATGTCTTCTTTACGGAAAAAAGTATATGCTTGCAAAGTAAGCATATTTAATGCTTGTTATATAGATCCTGTGGAAAAAAAGTCTTTAATTTGCACTGCTGTATTGATCACAGTGGAAATTACATTCTGCATCATTGTGCAGGATTTCTATTGGCAATGCATGTGGTAGCTGAGAAGATCAGGTGGAGATTGGCTCAAGAATTCTTCCAGCTACTGCATGAAGAAGACTTTAACCTCCTACTCAAATTTTGGGTACATCTAGGTGGAGAATTGCAGTACGTTTATTGGCTTCGGTTTTATTCTGTGCTGCCATTGGTAGCAGTATCCTGTCTGACTTGTTTGAAGATAGTTCAACTATCCCCTGGAATGGACTACAATTTTACAATAAAGGGGGATAAGGTAGTTTTTGTTCTGAAATACCTCTAATGAAGACCTTTCTACAAGAAGGGAAGCCTGATGAAACTGAGCTTTTATGTAACTGGTAGGATCAAGTTGGGGCAGGGGGGGAAAAAGCCACGCAGAGGGGACTATAACTTGTCTTCATAGTTCTTTCCTAAAAACTAAGAAAACAGTAAGCAGTATTTTTACATGCATTAACTCAGGCTCATGCAACAGCTTGCCAGCGCTGTAAGTTCCTTTCTGGCAGGGCTCCATACGTAGCAGTTTGGAATAAAATGCCATAGAAGATTGCTGTGGCATTGATTCATAAAAATAAATCCAGAACTATGTGATTAAAATTAGTCTTCCTGCACAAATTTGGAGATCTTAACAGACATTTCCTGAGTATCTTGCTTTTGTGGGCGTCCACAGAGATTCCTGTCAACATTCAATTAACATATTTTTGAAATCTCCTTCTGTTGAGCTTTTTCAATTGAACCTTGTAAAGTATTTTATAGAGAAAATAAATTCCAGTACAAAAGAAGAATCAGCATATCCCTATGGCTAAGCCAGTGAAGTGAACAAGCGAAGTAGCAAACGTATTTTCCTGCTTTTTATGCTCATTTTTAATTTGCTTTAATGTAATCCCTCTGCTTTACGTGAGGCTAAATTAAGTCAATGAATTACTTGCCATGCCCTCTAGGTGAAGACAGCTAAGGTTATATGATGGGATCAGTACTGAGTGAAAGAATGTTACCATATGCTGGGAATGTGAATCACTGGATAGGCAGTCTGGTTATTCCTCCATTTCTAGAATTGACAGGAGAATCATCATAATACAGACAAGCAAAGAGATGGTTGTGTCTCTTAAGGCAATTTTTACTGTGTCAGATTTTTGAGGGAGGCACATTTCTAATTTCCTGTTGTGTTTAATCAACCTCTTGCTTGAAAGGCTGCACGTAATTATTTTTCCTCTATGCTGGGAAAATGTTGCCTGACTCCTCCTGGCTGCTTGCTTACCTTGTAAATGATCTTTGTATCGTATGTGCCTATAACTACGCCTTCTCTTTCACAGTCCTTGTTTTCTGTGTGCCAGTCCCTCAGTGGGGAAGTCTGCTCTCAGACTCCTGGACAGTTGGGTGGAAGTTCATGTAGGTGCTTAGGTCATGCTGTATGTTATTCTTGTTTTGATGTGCGTAGCGATACTTTGCCTTAGTCAGGAGCCTGTGCAAAACTGTGGGTTTCTGCAAAAGCATTACTACCGTTTACCAAAGTAAGGTGTGCCAGAGTAACTTCAGTTTAGTTCTTTATTTATAGGTCTGTCTTTATTGATTTAAATATTACATTTGTTTGTGTTTCCTAACATATCTGAAAATAACTTGAGCTCCTTGTCAAAAGCCAAGGGTAATTGCCTATTAACAATGTATTGCAAACTTATAAAACTTCTTGTTTCATAAACTTGACAGCAAGAGACTGATCCAGAATCTGTTGAAATCAGTGGAAAGCCCCTCATGGAAGGGCAACATTAAATCCAGTCCTAACTGTTGGACGTCATTGAGAGAGAACATAAAGACAGAATGAAAAACAAAACCCCAGAAAAAGACACAGAGAATAGAGCCTGACTCATGATGTGCTAGGAATTAAATACTTAGAATAAAATGCTAAGATGTAAAAGAACTGTGTAATCTTACTTAAGATGCAGCCATATGGAAGTTAGAGGTGCAACATTTCATGGGCTGATACTCAGAATGAACAGTACAAAACTGCTTGCTGTGCCAAGTTCTGCTAAGCTAAACCAATGCATTTCCATTTGACTTCAGGGGAATTGTAGTGCTGAAACTATAATGAAAATTTGTCCTGCTGAGTTTAATTCAGTTTAATGGGTTTCATTTTTACTAGATCATTTGATTTCTCTCATTTTCTGGAGCAAGATAAGAAGGTGCTTTTTCACTGTACATGTAACCAAAGTTATACAATGTACATCTTTGTTGATTGTCACGGTGTTTCTCATAGAGTAACTGCAAAATATACTTTAACTTACCTTTGCAATTTGCCCTTCTTGAAAATTCTGTGTTATTGATGGCCTGAGAAGCTGAAGTTGGCAGGTTTTTCAAGTCTTTTATTGATGAGAAATTTCCTTAAGTCATTGTGAAAAGATATATCTGGTTATGGTTAAGGTATGTCTTAAATTGTGATGAAATTACTACAAAATAAAATTTTATGCTTTATTTTTACATGTACTAAGTGGCTTTGAAATGGTAATGAATATTCACCAAGATCAGATATAAACCACTGTAAGATTGTAGGCCACATGAGACACTGCTTGATTCTGCCTAGCTGGCTCATTAATGAAAGAGTATGTAGGAGTGGGATGAATATTTGATGTGTTTGTTACTCGTACTTTTTGGATAGTTTTGCACTTCACCATCTTTCTGTTTTGACCGTCAAATAAAAGAGGGTAAAAACAAACTACTATGTTTTCATGTATTTTAGAAGAGTGGTTGAAAGAATTGTGAGTCTTGAGGAAATGCAGAAATTGGGAAGGACTACAGATATCTGGGAAGAGAGTCAGAGTACATAGTTGATGAGTGCTTGATTTGCTCAGTGTGATCTGCTGAGTTGCAAGTTAACATGTAGGCAACTTAGAGGTGCTGAACAAATCATCAACAAAGCAATGATCAAGAAATCCAAGAAAGAAAAGAGTGCTGAAATAACTTGAGAAATAATTTTGAATCTCAACAAAAGATGAAAATTTACTAACAAAATAACATTCTTGCAATTCCCTATTTTTATTTATAGGAGGAGAAACTAAGAGGAAGTAATATACTCTGATGTAGCTGATAAACAAGAGACTGTAAAAATATAGTAAACCCAATACCTGTGCACTTTGGGCCAGGTACAGCTTATTACTCTATGGTAAGAGTTTTGTGCAGCACTATGCTGTAGAGTGGCTGGGGTTGGCAGGCACCTCTGGAGCTCATCAGTACATCCCCCTGCTCAAAGCAGGGTTGATTAGAGCACATTGTCAGTTAAAGGTCTGAATCCAATCTTCTCTTTTGTGATTTGAACATTGAATGATCACTGAGCCATTCAAGATTTGCAAAGAAATCTGAATGGTCCCCCTTCCTGCTCTCCATAACCAGTGTCCAATTATTCTTAAATATTCTACCCTTTAGTAAATCTTTAGCAACATAATAGCTTATTGGGCCGCTGAAGCAAATCTAAATTCTGTTGAAGGAAGAAATTTACTGAAATTGATGTGGTAACAGTGTTTTTTCATGTGCATAAATAAACCCAGTAAATAGCAATGGAAGTAATTTCTTAATAGAAGACTGAAACATTCGGGACCGTCTCATGAGAGCTTGAACTAGTAACTAGCTACACAGCCAAAGGGCAGCTCTTTGATCTGATAAATTCAGGAATGAAGGACTTGGATTGGAGGGCTGGAACTGTGTGTGAGAAATACCATTAAAAAGGGAAGATTGAGAAAACAGAGTAACAAACTTAGGGCACGCAGGCTTGTGAAAAAGCTGTAAAAGATGGAGCTTTTTATGTATAGTTGGTTGGAAAGTTCTCAAAACTGAACAAAGGAAACATCTAGTTTGATTCCCTGTGCTCATGAAAATAGGACTTTGCTCACGATAAGTTAGAGTTAGTTGGCAGCCTGCTCAAGTCAAATGGAGTAAATGGAGTAGTGCTACTTAGAATCATAGAATCACCTAGGTTGGAAGAGACCTTTAAGATCATCGAGTCCAACCATCAACCTAACACTGCCAAAACCACCACTAAACCATGTTGCTCAGCACCACGTCTACCCGTCTTTTAAATGCCTTCACGGATGGCAATTCCACCACTTCCCTGGGCAGCCTGTTCCAATGTTTGATAACCCTTTCGGTGAATAAATTTTTCCTGATACCCGATCTAAACCTCCCCTGGTGCAACTTGAGGACGTTTCCTCTCATCCTATCACTTGTTGCTTGGGAGAAGACGCTGACCCCCATCTCTGNATCCCTCTGTAGGGCCATCCTACCCTCAAGCAGGTCGACACTCCCACCTAACCTATAAAGTAATATCCCTATTGTTACACTGCAGAGCTACAATCTTGCATTTCTGTACAATGCAGTACAGGACTGAGTATCTGCTTATGCTTGTAGGATCCATTGCTCCTAGGGGTTTTTTTGGCTAATGGGTTTTGTTTGAGCTTGTCTGTTCAGTATTGCAAAAAAATAACTCCGTGCAGCATATTTTACATACTGATTCTTGACAGTTGCAGCTGGTGTTTATTATATATTATTTTGTTGACGGTACCAAGTTAAATTCTGTGTTTCTCAAGAACCAGTCTGTCAACATCTTTCTTAACCCGGTGCCAGAGTAAATAGAAAACCTTACTCATAATGAGCGCACTGGATAAAGCCAAGAGCAGAAAGCTCACATTGCTTTCACTGTTGAGGTTGGGGTTGTTTTTGGTTTTTTTTGATTGCATATGTCAGACTCCAGCTTTTCTTTCCTTTAATACTGTAATAAGAAAATTAAATTCATGGGCAAATAATTTCTAATGAACTCGTGGTGCTCTGTGTTGCCATGACATAGTACATAATGAATGCAGATATGTCTTTTTTTTTTTTTCTTCTTATATTGGTGAAACCGTTGTCCAAAACATTGGCAGTAATATTAAAATAACAAGAATTATCTTGTGGTGGAGAAGGGTGCAGGTATCTGTCATACCTCCACCTGCTGCTGAGAAAGCTTTTTGCCAGGAGTAAATAGTCATTCCTGTCCTCATGGAGGCAACGTATGATTCTGGAGTGCTCTTTCTTTGTGAGTAAGGTGACACGCTACCTGGAACAGTAGGTGACTTCAGTTATCTCTGTTCCTGTATTTATTTTGCATATCTTTTCTCACCTTATGCTAGGTTTAAAAACAATGCATCAAGAATTGGGAAGGTCTTGCAGTCTTTGCAGCTTTGCAAGTAGACACTGTCTAAAAACTTTGCTATGTGTCAGTAAGTTAACTTTCACGTCCATACATTATACCTCAGCGGTGGCAGCTGGATTTGATACTATCCTACTGCTGAACCCATTTGCCAAGTGAAAAATGCCTGCCCTGAGGATTTGATTCTTAATAGGTTCTTAAATTATTGGGAGAATGAACTAGTATTCTCATCTATTTTGACATCCAGAAGAGCAAAACTGTGAGAGCTTAATCCAGGAATTTCTGACTTAGTTTGAGCTAAAAGCAATCTCTAAGAAAGATATTTGACTGCTCCTCAGGGATAGAGTAAATAAGAAGCCTGACTGATCGTGAGCATGCTGGATGCAATAATTAGAAATTTTTTTACATTCTTCACTATCCTACCCCTATATTTAATTATGCTCACTGATAAAGATGTACATCTTATTTCTAATCTTTGTGTGTGTGTGTATATGTATACGGATGTGTATAAATATCTTCAGTTTATAAATGCTCAGCATTGTTGTGCTTTTTTTTCTGTCTGATGAAAGAGGAATCTGGTGATTCACTGGGGTTTTCAGTTGTCAGAGAACTCTAGAAATTCACTATGTGAATACCCATACATATGGCTTATCCATTACATAGGGATATGTAATGAAGTGAGGAAGGAAGGAAGGGAATAAGGGTATTCTGACCCGTTCCTAGGACTTTTTGAAATTTACGGCTATGTAACAGTATGACATAGGAGTTAGGATATTTAAAAACATTTTATGAAGCATATTAATAATATCAACACACTTTTTAGAATACCCAATGCCTACAAAATTATCGGCATTCCAATCCCTTTCCTTGACTGCTTGATAGCCTCCTGGGTGTGTACTCCTGTCAGTCATCTTTTCACTGCCTTGCGTTCAGTTTTTGGTTGTAAGTAACTTCTTCAGGTAAATGGGGCAGTGCAGCAAGTAGACATATTAGTGTTTCAAATACTGCTACGAATCTGTGAATGTTTATCAAGCAGGATACAGCTTTAAACGCTTTTGCTTTTATAACTTTGCATCTTCTTAGGCATGAGACCTTTGGAGAAGCCTAGGGAAATCATTAGAAACCCTTACCAGTTGCTTAGTTACCTTCTCTCTGCAATTTAGACTTAAGTAAACAGTAATAATAAAATCATCTGTACAAGTCTGTGCATGGTAAGTAGACACCCACTCTGAATTGAATACACCCGAAGGAACTGTTCTTTGCTGTGGTGATCTCTTTGTCAGCATGGGTATCTTATGGACAAATACTCCTTTGACACCTTGTCCTCCTGCTCTTTACTTTCTGGTGCAATTCATTTTTGGAAGACGGGGGAAATTGGATATGTACATAGTATCCTTCTTCAGTTGCTAGGGAAAAGTGCTGCATGGCTTCATGAAATGATACCTTACTGTTTTGCACTACATTATCTCTCTGAATTGCAAATCTACTTTTGGTCTATAATCTCTTGCCCAGTTGCTTATGGCCTAGTCCAGAGCACTCCGGAGGCTTTCATCCCGCCAGTGATTTTTGCTTTGAGGGTGATCATTGGAGGCAACTTTATTACTTTATGACTGCCCTGTGCTGCTTCTGTAAAGAGCCATCACCATCGCCGCCTCCTGTAGAGCCATGTATGCTGGTAAAGGAAGTGGGTATGTCTGTGTGGCCGCTGGGGAGATGCGGGGACATTGTGTAAAGACTTTTTTTCTTACTGAGAAAATGTGATGACAGGTCGGACCCTAAGACAGAGGGAGCCTCTCCTTCCAAAGTGACCAAAACCCTCTTTTTGGCCCTTGCTTATGTTCAGATGACACCACTTGAGAATATTTACCCCAGGGTTTGGTCATGGGGAGCCTTACTGAAGTTTTATTGCGTATGTGTGTATTACATTCACATGTGGAATATAGGGACCATGATGTATCATACTCTTGCACCCAAAGCTTAAAAGAATTAGAAACTACTTTTTATGGGAGGAAATGGATGTCATACTGCCAGGTTAGGTCTGGCTCTTCTTTCTTTTCCTCTGATTCAAATAAGAGAGCATACTGATCTATATAGTTGCAGGGTGTATTCTCTCTTGGTTCACAGAATTAAAACCCCTAATTTTCAGTATTAGTACTGTATTTAAATTTTCATGTGCAGATTGGCTCTGCTGTAAGCCTGACTACACGAGCACTGTCTATTTAGGTAGTGTTGAATGAAAATAATCCTCTCAATTCAGACCCAACATATCAGTCACATTGAAAAAACTGTGGATAATTTTATCTATGCCATACATACGAAAGAGACTTGAAGCACAGATGGCAAAATCCACACCTACCCACAGTTCAGGGCAAACCTCTGTGGCTGGAGGAAAAACTCTTTTGTGATGAGTGAATGGAATAGCTAAGTGATCTGGAAAAATGTCAAATGCATGGAGATAGCCTACAAACTACAAATAGCTAAGAACCTACCTCTGCAAGTCTTACTTAGTTCTCAGCTACCATGAGTTGGTCCTCACGTGGCACATGCATGTCTCTGCTACCCAGTGGAACACAGTGCAGAGTCTGCAACGTAAGTGTTCACCTATGCTTGGATATCTGCTTTATAGGAGAAATATAGTTTATTTTCATCCACACTGAAAACTTCTACACCATACTTTCTTCTGAAATATTTAGCCAAAATACTACATCCAGGTATAGTGCTAGGTACAAGTTTTAGAGGTGCTTCATTAGGCTGACTTATTAAACTGCATTATCTCCATAAATCCATTATCCCATATTCAGACAAAAGTGAAGCAGTCATAAACTTTGCTCTTATCCAGGCAGAAATGCATGTATGCATACATTTATGCATGCGCACACACAAAATCCTCACACATAGAATTTATATTAAATATGAAATAGCAAATGTATATATTTATACATTCTAAAATCTGTTTCTAAAAGTGTGGCATCTGTAGACTTGGCAATGATTTTACTGGAGCTAGATCAAAAATCTATTTAATTTATGAAAGCCTTTCCTTTTACTTCACTGGTAGTTGATTAGGCAGTATTTGTGTATATTGCCTAGTATTTACACACTGAGATATATATATATATATATATAAAATCAGGGATATAGTGTTGTTCTGTACTGGAATTTGATGATCAGCATAAAAATGAGTATTACAGAAATTCTCAAAAAGCTTTAATTTCCAGCTTCAGGGGGATGACAGAATCTCCGATCACCTGCTACAAGGCTAGGAGCAGTGATCAGCTCTTCACAAGCTGCGAGGGTGGTTATAAGGCAGGTCTACCGTAAGTGCAACTGTACAGTTTGTGCAGACCAGGAACTAGAAGATAGGTTATAAGAGTTTTCAAAATCTCTGACTTGCAGAAATGTCTGTTAGCTTTTATTGGCAGATATTTAATACCTGGAGAATCCAATTATTTATGAATCCGTTGCCCCAGTTCAGCTGCATGATTTTAAAGGAAGTAAATACCCCGTCTGCAGTGACTAGTTGAACCCCTGGGGATAATAAAAGTTTTAGAAGGCCTGTAACGTTTTCAACATGAAGTGGATCCCTAGCATAGCTAATCTGAGTCTCAGATATAAACAGCATTTCCCCTCCATGTTCTTTAACAATAGGTTAGACCATGTGAAAACACAGTATATTTTTTAATATAGTAATTGAGAAATTGTCTTTCAATCATAATTTGGACTATTACTCTTATTTAATTTTCTTTATTTTGTAATCTGGTTTGAGTTTTTTTTTTTTATGGTGAGAAAAAGGAGTAGCTGTAACGATGCTGATCTGGATTCTGGCAGTCGGAGGTGGGTTACAGAACATGTGCGATGAACAGCATGCCCACTTGGTGCCTTTTAAAGTGCATCTTAAAGTGACTCTATTCCCTCTTCATCTAGCAACAGGCAGGTGTCAATACTCTGAACGGATGTGATTTTGTACAATTTGGTGTCCAAGCCCTCCTCGGTAACTAAACCTCATAATAGATAAGCTACACCACAAACATAAACAAGCAATGTAACTGTCTAATTGGACACGAAGCATAAGATTAGCAGTGAGCATGACAAAGAAGCAGGAATCTCAAGACTGAGGCTGGTGTTGCATCTTTTGCCTGTGTATTACAGTAATATGCCACAGTGGCTAGTAATTGTTCTTTTTAGAGTAACCCTTTAATGTGTTTAAGAGGCAAATTTTGTAGTCTTCACAGTTCTGGTTATGACCCGAATGAAAAATGTGGCTAGAATTATCTCAGCAATATTGCAGAATGGGTAACAAGGAACAAATGTTAGTGAACAGCTGCATTCTAATTTTAGTGCCTCTTTTTACAATAACGGGCAGCAGACCTGTGCTTGTGGCACAGTGTGCAGTAGGCTAAACAGGTCCTTTCCTGCCATGGAGATGCGGTACCCAGCCATAGAGGTTTTGCTGTCAGCTGCCCCTGCTGTGTCTGGACTGGGTGCAGGGGTGGCTGTTGCTACTCCTGGCGTAGCAAAACCTCTTGGGCAATTGCCTCCTTGCGTGTTGTGCCATATGACTTCCCCTGAATGATTCCATACGTGATATTCACTCCGTCACTCACTAATACTAAAATCCTTTCAAATCATAGGGAACCAGGAATTAGCACATATATAATTTTTATTAAATGAATTACTTTTATCATTTAAATTTTTTCTTACTTAAACTCCAGAGGTTTCATTAGTGGGTTTATTTGGAGATTCAGTCCTGTATCCATCATAAAACTGATTTGCTCAGCTTTGCTAAAAAAGCTCACATTACTCCTGGGCTTAGAGCTCATATTGCTCTTGCTGGCCTGCAGCTCATTTTAATGCTAAGTTACAGTTCTTTGCAAAGTAATAGTTTTAACACTACCTCTTCATTCCAGCGGTGAAAACAGCCTGTAGAGATTTTAACATTTCTTCTTCTGTGGGCTATTAGGAGCCATTAGTGCTGAAAAGTCTTGACAGAGCCTGCAGAGATAAAGATTTCATGAATAAAAATTCTTAGGATCATAGGATAATTCAGGTTGGAAGGGACCTTAGGAGGTCTCTAGCCCAGGCTCTTGCTCAAAGCAGAGTCAGCTGTGAGATCAGAATAGGTTACTCAGAAATTTATCCAGTCAAATCTTGAAAACTTCCAAGGATGGAGACTCTGCAACCTCTTGGGCAAACTGTTCCGCTATTCCCATGGTGGAAAACTCATTTCACTTAGGAGAATATATCATGGTAAGATTCTTAACAACCAAGAAAATATGGAATTAAAATGAACAAGAGTAAACCAGCTCTTGGAAGGTAACACAATTGTATGTAGCAATTAGGAGTATTATCTTTTATTTTCAAGTATCGTAGCTGCCAGAGGATTGGATGAGGAACTGAAGCTTGTTTTGATGGCATCTTTGCAAATGTGAGAATATAGTGTCTACCTCAAGAATATGAACAAATCCTAGTGGTTTGTAGTGACTTTTTTCACAGTTCTCTGTCACATTTATCTCTGTAGCTCTGCTGAAATTATTAAAAAGTTTTCCATGAATAAGGTAAGCAATGTTTTTTCAATGAATAAGGTAAGTAATCTTGATATAAGAGATTTATTTTTTTTTTTACAGTGAGAACAATCAATCACTGGAACAAGCTCCTCAGGGACATGGTAGGGTCCCCATCGCAGGAGGTTTTCAAGATGTGTTTGGACAGGGTGCTAGATAATCTCATCTAGGCTCCCTTTCCCATGAAAGGTTGGACCAGATGATTTTTTGAGGTCCCTCCTAACCTGGGCTGTTCTATGGTTCTGTGAGGTTCTTGATACTGGTGAAAATAATAAAAAGACAAATAACATGTAATCAAAAAAGATCAAGTAATCTGAGATACAGCAATGAATGAAAAAGATGGGAGAATAGAGCAGTATTTGGCAAGAAGCTTAGGTTTTTAATATTGCGTTTTAGCTGTATCATATGTTAACAAAACTGGGAAGTAATTAGACTGCTACTGGCAATCTTGTTTTATTCCAGACGGTGTCATCACATTTCAGGGACTATTTTAATGAACTTGAACTGTGATGGTAAAATAGGTTCCAGGATGTAACAGACATACTACCAAGTACGCGAGACCCCTTTCCCTCTCCACTGCCCCCGAGCAACTCTCTCTGTGAGCTGCTAAGAGAAAGTTAACACATTTTTGCAGATTGTATTCGTATGCATCACTCATTTTTTCTGAATCCTTAATTCTGTTGCACCACCTTTGCTGCGTATGAGAACAGATTGACTTGAGCAGAGTAATTACCAAGAGCTTCATTACAAACCCTTGTTAGTACTCTGTTACTGTATTCCGTTTGCCAGAAGGATAGCAGGATGTTAATTAAGAAGGGAAACCTCTTGCAGTGGCCATTTTATAGCAGTCAATTGATAGGAGGAAAACTGGTATCAGTCACCCTTGTGTAGCTTACCCAGATCTTTTTTGAGGTAGTATATATCAGAGCTTGTCACTGGGGATGTATTTGTAGCTTTATTATCTGTTTATTTTTTACAAAATGTTACGAAACAAGTAGCTGAGAGTTTAAATCTGCAGTGTTAATTCAGGCTGATTGCTGCTTACACGGAAGAGCGGTCCCTTTGGCTGGAATGGGTCAACTCATGTAAAGAGTAGTCAGTGTGGCAATAGCTGTGCTAAAGGTAAAATTGCTTTATTATGTTGAAGACTAATCACCACAGAGATCTGAGTGAGATTAGTCTTTAGTTCTGTGATGAAAATATTACAGAATTTTAGTCTTACCACAACCTGTAGGGAATTGTAACAAGTAATTACAAATATAAGACAGAATTAAGGATAAATCCATGAATTAAAAGGCTGTTTTGCTGTGTCTGCTAGATGCAAATGAATTGAATAGTTGGACTTTTTCTCCTTAGGAAATTAATTTTGTGATAAAAAGAGGAAAAAAACCGTTGAATTACTAATAGCAGCTTGAAAATTGACGGTTTGTGGAGATGGAACCGCCTGAATCTCAGTACGTTTCATAGCTACTTGCTTAAAAGCCATTAACTTATGCAAAGTAACAAATTTTTGATTAAGGGAAAGACTATCAGGTGATTACAGTGATAGATTTCCTTTTCTGGTTTCCTTATGAGTTGTGAGATTTTGTCATCCAAATGAAGAATTGTGTCTATTAGAGCTCCATACAGGGTGTGTGTTACAGGAAAGATGAGGCAGTAGCTGTATGCCATGTAATACAGTTACACTGATCTTATTTTTATGGGTGTGAGTGCAAATATCCAGGACTGGTGTAATGCAAAAAATTTATATTTATAGGGTTGTATAACTATAAATGGGTTGTATATGGGTTGTAATACTGCTTTCAGAGGAATGTTTTTTGGAAATCGTCAGGTTGTAGCACACCCAGAACCAAGCTTTAGGTTGGAGACATAAGTTTAGTTTTTAGGATTTAGATGTAATCATGTTTCTGAATTCCAATAGAAGTGAACTAGCAGTAACTGAAGCTTGAAAGCTGTATAAAGTCTTTGGCAACTTTGAAAGTCCAAATAGTTTCATTCTCAATGCCTGAGGCTGCAGTACAACTAATTTAACAGTATGTTTCATCTGTGACAAAGTTATATTGAAAAGTTGTCAAAATTGATGGGTTCATTTTTTAATACAATGAATTATACTTTATATTATGTTCTGGATTTTGAGATAGAAGTACTGCATCAAAAACACATCAAGAAGTATCTTTGGCAGATCATTATCTGCTGCCAAGACCTACAGCAAGCTAAAGAAGACTTGGTGGTTTCACTGTTAAAAACATAATATTAAATTCTGTTTACTGACAGCTTAATGCTATAGGTTTAATTACTCTTGCATTCCAAGTGCCATTGCTCTAAGAAAAAACCTTTTGGAAGTTTGAGCTTTAGTTGAACTAGAAGTTGATTATTGCCTGGACATCGGAGAGATGCCTTCATCTTGTCTTTTCTGAATTAGTCTATTATTCTTTAAACTACACTGCATTCTGAAAGATTCCAGAAAGCTTATTGTTTCTGAAAATCAAATCATAGTTTTCCATTATGTTTTAAAATGTTTTGACTAAATTGACTCTGTTCCTCTTCCTTTTTAGAAGCAATATAGTACATGAAACTGAGGGAGATTTCAGATTCATGCATTCTTCATAAGATCTTTTCTGTTGCTTGTCAAACCTGTATCGATCAATTATTTTGCATTATAGATCAATTATATCTCTAATGATGTAGCAGGTATTTAGTGGGAAGCTCATACTAACTCACATAGGAATGGCTGTAAAATAAGTGCACAATATTCAATAGGAGCTGGAGGTGTAAGTAAGTGGTACTGGTGGCATATGATATGTGGAGATCTGTTCATCATGGGTGTTGCTGGACAGAGAGTACCCTCATGTTCTAGCAAAAAGATACCAATGTTCTAGAATATGAGGACATTAGGTGCACCACCAGTTGCTCCAGAGTGTCTGAATTGCTGACAGTGGTCATGGGGAACCTGGAGATTGAGAAGTATTTATTACACTATGGTGGTTCCAAGCCAGGGGTATCTGTAAAATCTTCACTAGGTTTTTAGTCAAACCTCACTTCTGTATAACTTCTCTTTCATGAATTTTTACAGGTACTTCTGAGTTGTCTTGAACTTGTTAGAAATGGCAGTTGGCTCATCTAATTTAATTGAATGTTATTTGCCAGCAACCTTGGCACTAACACCCTTGGTGTGCAGTCGGAAACACTGTTTGGTTACAAAGCAGTTGAGTAATTGTTAGCAGATGGAAGTTAGCAGGCTTATATTAAAGTTTTCATTGTCTAATGGCTTGAAAATAAAGCAAGCTTGCAACAAGCAGTTGCAATTTGTTTATTATGTACTACAGTTAAAATTTCAGATTAATGTTTGGAGTTTTCTTATTTTGTACATTTGTAATTGGATTTTGCATGATTTGCAGTCTAGATAGAAATTATTTTTCTGGCAAATGAGATTGAAAGAAGACACTATGCAGTATGTTCTAGTGGTTTTGCAGATAAATTGATATACTCAAGAAGACAGGAAACATGTATTTTTGCACTTGAAAGTACTATGCCATTACTCATGAATTTTGCATGCCTGCGGATTCCAAAAGCCAGCATATAAAGGAGATGCTGGGCTTGCTAAATATGGTGACTGAATGCTGATTCAAACCTCAGACTGCATTTCTGTCTGCTATTAATACCCTTGTCACTGTTATTAACATCTTCCTTTTTTCTTTCTACTTTTAGCTATTTTTGGTTAGGTAGGTGTACGGGAATTCTTTTGACACAGTAAAACTGATCTGGGGAATAAGAGAAGCAGCTCAGGATTGCTGAAGTCATTACTTATCTGCTGGCATAGGCAAAGATGCAAAGTAAATGCTGTTAGGCTTGGGTGGTTGGAGAGTTTACAGAGATAACTCCAAACTCTCCAACATATGTGAGAACCGAATCCAGCCAGTGGTCAGGGCAAGTGCTGGTTCCCTGAGCACTAATATTAGAGTTGTGCCAGCGGCGCTCCTGTCAAGTGCTTGGGGAATGTATGCCTGTCTTCCTCAGAAGTTGTGTGCAGTTAATAGAAGGTATGCTGAGGGAAAGTGATGATGCTTCGCTGTCTTCTCTTTCCCCATACCCTTGGCATTCAACAATACGTATCGGCACAAGGCAGTTTAATCCGTTATTTCTGCCTCACAGATTTGTGGGTATGTTGGTTTAAGACTGCTGGAAATGGTAGAAAAGCTTGTCTTTCAGTGTTGCTTTCAGGTGAAATGTCAGCATATTCTTGCATGAAGTGTATGTATCTTATGTCAACCTGTCACTGGCTCAGCAAATGGCCTTAGACAAGTCAGCCAACTTTTGTGGATCAGTTCTGTGTTCAAGTTACCTGACACCTGCATTTATCCCAGGTAAATGAGGAAAACTAGTATATGTTTCTGTACCTTATTAAAAAAAAATAAAAAATCATTACAACGGAATTTATTGTGAAGGATTGTGCAGTATAAGCTTCTTAGGTTATGGCAGTGTTAAATACTACAAAAGTAATATGTAAAGGTAGTACTGAAAAGTTTTGAGTTTGACAAAAGTAGGTCAAGAGGCTCCGGATGGATCTCTGTGCAGTGATCCATTCAGATAGAGCGAAACAGCGAATCTCTGAAAAGAATCTATTGCAGAACAGGGACCTGCTTGCAAATATGCGATGGAAAATGGAAAGCCCTCTAATTTTCAATTTTACTTATTCTTTTTGGGAGTTGAACTTTCCTCCCATCCATATTACCATTTAATGATCACCTCTTGCAGGAAGATTGCAACGAATCCATCCCGTGAGTTTCTTCCTCTATCACAGATGATGGACCAGAATTTTGTTCTTGTGTTTGAGTCTCGGGGAAGGACTCTAGGGTAATCAGACTGTCACAAGCCTTTTCTGCCTACTTTTTACAACAGGCTATGTTTAACGAGAATGAGGGCTGTGTTGCAATTTACTACAAGGGAGTTAAACATCTCTTAAAATCCGTGTGGCAGTTTTGGCTACCTGAGATGAGTACGTCATCTAGCATACCACTGCATTGCTAGGAAGGATGCTAGCTTCTACGTTGTCTGTACTCCTCTGTAAAAGGGCAGCCCCTTTACTGAGGACTCGTCTGTAGGATTATGTGGGTTGTCCACAGTGTGCTTTAGTGTTGCTTGTGTTGGGTAATAAAATGACCAGCTACTCACCTGCGCCACTGCTGCAGCCGCATCTTCTGACCTAGGCAGAGCAATGCCGTTTCAGCTGCAGTTCCCTAGATTGAGCTTGATGTGAACATTACATGTGGTGCCAGCCACCAGATGGCCTGATGTCTGAGTTGTTGAAAATAGTAGCATGCTACTGGAATAATTATAGCATCCGTAAACTGAGCTAACAAATGATGAATAACAAACAAAGGAAACATAACATTTGGAGAAAAAAATGTACATATAGATATCACTTCTTAAATATTTCATGGTTTGAACATTAAAATTACTCTTACTGTGTATTTGTCTATAGTAATAGAATTTTATGTGAAGAGCTATTAGTAAAATGGAGTTATGGATATATCAATACTGTAATAGACTGGCTATTATTGTTTGTGTAGAAGAAATCAAAGCCTTATATCCTGTATTATTTAATAGCAAGTGGAACGCCATCTCAGTCTAGTATTGGTCGGTATGTTTGAACAAAAGCAAGAGTTTTCTTTTTCACTGTGAAGTTCTGGGTATGCATTATGTGCTTTGTAAGCCTTCTTGTGCCTGTGTCCTATACAAAACTTAATTATTCTCTGTTAATTATTCTCTGTTACTTTATCTTCTCTTCATAAACCCATTTGTTGGCTTTTTATAAGGCTGGGTTGTAAGCTCTGCAGAGCAGGAATAGACAGTCTAATTCTGCACAGCACCTAATCTGATGAGACTTTGATCCTTATTTAGGTGTTGGGAGACCCTTGGACAGCCTATGAAATGATGCGCCTCACCTGCTGATTTTTTTTAATACCTGCAGTTAAAATGGTTTTTTTTGGAGGTCTGGGGAGGAAATGGATGTTTCAGGTTCTATTGTGGTACTGACCAGATTTACCAAACATCTGTCCTGGTTTGGTAGAGAGAATGAAGTTCCCTTGATTATTTCTAATGTGAGATCCTAGCAAAACAAACAAACAAAGAGAAACAGGCCTCTAGAGGTCTCTATGGTGAATCCGTAGGAGCAGAAGAGGCGTCTTTCTCTCCCACTCTGAAACATCATCTGGTCTGCCCTGTCTTCTCACCTATAATCGAGATTTTAAGAACTGGAGAGGAACTGGAGATTTCTTTTCATTCTCTTCTTTAATTCAAGTCTCTCTCTCTAGCTAGTTAAGATTTTTTTTATATTAATACTCTGTTGTGTATTATTCTTCATCAGTGAGACAGTTGACAACTCCTAATATGTTCTTAACATTTCTTCTTATTTTTCTCTTTTTTTTCCCCAGGGCTTGTGTTATCCTGGGTGTCATATTCCTCCTGTCATCTATATGTATTGTGATCAAAGCCATCCACGATCTTGCGAAGAAGGTGCTTCCAGAAGTGGTAAGGTGATTCATGTTCTTTAAAATGTTCTCTTTATTCCCTACACTGCCAGTGAGACTGAGAAAGGCCAGCGTCTCCTTTCAACAAGCCCCGTTGAACTCGGCAAAGCTGTAGCAGGTGCATATCCGCCTGGCTGCACATACTGGTCCTAGTCTTCAAGCAGAATTTTTTCCTTACGTCACAGAGTCTAGTCTTTATGGGTTTTTATAGGCTTGACCCCATCTCTTCTTCTCCACGGTTACCTTTATGGGACAAATCTTCCTCAGCATAATCACTTAAAGCTTTTATACAGGACTGTAGGAGTTCACTTGCAGAGAGGAGGTCTCTCTGGGCTAAATGAAAGTGGTATAATTTTGTGAGAAGAATGTTTCCACAGTTTACTACTCCAACAGCTTCAGTATTTTATTTTTAATGTGGAAAAAAAATGTATTTTTGGATTGTATTTTTTTGTTTTCCAGCTCTTGCCTCCAATTCCAGAGCCATGTACGAGTAGCAGGAATGAAACAGGTGAGGGGAGCATGCTGGGTGAAAGAGCTGGCTTTTCAACTGGCTCACCATGGAGCATCACAAAGGGCTTTTCTCCTGCTCTCTGCTTTCTTTTGGTTATGAAAGCCAGCCCCTACCTGGCCTGTAGAGCAGCTCTCCCCAGCGGCCTTTCTCTCAGCTCTGCTCTGTCCTGTCCTGCTTGCTTCCTTTCAGTACTGGGTATTAACTTCCCTGAGCTCTACTCATCCAAACCAGCTACTCACTAGGAGAGCCATTTGGCAGTGGCTTCACTCCCAGAAGATTCTTCCTAATGTGCTCAAATAAAATGAGGCTTCGGTTCAGTTATTGTATATACAGCCTGACTTGGGCCTTTTGTATTCAGCCTTCATGAAGTCTGGTCTACTTGTGAGTGTGTGCAGACTTTCACATTGGGGCTTTGCCCTGCCAAATACTATTCTCAACACATTACTAGAGAGAAACCTACACTCCTCGCTTTCAACCAGGAGATGGAGGCAGAGCTGGAAAAAAAAGCCAAAATGGAATTTCGACTTGTTACCCACTGTTGACAGTGCAGATGAAGTACTGGGTCCTGTGCTTTCATGGAAACTTCCAAGAAGCTGGACAACTACGGAAACTTATTTTCAGTAGTTTAGCAATATTTGGGTAATGATGAGTAGCGTAGCAAAAACCCATGAACTGATGCATTACTGAATTGCAGCCAGTTGCACTGTCTGGCTGCAGGTGATTCATGTTCTTTTTGCATTTTACTTTTCGTCTTTCCAGTCTTCATAATTTACTGCCTCCTCAGCTCTGCCAGCATGACAACACTTGTAGTTATTCACCAGCCTGGTTCTGTCAAAATGATCTAGGTTAGCTTAAACACTTGTAATAGTCAGTTCTTAAACTCAACCAAAATATTTTGACAGAACTGGGTTAGGAAGTGAGCATGGATGCCATTGCGCTAATAAGGCTGAAGGAGATTCTGATAAGGGTGAGGAGAGACCCTACAGTGATGGCCAGCTAAAGGACAAGCTTTTAACTTGGCTGTACTCTCCAACAGTGCATCTGGCTACAGTTTGCCTCCTGTTTAGCGAGAAAATGAAATACATAGTCTTGACTATGTAAGCACAAGTAAAGTAAGAAGGGAGGCTGCAATAATAATTAAAACAATCATTTGGTGAGTTTATGGTAGCGTAGATCAGATTAATTTGGATGTCTCAGTCTAATTCATTGTGGACAAATGCCCTAATAATTCCATTAGTAGGAACAAAAGTTTTAAAAGGTGTGGCATCTATATCTCACTCTATCGTCATTACAGGTACTGTCTACAAGTGAGGGCTCTGTTTCTTAAATAGGCAGAAATGTCTCCTATTTGCAACATCAATGTTATTTATGACTTGCAGACATGTTGTACTTCCTCATTTTCAATTTTTGAAATGCATTTACAGCAGGAAAAAATATTCAATCAGAGATACAGAAAGGTATCCCCAAAATGAAGATCCCATTACATTTCAAGTGTCCTGTAAAAATAATTTGTACAGATCCGTTTTGTCACAGACTGCCTTGGATTCAGACTTTGGTGCACTAAAACTGTGTTGAGTAGGTAAAAGTTAGGATGGATACTGCTTACATTTGACCCATTATCAGGATAAACAGATAGTTTTGTTCCTGTGACAGCGGGCTGACTGTTGTCGCTCATTTAGGCACTCAAGTACTATCAACAGTCTGAAAGATGTATCTGGCAGGGCATGGCTGTGTGCACACACATAAAGAATTTTCATACCTTGCAATTCTGCCTGGAAAGTAGGTTAGAACAAGGGATGAAAAAAGATGGTACTTCTGTTCAGTGTCTCTTAAATGACATGGCAAGGATGCTCGCTTCAAAGTCCTTCAGTACATCTCACTGTGGGAAACTGATTCAGTAAGGGTTGCATGACAGGTGAAACATCTCTGCGTCAACTAAGAATAACACTGCCAAATGGAGAGACCGAGAGAACAGCATTGCTGCTGCAAGTCATGGGCAGTGAGGTATTATGCCTAGGAGTTGCTACTTTAAAAATAGTTGGGGGAAAAGGACATTGTTTAATAGAAACCTTTCAAGTTGCTGTAGCTGTGCCTGAATCTGATACTGACTTTCTGTTTGCGTAATGCTCCCTTAGCGTAATGCTCCCTTTGCATAATGCTCTGTGTCTCAGCAGAAATAGTCGGTCTTCCCAGTTGTTTGGGTTTTTGCCGATCGACTGTGTTCCCAGCTAATCTGCAGCTGCCCAGGAGATATCATTAGGGTCTTAGAAGAGTGGAAATCTGCTCAAATTAAATCAGTAAGGGGGAGAAGTTTCTGCCTCTACTCTTTCATCTAGGGTGCTGTATTCTACTTCTGGGATCACCAATGAACTAATTGCTAATACAACTAATTTCTGTAATATCTTATTGTGTAATTTAGCTATAATATATGGACATATACGGAAAAACAATAGCACAGCATTTTCTGCTAATGGGTTTCTACATAGCAGTGAAGTAACCAGTTCTGCATCAAAATAGTGACCTGAAATATTTGCTGATGGTGATTTCTATATTACATGCTACTCTGATGCCAGCTAAGTATTCTAGTGGCATGACCAAGAACAGAACATTAAGACCAAGGAAAAGTAGTGCAACACCACTGGAGTCCCAAACTGGTATAAAACTAGGGTGAAGAGCTTTGTACTAGATTAAGAGGACGTGTACTTCAACATAAGTTTCACATGTGAGTCATAGTCGCATGATTATTTTTGAACAGTTTATGTCTTTATTAGTCTTTCTTGAAGCAAAGGTCGTTGAAGATGTGCGTACTTTTCAAAGCATCTTGTGAAATTTTAGATGTGTGACTTCAGTTTTAGGGGAGATAATGTAGCTAAAACCCGACTGGAAAATGTTGCTCTTGGTGCTCAGATGCTGAACACAAAGCTAGTATTGTCAGCCTTGAAGACAGAAATGGTTTGCAATACATTGCTCTACTGTCTGTGGAGGATTCAAGATTAATATAATGTTAGTGCAGAGCAACGTGACTGATTGCCTTGTTCTCAGAACTATAGATTTTCTTTTTACATCTTAATTTGTGGTAAACTTCAATGACTTTGTCAGAGTTGAAAATTGGGAGCAGTTATAATTTCTCCGAGTTCATTTTAATTTGTGTAAGTTTTAGAGCAAGTAGTATGATATGGACAAGTTTAATTTAAGAAATGAAACAGATCAAGCAATTAAGTGTCTGCTTGCTAATTGTAAGGTGCTATGATTAAAATCCTAAAGGCATAGTCAGTCACTTCTGAATAATTCTGGATCAATTATACAAAGTTCATTGTATTTCTTGTTGCATATAAGGTACACGGGTAACATATCTGTCAGTTTTTAATATGCATGTAGCAAGAAAGATAGTTCCTTGTAAATAATTTATGAGATTTTTAATGTAGAGATTCTGTTGTCCTTGAAGTGGATCTCGGAAGAGTTGCTTTCATGAAAATACTACCAATAAGAAATGATACAAAATTCACGTGACTAAGAAATAGTTTGAAACGCTTTTTCAAATGTTTTGAACACAGACTTTCTTTTACTTATACGGACATTTAGAAATGAGTCTTCTGTATTGTTTTCATTTCATATGATGATTTCAGCCTCAGATCTGACGATCCTCACCAGGAGGCGGAGAACCAAAAGGAGAATGACAGGTTTACACGTTAATGGCATTTCCAGCTCGACTACCCCATCCTGTAAGGGGCTTAACTGTCCACAGTTTCTTGTTAGACTGCAGAGATGAGCTACTTAATTTACAGGACAGGAGCTCAGGTTTGGCTCAGTCAGGCATTTTTCATTCACCTATTTGAATTCTCTTTTATTCCATGCCCAATGTAATTTTGTTGAAACGCTGTGAATGACAGCACTCCCAATCTGCACTGGCATGGAAGAGAGGACAATTAGAGCCCCTGACTTTCTGCATTTTTTAATACTGCCTCTGCCTTTCTTTTCTGCTTTTCGTTTGTTTTACCTCTTTCTCTGTGTCAAGTAAAAATAAACAATAGGTAGTTTATGTCGCTACACATGCTTTCAGCACAGGCCATGTTTTTTGTAATTCTTTTGAATGCTTCAAAACCTTGGGAAACACAGAAATGGCATATTTCTGCTTTTGGTTCCCTTGCTTGAGATGCCAAGGACTGTAGTTAACTTTGAAATAGCTTATAAGTCAGGCTATGAATGACTAGGTAGATAATTGGTTTAAAATATGGATAAGTTGAATGATAAGTGTTTGTCTGGAATTTTGACTCCTGGTAGTGTGTGTGTTTTCTATATGCGACAGCAACCGTGGCCATACTGGGTTGGGCTAAAGGCCCATCTTTGGTTATCACTGACTTTCTTCTTTTTAGTTTTATCTCCATTTTTAGATGAGGAAGCCTGAAGAGCCCACAGGATTCAAGGGATAGGGGTCACCAGGGATTTGTACAAAATGTTAATTTTTGCAAATTACTACTGAGCACTGAATTGATATTTTTACATAACTTTTAACTGTAGATTCCATCTCCCGGAGTTAATAGCAAGTTCAGAAATTGTCACTGGTAGATAAACTTAGGGTTTTCCCTGCACACAGTACTTTATATTTATATTATAATTAAAAAGCCTGCCCTGAAAAATGACATTCTGTGTCAGGAGAGTTGGCCAGTGAATTAATTATACACTTACTGTGTAAATCTGTGTTTGTATTAATTACACACTTCTTACTATCATAGAAAAAAGTTTATTTTCAAATAATTGAGATATATATTAATCCTCAGGGCTCAAAATACAATCCCTTGTGCTAGCGTTTTCAGTATTTGCAATGTAGAGCAGTGTTTTCCAACAACTGATCCATAGAATTGTATTGGTTGTTGTGGTTTTAAATTAATTAATTCATGAAGTCATGAATTACAGGGTTGATGATAAGGTGGATGTAGGAGAAACATTGCAACTGAAGAGATCTATTTGTCCTAAAATCTGGAAACTGCCAATATCGAATATATGCAGTGAGAAGTGTAATGGATTTTTTTCTCCCACATTTTTGAAGCTTTGGACATTACTTTTAGTGAGCATCAGAAAATGTATTACGGGTCTCTGATTTTTGGACAAAGGAGTCAACGATGATAGTAAAACTTTCATGTCCCTTCCAGAGAGGATCTGTCTGTCATGTAACCTTAACCTTGAATTTGCAGAGATGCTTCATCTTCCTTTGGAGGCAAATTTGTGTGGAGGTGTGTATGTAGATGCAGTTTCTGCATGCATCAACACAAACGTGCAAGTCACTTTCTTTATCAATCTGTGACCTCCATTCTCATTTGCCTGAAAACATTTTTAATTAAAGCTTTCTTATTTTATGAATTTGATGACATTTTCCACTTGTCTCGGAACATACTGGTTTTGAAGGAAATCTTACTGTTTCTCTCCTATTCTTATCATATAGGTAGGATGATTAGATATTTGGGTCAGATTTCCTGTAAAAAGTAGGTGTACGTGTGCTGTATAGGGCCCATACAGGGCTCCCAGCCCTTCCCAGAATTTTTGAGTCTTACACTTTCTATGCATGTGCTGTACAGTGGATCTGCCCAAACACTATGCATATGTTTGCAATGAGGAATAGCTGTGAACATGATCTTGTACACCTGGAGAACTTGAAAAAATACAGAAAGATCACAAAATCCAAAGAAAACAAATTTTTTTACAGGAAAGAGACGTGCCATTAATGTGTGGGAACCTTAAAGCTACAAATTCCACTTCTTTCTGTGTTCTTCTCCTGTTTTTTATAGAGCTGTGAATATTCTTAGGGGGTCTGCTTCAGCATGACATGCCGCAGTTATTATTTCAGTTTCATATCATTGACACCTAAGGAAATATTTTTCACTGATCAGATCTTCCCCCCCCTTCAACTCCCCCCTTTTTCTTTGTTCCTAACACACTTGCTGGAAGTGTTAGAAGAAGTAGGCCAGCTGCTCTTCTTTCTCGGGTGTTTGGAATTAATGTTTCTGATAATTTTAGCTGTTCTTCAATACGCCTGACTTACAAAGCTAATCAGTATTTGACACTGGGAATATAAAACCTTAATTCTATTTACCCTTCCACTTAATTTTAAATGAATATTTTTCAGATCATGTAATTTAAGGTTGGTTGGTTGTTGTTTTTTTTTTTTTCTACAATGTTGAGTGTTGAACCTAAAATAGATCACTTCTTGTTGGCTCAGAAATGATTTACTATGTTTTTTTCCCCTAGCTACCAGATTCAGAATATTTCCTCTATTGTAACTCGCAGCATTTGTTCTCCAACCTATGTTAGCCATAATAAGATAATTCCCACTAGGAAGAGGAATT
Source organism: Burhinus bistriatus (assembly GCA_013397275.1). NCBI lineage: Eukaryota > Metazoa > Chordata > Aves > Charadriiformes > Burhinidae > Burhinus > Burhinus bistriatus. The sequence continues at coordinate 370,346 of VYXH01012778.1, read as the reverse complement.
ACCATTCCTTTATTGATGTTTCAGAGAGCTATATCCACAGCCAGTATTGACCCTGAGGATTTGGTATGTGCAAGTTTCATTATGAATAAGGAGGAATAGTGATATTGCATATTGTTGATGACCTCATGCTTGGATTTCTGTAGATTTTAGTGTTTTTTTTAAATGTTTTTTTAATATATTGAGAAAGGAGTTTAAAACTCAAAATAAGCATAGGTTTCCAGCATTGTTTTCTGTTTGTATTTGCTAGTGTTAATGCTTGCCATGTCCCTGATAAAAAGTGTTTTTCACTTGCCCCTTTACCTTCTTCATGTCAATTACTATCTATTCTTAGATAGTCTAAATATAATTTAAGTGTAAATAGTGTATTTTATTTTGACTGTTGCCACAAAGAATTTGCAGACCTTTTCTTGTTTATTAAAGAAGGCTAAAAAAGCCCAACCCAGCCGCACTGAGAATGACTGTTTTAATTTCACCTGGGGTTGTAAATCAATATCCATTTACTATTCAGTTACTGCCTTGCATTTCCCTAGGTAATAGTATAACACATGTAATGTCAATGCAGTTTGGCATTTGTCCTCATTAGTATGGCAAAGGACACTTTTTTGCAAGAGTAAGCAAGCATCATGCCATATTTCTGACATTTCCTGCAGAACAAAGAAGGAAAAATGTAATCAGTTTGTGTACAAAAGACGTGCAGCACATCTGATGTGGTGCCTCCAATGCTTTTATAAATGAAATCACTTGAAAGATTAGGCCGCATGTAATTCTATCATATACTATTGATTACTGTTGAAATGGGAAGGTAGGGGTGGCACAGGGTAGCTTTATGAGTTCTAATTTATTTACTAATTTAATCGTTTATAATAAATACATCGTAACTACATTTATCAATGTCAGCAGTTGAATTATAGCTCAATAGCAATATAGCAAATAATACCTGTGATTATATACACATAATCTATGTCCTTACACATACTTCCCTATACATTTCTAATCTCTCTTTTTTATATATATATATAAAATTTATTATGTATTAATTCCAAATCAAAGTACCATATACATTAAGCATACATTAGAATCCTGTTTTATAATGTTACTTACTATGTATGGTTTGGTGGTTTGGTGTTTGGCCTTAAACAATTAATTTAACCCTGAAATACCCGTGCTTCTTGCAGGTTGGTGAGAATGTTGCGGTTACTTGAACTAGCTAGTAAGCCAGGGTTAGGAAAAACCTATCAACTACACTTCGGTCTTTGTTCAAGTGATTGGTCTTGTTTACAGACTTTACCACACGGTGATAAGAAATAAGTTGGCAACTGCTAGCCACTTGGTAGGTTATGTGCAATGTATTGCTGGTCTCAATGCCCTACTAATTGGACAAATGGCAGTGTCACTAGAGAGACACTTCCAAGGGTGGACAAATACCATTTTAAGTTATGTTAAATAGCTTTTTGATGCTAAAACAATATCGCTGAATTCTGGGAAGATGTGATGCACAAGTAATCTCAGAATTTCAAGCAGACCCTTTGCAGGAGCCCTACAGTCACCTAAGATAGTTCTCTGGAGTTCATAGCCCCTCAGTTCCCGGCCCCGGTGTCCCCGCCACGGCATTTGGCGCACCCTGTCTTTGTTATCTGTTTCTTGAAGAAGTGCTCTGTGCTGTGGAATTGCTTTGTCACAGCACTTCAGCACCAAAGATACAAGTTTAAACATTCCTAAGATTTTTTAAAATTTTGTACTAATAATAGTTCTTTATATCTCCATGTGAAGAGACTGTCTCCTGCTTGAGTCAGACACTGGGCTGTCGGTTTGTTTTCTGACAGCGAAGTGCAATTAAAACTCTTGTTCCTTTTGATGTTAGCTGGTGAGAGAGACCCTCCGGCTTCCCAGAAGCTCCCTCTAGACTGATTACATAAACTATTTATTACTTGGGAGAAAGTGTGATAGAGATTTGGACCTCTTTTTCTTTTTTTTGTTTAAAATGTTTGTATTAGAAACATCTCTGTTAATATGTATATAAACAGAATCCTTCGGGGGGGAGTGGGGGGAACTAGTCCTTTTTGGTTAAGTAACATGCTGCACAGAGGGGCTTTTAGTGATCTGACAGCCAGTGTGCCCAGATGACGTGAGAGCTGCTGAGGGACCTGGGGGACCGGGAGGCAGTGGAAAGCACGTGGAGATGGGGATGAGGAGCCGGGAGGTAGCAGGACCTGATGGGTGCTGAGGAAGACGGAGAGCAGTCACCTGAACTGAAGAAGGGTCATTGTTAGGACCTGTGAGACAGATGGTGAGTTGCAGAGATGGGCAAAATTAATATTTAACAACACAAACACAGCTCATTTTGGGCTAGCCATGACATTGCTCCTGCCAACAGCATCTGTAGCGTTCCAGAAAGCATCCCTACCTCCTCAGCCAAGATGAGCAAGGCTCAGCAGAGGAGACGTTCAATACCATGAGACACTGGCTTCTCCAGGAAAGGGAAAAGTGGCATGAAAAAGGTGGTACCAGTAATTCCCAGCTCCTGTGGGAGTAGGGAGGTGGCTTGGCCTTTGGCTGGTTCACAGAAGAAGCTAAGGAGAGGGCAGAAGAGTGGAAAGAAACCTGCAGCCGTTGGGGCGTGGGAGAAGCAGCTTGTTTTGGGATCGCATGAGAATGAGCTACCAAGGAGGGCCAGAGAGGAGGATCACACATAGATTTTAATCATAATATTGTATGTGCTGTGACCAGTAGGGACTCACACTGAACATGCCGTCTTCCTCCCATGCCGCTAAATACCTTTTTACTCAACACTGTACGCTTCAGGTGAAATGAGAACATTTTTACATCCCAGAAGTGGAAGTGAAAGGGCTGTAATTAAAGGAGAGGGGGTGAAGGGAAGTTGATAGAAATAATATATGAAATCAGGGCAAAGTTTTAGGGTCAGAATTAGCAAGATGCATGCTAGGAAAAGATTAGGAACACAAATCAGCTGAAATTTAGTTACTAGGTTGAGAATTGGATTAAAATATTGCCACCTAATACGGCAAGCACTGAAGCATCCATCCCCTGTGGCTTCTTTTTAATTTCTATGATAGATTCAGAAAGAGAGCAAAGTCACAACATCATCATAAAAAAATTTTTCTTAAGCTATAAGGTTACTGCTGCTTTTGCTTTCCTTGAAAGTGGAAACAAAACTGTTGTCACATTTTTGAAGACCCCTCGTCTCGGCTGCACTGGTGGGAACAATGCATTTGGATAAAGTGGAGGAAAGCTGCCTGCTGACTTCTATTATTCCTTTCCTGGGACCAGAAAAAGAGCATCCTGGGAAAGCTTTCTTTTGCGAAACTTTCACATCCTAAAATCTTGCATAAAATAAATCTTAAATAGGGACAGGGCAGCTATTAGAGTGCTGTGTAATGAGATGGCAGTCCAGAATGGACACCTCGCTTTATGTACAGCGCTGTTTTATACATGAAGCCATCTAATAAGGCATATGTGTCCTTTAATTAAGGTCTCATGTACGGTGTAGTAGTAATGAGGGAATATGATGAAAAGAAATGGAAAAGGAAAGAGCTTTATTTACCATGCTGAGAAGCCTTTATCATATGGAAATGATCAGAATTTAAATTTTTATCATCTGTCACAATTTGCTGCTGCTTTAATTAAAGTAACACCAAGGATGTGTACAGTGAGTCTGGCTAGATGTGCTTCGTGCTCATAATGACTGTCAGATGGGAAGGGAAGGGGTACAGACAGGGCAGGACTGCGGGAAGATCCGGAGGGAGATGGTGCCAGATGGCCAGGCTTATTTTATTAATTTAGCTCTCCATTATGGCTTCTCTTTTCTTCATTTCTCCAAAGGATGAGTTAGTTTGATGGGAATCATTTCACAGCCAGAGTAGGGCGTGTTTAACTCTTCGGAGCCCGTAGCACTGCAGCAAAGTGCGTGTGTGAGTCGTGTCCCCCGTGGGTGAGGCCCCAGCTCCAGCCCAGGCGCTGAGCCCACGCAGCAGCCCACCCTCCCTCAGGTAATCTGTTGAATCCCTCTTAGCAGGCACTTCCAACCATGACGTCCTGACTCGCAGCGTACCAGTGCAGCCAGCCGCTGTCCCACACCGGTTCCAGCTTCTGATCAAGGCAGTGTTTTGAGCCGTTTCCCTCCTGGTACCACCTCACTGGCTCGGGCAACATTTTTGGGCTGATCTCTTACATCTGCAAAAACTTCTTTTTACTAGAAAGTAGCCTCACTCTTCTTCTTCCAGCTCTTGGCTGCCTGGACACCCAGAAAGCATAGCAAAGTAGAGAGGAAAGTGGATTTTTTTTTTTTTCTTTTTTTTTTTNTTTTTTTTTTTTTTTTTTTTTTCTTTTTTTTGTCTTCGGTTTTATTTCCAGGCATGGTGCGCTCAGTTACTGCGGTATCTGCCGCCTCCCCGTGGCTGCTGGGAAAAACTGCATGCAGCTGGAGATCGTGATTTTGGATATTATTTCGCTTTAGGGGTTTAGAGGAAAAGAAAAAAAGGTGCATCATCTTCTAAAAATCTGTTTGGTACAGTCTAAAGCAAGAAACCGCTGAGGCATTTGCATTAAGAGCAGGTCTTTTTAATTTCTTCCCTTTCTGTGTCCACTGTGATGACAAAGGAGCTTCGATTTGTCAGGTCTTCTGCATCAGCAGTGGTTATTGGATTAGTATTAGCAACAAAATGAGCTTGTCTTCTGTGATTCAATGAAAAAAACATACAACTTATGAAGAATTTCTTGTTCCTGAATCCTCTATAAGAAGCCTGTTCATTAATTCACTTTATGAGTTGATTCAGAAATCTGTATCACATTTAAGTCATTCTTGGATTCCAGTAAAGCAGCTGAACTAATTTTGATCACAACCGTATAGCCAGAACAAATGGCAAGATGCATTTCCACATACTGTGAATTTAGTGACACATGCAGGAAAAACCCCTGAATTCACCCCGAAAATCTATGGTACGTGCCATGACAAGGAAAAACCAAACCAGCTCAAAATAATGTGCCATGCAGAGGATGAAACCTTGCACTAACACAGGGAATAAGGCATAACATTTTCAAGATTCTGAAATTATAATTGGACTTTTGAACATCAGTATCAATAATTTTCAAGAGCTCTTGTATTGGGATTCATAGTTTTTTCCAAACTATGAGAATTTGTAATTGTTTGCAGGTCCATCCCCAAGAATTTCATAGGTGTAGGAAAACTGCATTTTGTCAGCCTTGGACTGATAGTAACGTAACTTTTGATAGCAAAGTAATTTATGCTGTCATCTCCACTGGGTCTACAATGTTCAGTTCTGTGCTAATGACAAAGCTTGTGCTTTGCTGAGGAGGAAGATGAAGACAAGAGGTAGGGATGCCTGGGAGCCATCAGTAAGTTTTTAGAGAGTCTGCGGGGTGATGATGAAATAAGACATCTCATGTAGTCATTGAGCATTGGCAAGCGAGATGGAAGAGAAACATACTGTTGAACTGGTGATTACTCCATTGAGCTCTCACCCAACACACATTGCCTGTGACAAGCTGGGGCTGGCCACTTCCCTGTGTACGGCTGAGAGCATGCCAAGTTTGCACACCCCTTTGCATTGCTCTTTTCATCCGCTCCTCACTCACCATTTGGTGAGTGGGGGACCTTCATGCTCTTGAGAGCATAACAAGCAGGTTTGCTTGCCATAGTTACTGTTACAAATAATTAAAGTATAAACCAAACTCATGCATCTATGGGAAGCTCATATTTTGTATGATAGTGTGGGAATGGCACTCTGACTGCTAACTTGGCAGGTTGGGATAGAGATGACTAGGTTGATCATAGAATCATAGAATCATTTAGGTTGGAAAAGACCTTTAAGATCATCTGGTCCAACCATTGACCCTACTCTACCAGGTCTGCCACTAAACCATGTCTCTAAGCACTGTATCTTACATGACTTTTAAACACATCTAGGGATGGTGACTTAACCACCTCCCTGGGCAGCCTGTTCCAATGTTTGATAACTCTTTCAGTGAAAAATTTTTTCCTAATATCTAGCCTGAACCTCCCCTGGCGCAACTTGAATCCGTTTCCTCTTGTCCTGTCGCTAGTTACTTGGGAGAAGAGACCAGCTCCCATCTCACTACAACCTCCTTTCAGGTAGTTGTAGAGAGCAATAAGGTCTCCCCTCAGCCTTCTCTTCTCCAGACTAAACAATCCTAATTCCTTCAGCAGCTCCTCATAAGACATGTTCTCCAGACCCCTCACTAGCTTTGTTGCCCTTCTCTGGACACGCTCCAGCTCCTCAATGTCCCTCCTATACTGTGGTGCCCAAAACTGAACACAGGACTCAAGCTGTGGCCTCACCAGCGCTGAGTACAGGGGCACCGTCACTTCCCCGCTCCTGCTGGCCACACTGTTCTTGATACAGGCCAAGATGCCATTGGCCGCCTTGGCTACCTGGGCACCTGATGGAGCATATCATCCTGCTACAGATTATTCTGAAGTCTTATACATATGCTGTATATTAAATATTAGGTAAAATATCTAATAAAATATTAGATGAGATTAGATAAAATCTCAAGACCAATTAGAATTTGTCAGGCTATCAAAGTTAACTCTTTGTATACACATTTTTGAGAAAGATGCACGAAGTTTAGGGGCATGAATTTGACAAGGATCTCAAATTTTAAGTGCGTTTTGCAAAGCTTATCCAGACTTTTGGAGGTTTGTTGTCACTTCAGATGTTCTGAAAGCTCCCAGCCTTCCTTGCTAGGCTGACAGCCAGCAAGTATTCCCAGTCCTCCCTTAGTCCTTCCCTAGCACTCCAAAATTGCCTGGGTATTTTCCAGTCGTTTTGTTAGAATAATTTTACAAATCCTTTTTATCCTACTTTACCCAGTCCTTGAGTTTTGTGTTCTCACTGCTTCTATTTTACTCTCTTTCCCTCAGTGTATTTTGCCTTAATATTCAATATCCTACTAGGACCAGAGACAATGAGCTCATGACTGAGAGTGAGTGAAGTAGCCTTTGAAAATTGTATGACATAAAAAAATTGTATAAAAATGTATTGAATGATTTATTTAGGGATGTGAGCACATTATACCAGTAATCTGATTTCCAGTGTCTTCCTAAGCAGCTTTCAAAACCATTTTTTGATTTCTTTGGGTTTTGAATTGCTGCTGAAATAATGAAAGTGGATGGAGTTGATGGTGAATCACCATGACAATGTTTACTAACGGAGATTTTTGCTGGAGTGTTTTAATCAGTAACAGGGTCCCAATGGCACCGGCCCACTTAGGTCTGCAGATAAAATAAATAAATAATTCTTCCTATTTCCTTTATTTGTACTGATGTTGCAACAGCTTAAAATAAAGCTTCTATTAAGAGTAATATTTCAAAGCTCTGTGGTTAGATGGCAGACAAGCGCGCTAAGAGCTCGCTTGGGTTTTTCTGCATAGCCCATGGGCCGATGTACCGCAGTGGGGAGAAGGCACAGGGACTCCTTTAGGCACCTTATTGCAATGCCGGTGTTTCGGCGCCCACCTGCGCTGTTTCCTCCCACCCCAACCAAACACAAAGTAGCCAGCAGAAAGAGGTAGGTGCCTCCAGGTGACCTTTTAGAGAGCGCGTGCTAAACAATAATTACTTATTTTTATTTGCCCTACATAGACATGCAGCGCTCTGTTGAGGGAGCCTAGGGAGCCCGTGTTATGCATTCAGACTAAGCAGTGTGGATATTTCTGTAGCTGTGAAATGAAAAGTCCATGGAAAATTTGCTTTCTAAGAAAGAGTGAAACCTGACTTTGCACAGCAGTATCAAAACTCTTATGGATGTAGCTTGGACCAGACTTTACCTTAGAAGAAGGAAACCAAATGAAACCAAGCAAATCAAAGCAAGTGCAGAATCAGAAACCACATTAAATGGTTATTTCTCACACCAAAAATCAACAAAGGTCTGGTAAGTGGGATTCTACTCTCAAGCCTTTATCCTGCATGTGGGAACTTCGTTACTGATTTCATTAGACACTAGATGGCTAGACAGTCTGGAGTCAGCCCTGCAGGTATATAACCTCCTGATTCTGAGGAGTTTGGGTCAATTCAAAATTTGTTGCTTGGAACCATCATTAATTATGTTTGCAAAAGCAATTACAGACAGCAGTATAAGCAAAAGAAGCACCAGCTGTTGTGAAAGTCATAACTCGGGAAATCTTTTTCTCAGATGGTATACTTCAGTGGCACAAATAATTGCACAGTAACTAGTCCTATTTGTCATTTAATATACGAGGCACAACCAGCAGATATACTAATGCCTGACATCTTTTCTTTCAGGATGATTTTCTGTATAGTGTGTCCGTTTTAAGTGGAATCCTTTGCACTGTCTTGGCAGTAATCAAATTTATGCTGGGAAAGGTCCTTACAAGCAGAGCGCTGATAACCGATGGTGAGTGTGAAGTTTGTGCTGCGTTTATAGATGCTTCCAGGGAATGTTGTAGACACAGCAGATACGAGTGACCCCCACATGAGGGCAACTGTGAAAGAGCATTGAAGTAAGAAGGCCACTGGAAAATGGAAAAAAAACCCAAACCCAGAACAGCCTGTGGTACCACTAGCCTCTTGCGTAGGTATCTCAGCTGAAATAGGTACGTCTGGTGGGAGTCAAGCAGTTAATGTGTGGATAGTAAGCAATAATAGAGAGTTAGAGGTAGAGCATATAATGAATTAGGTGTGTATTAGTCAGAGGTTAGACTACAGAGGGGGGGGATATGACACCAATTTATATAGCTTTGGTTAAGTCACATTTATCCTCACTGCTTATGCCTGGTGTGAACAGTTTCATCCCTGCAGTTAAAACGAAGCAAGTCTGTTGCAGAAAACACCTCCCTGCCTTGAGCAGGAATCGCAACCATCCTTCATACCTACCCCCTGCAGCCTTAACTTGCCACGGCAGTGCTTTTCCTGCCACTCAGTAGGGCTGGTGGAGCATCGCATGTGTAAAATAAAGCCTTTGCCTGCCTACTGCCCCACGCTCCTCTGGCCCGGCCAGAGTTTGGCACAAGGTGAATCTCGACCACTGTATCCTTAGAAGACCTCACTGCCACTGCTCTTTTAACTCAGGTGTGTAGCGCCTGACTGTTGCTGGTTTTAAAGGTATGTTTCGAGGCATGTTTTAAAAGTATTTCCAGATATGCCTCTTACTGACGAGGCTCAAGCTTGAGAATCTTCAGAAAGCCGCAGGGATCTCCTCTGCAAACAAGTGAGGCCAGAGTGATGGTGGGGATTTCACAGAGCCCTACAAATCTCTACCAGTTTTTATCTGCAAGCACAGGACAGTTTGAAATACTCTGTAAACATACACGGTAGGGTGTTAATGATTCATGGATTGTAGTGCATAAATTATTTTACTCTGCTGAAGATTTCATTTTAAGGAAATTAAATTTTCACCTTACACTAGGGATACATACAATTGCTTTATTTTAAGTAATTTAAACATACCCAAAATTTTCTTGGTGATACACATATTATGAGCATTTGTATTTTATATCATCCCACTTATATAAATACTTCATGAGTATTTATATTTTAAATAGAAAATAAGCAAAAAAGGAATCAAAATAACAGAGTGGGGGTTACAACTAAGCTACTGCCTCCCTGCATTTGTGATTCTCTCCCAACAGAGCACACTGTTCAGTCATCTTATTCTTTGCTACGGACTCTGCCACCCTAGACATTTTGAAACAAAAGATCTCCAACCTCCAAAAAGGATTCTGCAAAGGATCCTGGGAACTGCAGACCAGTGAGTCTGACTGCCTTCACTGTCAGAGTGTGAGTGGCACATGTCAACCGTTTCAGAACTGTATCTCATCAGGCAAATGATTAACTCTCCCTTTAAAAAAAAGTGGCTTGTTTTTGAACCAGAGCGTTTTTTTCAGACAAAAGACTAGCTGAAAAATTCCTGAATAGTGCTAGCTCTGAATTGGTCTCCTGTATGACACAGAAATCTCTTCCCCCATAATTACATCCTTGTGCTAATTATATTGCTTCTGAGCTGGAGATTGCTCATTCTTTGATTAAAAAAATTAGGGAATAAAGTATACAATTACCTCGGTCTGGTTTTATCTCTCTTTTCTCTCCTTCACAACTACTTTAGAAAATGTAGGAGGCTGATCTTACCATGTGTGGTTAAATATCTTCTTTCACAAGGTGTATTTACATATATACTTGATTTATTGACAATCAGGAGGAGACAGTGTGATTCAGCAGCTGAGACAGATTTAGTACTCCCTTGCACATCTTTTTTTAGTGTTTTCTGTTTCCTGCTAATTTACCTCCTGCAATCACTGGCTGTAGACCAACAAACTGTTTTGAGTAACAAGAGCATACATTTTTCTTCCTGAAAAATAGGTTTATTTTCAAAACAGCAAATTCTCTCCCATACATGTCAAAGTCTATTATCGATTTTTTTTTAAAGAATAATTTTGTTTTAGAAAAGGGCTTGACAACAATATCTCTTTAAAGCCTAAATGTGTGAATCCTAATAAGGCAAAATGTTATTTGTACAATTTGTTTATAGCAAACTCTCATGGCCTTTTGGATAATAAAACCAGCCATTTCCTATCCTGAATTTTGTAACATCTCAGAGGACAGATGCAGAGATGTGACAGTTAGGTGATGTCAGCCAACTTTCCTGTAGGTTTTAGATACCTGTTTCCTTCCCAGATTTAGCCACCTGTTTTCTCCTGTGCTAGCCTTATGCGCAGAACATGGTGTCTGGATTAATACCTGCAGCCATTACATGATTTCCTGCCACACCAGCAAAGAAAGGTTTGATGGAAAGACAGGAAGAGAAAACAATTTCCTTTGGAAGTAGCTTTTACATCATTTAGAAACATCAGCCAATAATAGCAAGAAAATGTATTCTTACTGCCTTTTGCATATCATAGTGATGGATTCTGACTTAGGATGGAGCAGGGGAAGTAACACTGATTAAATTTATAGTTAATTAATTTATACTTAATATTCTTCATATATACACGCACAATATATATTTCATTGACATGTAGTGGCATGTTAAGTTCTAAGTTAGGTTGCCTGGGAATAAAAAAGAATCAGGATTCTTCTAGACTACGGTGTTGACAGAGTAATTATGTCTTCATTGGTTTAGCTATACTGGTATAAATAATCCAATAATCAGGCATTTACATGCAACACCTGTGATACCAATGGCAGCATGCACTGTCACAGTCCAAGAGAGCCCCAACCCCCTTTTCTTTGCAGGGCTAGAAGCCTGAAACCTTTGTTTGCCCCATTCTGCCACAGACTTGCTAAGTAACACGTGCTTTTCTGTGCCAGAGTTTCCTTTGTATTTAAGCACCTACGGACAGGGAGCTGGTGACTCTTAATCACAATATTGATGGTTTATACAAGTATTTGAGCTGTAGGAATACCTAGGAAAGGTTGATTTTTAGCTACATCTTTCAGAAAGACTTAGCGTGATTTAGGTAAAGACTGGATGTGACGAGGTCTGGATCAAAGGAGACATTCAGGATTAAGTGTCATGCATGTGGTTGTTGGCAGTCATGGGGAATTGGAAAAAGACTGGCTAAGTACTATAAGCAGCAGCTGATTAGAGTTGACTCACCAATCAACATAAAATATTTCAAGTTCGATTTTTCATTTGTTAACTAGGTTAAATAGTACATGCATCTATCAAATGAATGCATTATTGCTGACTTTTTTTTTTGTAGAATAACAGTGATGTTTTTTGGATTATTGAGGAAAAAAAAAATCAGAAAAAGGGAATTTGGGGAAAAAATTAACACAAGGAATAACTTAAAAAATGCCAAAACAATAATCAAATCAAACAAGAGTTGAAGGAAAAATGGCATTAATTATTCCAAAAGCTCTGGGAGGATTTTGAAGGGACAATCTTGGAGACAAAGAGAAAAGGTTTGAAAAAGAAAGAGGAATCTAAAAGGATATTCATAAAAATTGTGGATAACTGATGGGAAGCCCCTGTGATATATCTAAGGCATAAATGGAAAATATTAATAGAATCATAGAATGGTTTAGGTTGGAAGGGACCTTAAAGAGCATCTAGTTCCAACCCCCCTGCCATGGGCAGGGACACCTCCCACTAGACGTGGTTGCTCAAAGCCTCGTCCAACCTGGCCTTGAACACTTCCAGGGATGGGGCATCCACAGCTTCCCTGGGCAACCTGTTCCAGTGCCTCACCACCCTCAGAGTGAAAAATTTCTTCCTGATTCATAGGATTATTCTGTATGTGTTCCCTAACGCATTCAGCAGTGTCTGCAGCTCTAAGCTATACTGCCAAATATATGTAAGTAAATACATGGAATGGGGTGAAAAGCTTCAAGAGAATGTCTTTGAAACGTTACTGTGCAAAACCATTTTCCTTTTCATACCCTTCTCGGGTATACTGGACTCCAGTTTCCTCGTTTTCAGAGAAAGTGAGAGCCCTCGGGTACCTTATGAAGTGGCCTTTGAAGTTCTAACTGGGGATATTTGCACATGAGCGATGGTACATATATTATGAAGAGGTTCTTTGGAAGGTAACTAACTGGGCTACAGCAGTCGTACACAGGGCTGCAGCCAGGTAGCCACCGTTTTATAGCTCAAAGATACTTCATTCATGGTGATAAGCTACAAGAGAGATACGTGCTTGACTGTCAGAGTCAACATGGAGCAGGTCCAGTATTTTGAAGGACTATTGCTGTTTGGAAAATTAGCATTAAGCGTTGAAAGCCCTATGAAATAAACAGCAGCTAGAATTGGGATTTGGAACTAAACAGAATGAAAAAATTGGGACTGACCAAATGAAGAAACAAAGTACAGGGAAATGAACGTAAAGTTATTTATATCAGCCAGGACAAGCAACAGAGTTCTTAAACGCTGGTCAGACACCAGCTATTCCGTGTTTGCTTTGTTGAAATGAAGCCTGGCAAAGACCTCTGGCTAACATGTGAACAAATTGCGCCGTTTCTTCCTTAATGCAGTGCAAGAGCGCGTAGGTGCCTCGGTATAATCTCTCCCTAGGGTCTGTGCTCCTCTCTGGTGGCACTGGTACAATAATGCCTTGTCTCCCTCTGGATTACCTCTTCTTACACGAGATGGTGAAAGCAAATTCCTTGAGATTTGGTTCTTCCTTTAATTATTTTTTTTCCCCTTCTAGGTTTCAACTCTCTTGTAGGTGGAATAATGGGATTTTCAATCCTTCTTAGTGCAGAAGTTTTTAAACACAATTCTTCTGTCTGGTATCTGGATGGCAGTATAGGAGTTTTAATTGGACTTACAATATTTGCCTATGGAATCAAGTGAGTATCTCCTGCTAGCAGGTATTTCAGCATGTACAGCAGATGGGTTGGCTGTGTAATGTAATAAGCCATAGCTCTTAAAGGCTTATATTACTCCAGTAAAATCAGTCACTGGAATTTAGTAGACTTGGTGCCAATACTGAAGCAGAGTGTGTGGAAAAGGATAAAAGATTGTGTGTCTCACATCAGCTGGAAAGAAGCCAGGACTTAAAAAGAAATTGGAATAATTTTGGAAGACTTTTGTATACCTGAATTGGGAAATACAGGGTTTGAAATATTTGAAAAATAACCCCAGATCTTGGCTAAAATCAGTCCCTGTTGCTTTTATGGCACATTTCTAAGCACTGTTTTTTTCCAAAGAAAGTCTAGGTGAAAGGTAAGGTGCTGGAGTTTAAAGAACAATCTTGCTAGTGATTCCAATCCTAGCCCTACCCTATAGCAACTTCTGAACTGAAGGTTAGCCAGTCATGTTTCACATTTTCTTTCTATTGAATTTTAAGATGCTTTCTTGATTCGTGACACCAGAAATAATAGAATAAAATCAAATTAAGCTCTACCACGCGCTTCATTGCTGCCACAATTTCCCTTGGCTGTGTGGAATCTAACTAAGGGTTTTGTGTTTTATCCCCCTTTCTGCCGTGAGAGAACGGGGGAGATGTAGCATCTTAGTTAATTGGAATCGTGCCTGTTGAGAAGCAGACTTTGGCCAGGCTGCAGTAAGCTGTCATCTGGAAGCTGTGTGGGTTTGTTTTTTTTTTAAACCTGGAAAATTAAATTAACATTTTAATGGGGAATACCATTCTTGGAAAAATCACTATAATCACTGTTTCCATTGTAAAACCAACTGTTCTGGAAAACTGTAGAGGCAAATCCGTACAAAAGTATTTATTTAAACATATCAAACAGCATCAGAAGCTGGGTTTTTTGTACAGCCACTGAAACTCACGCTACATACACGCCATCAGTCTGCTAGACTGCGCACTCAGCCATTGTGTCACCAAGACACAATGAAGGCTAATGAAGGAGAAAACTAAATTCTGTTTCGGCAACTACCCAATTTTACAGTTTGTGAAAACTACTTCAATTCACCTCTACTGTTAGATACCATCTTCTAGCAGCCTCACGTGAAACAGGTTGCTACAACAGTCCCTTTCCCGCTAATCCCTCCATGGCTTCTCCAGCCGAAAGCGACTGCTGCTGTGCATTTCAATTTCTCAATGCAGCCCTGCATCCACGCTTCCTGAAGGACAGCCCCTCTCCACACGGTTTGTTTTACACTCCCTTTTGGGCAGAGTTCATTGTGCGGCGGAATTAATTCTGATCGGGAGAAAGCAAGATAAGGCTGTTACAACTCTTTTTAATTCATAAAATAAATGAATATTTATAAGTAAAGAGAACACCCCAGTTCCAGGGCTTTCCTGTGTCTCTGCATCAATGCTCTTGTGTTTTCCTCTGCAGGTTGCTTATCGATATGGTACCCCGTGTAAGGCAAACGCGCCATTATGAAATGTTTGAGTGAAGATCACACCCTCTCCTCTGTAAGGACTGTAAAACTACAGCATCGTACATTTTGGCAAGTGGTGCCAATGGTATTTTACTAAATATGCAGTTTGTTTCCCGTGGTCTGTTTTTGTTGAAGTTTGTTTTAATGGGAAATCTCTCTGTAAAACTGGCATATGTGCACACTGCTTGCAATTCAGCGAAACAGCAGCATTTTTTTTTTCAAGTATGCTATTGATTCCTGTGACAATAGAAAACATGCAGTTTGCAGTTTTAATCCAGCTGCCATGTTGTATATTCCAAAGTGAAAGTGTTCTTAATGGTGTGATAAACCTGTGGGTAAAGAAGTGCCAGTTTCAGATCTTGGGTTTTTTTTTTCCCCCTGGCCTGTATTTTCCCAAACACGTGCTGTAACAGAAGTACAATCCTTGCTAATCTCTTCGGCTAACAGAGTATCCTATGTAGAGTCTGGACACCAAGACCTGTGTTGCTTAAAACACTGAAGTAGCTACTTCCTCCCCCCTCATTCAAATAGGCACACAGAAGGAGCAGTTACAAACCTTTCTGTGATCAAAGAGATACTTCATTTTAATCCTAAATTAACTGAAACTATACCTCTTGAATTTAAATTCTATTTTTCTTAACGAAACACTGTTCATAGCTTTGCATGGACCAAACAAGTACACACAGTATTACTGTACAGACCAAAGCCAAGAAGTCGTGCAAGGATGAGGAGCTGCTTGAGGAACGGGATTTTCATCTTCTATTCTACTATACACAGATGTACCAGCGTGTGTGACTTTGTGGTTGCTCTGTAGTCTGGCGATGGCGCAGCAGGGGCTCAATCTGGTGGTGAGGTACAGATCTATTTGTTAGATTTAGATTGTCCTGTAAAGTGTTGCTCACGTTCCATCACACATCTTATATATTACTTAATAGCAGGCTAAATTATCAAAGAATCTTGATGTATAATCCATAAAACTGGTATCTATTTTATACAGTATCTGTAAGTAACATTTGAAAACTTATTTCCAGAATGTATCATAGAACAAAGTCTTCCTGTATAGCAGCCTATTAAACTGGATTCTCTGGCTATATCCATTTTCTCTTTATTTTATGTATTCCAGGTTGGTTTTCACAACACAGAACCAGTATTGTTGCTTCTGTTTATCACAGGTGGATAAAAAATAGACAGTCCACTGTAGAGTTTGAAATAGGACCGCGGTAAGTAGCTGAGTAGCTAGAAATGGGCATTTCTAGCTACACAACAATAGACTACATAAACTAGAGTAGACGTACAGTTAGACTGTACAGTGGGGACACTGATTTTTTTACTGGTGCCTTGTGATGCTAAAACCGTATTTCTCATCGTATGTCACTTAGCAAGTTCTCGGCCAGATCCTTAAGGGTCTTCAGTAAAAGCCAACTCCAAATGATACGTGTAGGAAGAGACCAGCCAAAGGTTTCACTGACTGGACAGTGCCTATATGAGGTGCACAATACTGGAAAGATGACACTCAGTTCTGCTTGAACCAGAAAATTCTTTACGGCAAAATGAATTTTGTTCTGCTGCTATAGTTTGTTTACACATATTTTGGATCAATCAAGTGTGCGTAAATATTTCTGTGCAAACTTTGTAATATTGTTGCTATCAGTGCTGATGCTGCTTGTGCCTTGCTGTCATAGGATGATGTCACTCAGCAGTAAGATGAAAGTAAGTACACTTCACACGATAAAGGAGCTACTTCATAAATGCATTCAGCGAGGACTCCAGAAAGAATAAGAGTCATTGTACTCATCACAGGTGGATTTTTAAATATCAAATACCACCCCAAGACCCCTTCTTCCTACACAAGTTCCTAATTCGTTATGCTTTTGCTTAGTCCTGATATTTTTCCATTGTGCTGCTTCTGTAACCCATAGTTCCATGAAGTGAGCTGTGGAACAAGTATTTCCCCACTGATTAACTAGCTTCTATCAAGCATCCTCAGCCACAGAATCATAGAGCCAGAGCCTGAACATAGCTATATTAGGCATTTAATGGTTTTGTTAGTTTTATTGGTACTGTTTACCCTCTTCTGCCTCTCCAGGGACTTTATTGCTTCTCTAGTCCCGTTGCTAGTTGTGAGAATGACCCTTGGGAACTACTAAAAGTGCTGCTGTGCCAGGGCCATGCACTCCAGCAGCCTGTTTGTAGCAGAGGCCAGCGCCAACGGTTTCTGAAGGAAAGCGAGAAGGTGTGCCACTTGGTTGTGGCAAGGTACTTAACTCCTGATGTAACCTTTGCAACGCAGAAGTCCTAGGCCATTGAAAGTATGTAGGACATTCAAACCAATACCCAGCGCAAACATGAAATAATCCTGTTAAAATGCTGAGTGTAAATAGGAGCACAGGACTACGCAGATGTGTTCATGCCTGAAGCAAAGCTGAACACTGAGAAAATGAAGTTTCACACTTCTTTCTGGAATGCCGGAATGCTCTTAGAGGATGCCTGTAAGTACAGACTCCAGCTGCATAGCCTTTGAAAAGGAGATGTGGTTAAACAGGTTAATCATACTTTTTCTTATCAGAATAATTTAAACCAATTGCAGAAACTTTGCAGTTACCACAGGTACTTCAAAGCATTTCTGCTATTAGCAGGTAAATACAAGAAAATAACTGCAATACTTGTTATACTTAAAAGGAAAAAGAGAGGAAATAATGATACTCAGAAATGAAAGCAAATACCTGCTGCTAAAGCCAGCTAGCATCAGGGAGACTTTGTATGGTATATGACAATAGAAGAGAAAATAACTGCTCGTCCAATTTACTGAGACACTCTGCTCTAGCCAGCCACCCTCAAAGGTAACAGTTTCTATATTCGCTTTCTTTATTAAACGTCTGTGCCAGTTGATTTTTCTAACTACGCGATAACAAGCGTGCTTCCAGCTAAGCTAAGTGAAGGTGGACTTTTCAAAAGCTGAAATAGCTCAGAAGCACTTGGAGTAATCACCTGAAACTTGGCACTGGGCAACATAATACTTTGTTTGGTGATCACAGCCCACAGAGGCTTGTCAGCCCTGCCAAATCCGCTTTGTTGTGCACAGGACACAAGGAAGGAGCTTCAGTGTTCATACAAGGAACAGCACTGGCCAGTACAGAGACTGCAAACTGACGCTTTTTAAAGTCTGGCCAAACTCTGAATTGCAAACTAATCCCTGAAAGTGACTATGAATCTGAGCAGATGCTTTGAATTTGGCCACGTTGTTCAGCAGAGAAGGAAGCTATCAAAAACTCTCCTAGTAAGGATTATACCAACTGCAGTCTTGAATCCCAAGCCATGCCCCACATGCACCAGGTAGGCATGAGGTGTATTTTAATAACAGAAAATTGTAACGGTCCACTGATAGCTAAAAGCCAGATTCTCTGACCCCAGATTGTCATGAAGAATCCAACCATGGTGAAAAAATGGATCCTCAAAAGAAGCTCATCATTGCTGAAAATGGTGCTCCAGAAATGGACCTGAAGCAAAGACCCCAGATAAGAAACTTCTCAGACGTGGGCAAGTTCAGCTGAGGTGTACCTGCATCTGGGAATGAACCATAGCATTGCTCACCACTAACAACACCGTTTGCATTTCTGCAATCTCAGCTGCCTGGGGAAAAGGGGTAGATGTTTCTGGCATTCTTTATTTTGTGGGCCAGCTCAGGGAGATGCTAGGTCACTAGACAAGTATTAAGCCTTACTAATACACAAAGCAGGAATATTTGTTCCCAACCTGGCAATGCATTTTTCCCTAGGTGGTCAAATTTATACTCAAGAAATAGCTTTACTACCCATTTTCTTTTGAAGTCTCTGAGGCTGGAGTATGAAACAGGTCACGATGGCAGCAAGCTGCCTCTGCAGCGCCAGAGATGAAGAACCGGAGAAGCTACTGGACCAGCGATTATCCCTGGGGTGCAGGGACTTGGTAGATGTCCTCTTCAGAGCCTGCAGGTAGGAACGTGTTTTGCCGTGCTTGCAGCACTTGTTTCACACCACTGCTCTTAGGAATCTGCTGCGTTAGGTGGGCTGCCACCAAGTGGTGCTGTGACAAAGTACATCACGGAGGTCGTGGCTGTGTTTATCCAGGACCAGTAACTATGCAGGAGTAGCACACAAAAACACATTCCTGTGGCCTGGCCTGTGGATCCAGGTTATGCAACTGGAGGTCATAATTAAATCAAATAGCAGACAACCCAGGGACATTTCCCTCTCCTGTTCCTCCCACGTTTGGGAGCTGATGTTTTCCTTTCAGCCACAAGATTTTAGGCAGCACTGAACGGTTCTTGAATTTTTACCTGTTTAGTGCGATCAGTTACCACTGTGGTCAGCATGGCTGCTCCTCTGGCAGCATGCACGAGGCCATCAGGAGAAGCCCAGCGTGCAGGGCCAGCAGGGACTGACACCCGCACCAGCTAAAACGCTTGCATGCAGGGAGGCTGAAAGTACGTTTTATCCAAAGCCTGCACAGAAGGGCTGCTCTTCTAAAAGTTAGTTTGGCAAGTAAGTGAGTGGGAAACACCCCATTTTGTCAGCTAAAACGCTGTTGCCACCAACCCCAATATTCTTCTGAACTCACCTCTTAACAACACAGGCCTTACAGGATGGTCACCTGTCACCGCACCGCAGAGCAAGGAGTGGAGGCAAGGTGACACCTATTCAAAAAGGGCCCAGTGACAAGAAATACCAACCTCCTTTTAAGGGGCTGACCCATCAAGCAGAATCCAAGTCTGCAGCGTGGCCTTGGGCAAATCACATTGATTCCTCCCTCCTAGGGCGGCGAGGAGGAAATTAAAGCTAAGAGGGGGGTCTCGAGCGATTTAGCAGCTTTCCCTTCCAAGATCCGCTGTACCAATTAGGTGCACTGCAAGCAACAGTTGTTACTTGCTGCAACACCAAAGGTCACACCTTGATACATTTTCTTTAGAGGCGCTATTACTCTTTCAGCATTTTTGTCCAGCACTTTTGTGCTTTGAAGTTTCCATCCCCACAAACCTGCTGAAGACAGATGCCTTCAGCCAGCCAGGGCTCCTCCAGGGTCCTGCAGCAAGTCCCCAGGGAGGGAAGAGCTCCGAGCCAAGGGGCCACAAGACAAAGCAGGCCGTAGAGTGAGACTTAACAGCTGAGCCTGTTTGGTGTAAACAATACTCCATTTTTTTGGCAACAAAGATTTACTACCAGGATTTTAGTTAAATGCAATCTCCATCATCAGTAAAATAATAAAATGTGCAAGACCCGGCAAGCACAGACATAAATATGGAGTGTCGTAAGGCGGTAAACTGGGCTGCTCTGACTCTTGCACACTGGAGAGGAAGCGTCAGTGTGAGGTGAGGCTTTTGAGAGCAGCAGGAAGCCCCTGCAAAATGTTTCCATCGGTGGCCTCTCTACCAGATGGAGTTTGACTCAACCCAGTCTGAGTGTGTGAGAGTTGAAGTATTTAGTATTTAAGCTCCCCCAATGATCTTTCCAATACAGCTGCATGGCGTACGTATTTTTTTATTCCAATTTTCATACATTTTTTTTCCATTATGTGACTGCAACACAGCCCACATGTGTCTCTGGCTGCACACCATTTTACAGCTGTCTCCTTATAATGTCAAAGCTGAACAACAAGGGGGAGGGGGGGGAATGAAACAGGAAGGAAAATGTTTCCAAAAATAACCAGAACAAGGGACTGAATGACCAGTGTCCTCCACTAATTCATTTTGATGTTAGGAAACATTTGGGAATTGTAGTATGTTGAATAGCAACACAGAACCAACCCATTTTAATGCGAGGTGAAGTATGCCAAGGAAATACCCATTAAAAGGGACGCCTGGTGAAGGATGTTCACATACTTCACCTCACTGGAACAGTCATAAAAGGCTCTTGCAGAGGCCCCACCAGCAACGGGCAGCAGCAAACCATCATGTGTAGCCACGATGCACTCAATTCCCTAATTCTGGCTAGCCAAACCCAAGTCACTACCTGCAGGCATTCTGCCTTCCCCCTTCGGTTTGATGTTTTTATTTATGCTATCGCTTACCAGTGTTGTGCGTCCATTAATTGGGCCAGGGGAATAAAAAGGATCCCAAGGTGATAGTTACTGACTGATGTACTATCCTGATTTTACACTACTCAGTTATGGGTGGCCACGTTAAACAACAAACATGCAAAAAACTTCAAAAAGGTATTATTGTCAAAAAAAGTGAGCAGTTGCTTCTCTCCAAGTGTAGTTTTAAAAAGTACATAGCAGCTACGTTACAAATGGACATTTTTAGAACAGATAAAAAAGCTGCTCTTTGGGTTTTTTTAGTTGGTTGCATTTTTTTTTCCACTATTAATCTTATTGCTGCGTACTGCTCTCACATTACTTGTTCTGTTACTCTTGGACACCGCCAGCAAAACCTCTCAATGTTCCCAGCAGAAGCTGACAACAGAATCACCGGGGTTGGAAGGGACCTCTGGAGATCATCTGGTCCAACCCCCCTGCCAGAGCAGGGTCACATACAGTAGGTTGCACAGGACGGCGTCCAGGCGGGTTTTGAATGTCTCCAGAGTTGGAGACTCCACCACCTCTCTGGGCAGCCTGTTCCAGTGCTCTGCCACCCTCAGAGGAAAGAAGTTCCTCCTCATGTTGACATGAAACTTCCTAGGTTCAAGTTTGTGCCCATTACCTCTTGTCCTGTCACTGGGCACCACTGAAAAAAGACTGGTGCCATCCTCCCGGCACCCTCCCTTTAAGTATTTCTAGGCATTGATGAGATCCCCGAGGATCCTTCCCTCCATCTCGGCTGGGCTAACAAAAAACGCAGTGGGCAGACAGAGCCTTTCAGCAGAATGGGGGCAACTGAAACAAACTGACAGTTCCGTGGCAGTTGTTTCACTCTGTGGACATTTATATTGTACGTCTTTTTTGATATGTGTTCACAACCTCCAAGGTGATCTAATGTGGCACCCAAGTGCACTGAACGCACACTCCGCTCCCCCTAAGACACGAGTTCCCGTCTCTCAGACGATTTTGGCAGAGGCTTTGCAGGGCACCTCTCAGGTGGCGGCTCCAGCTGCCGAAACCTCAACCCGGCGTGGGAGCGATGCTGACTGAAGCAACGCAGGCGCATAGTCCAAAGTTTCACACTTGAGCTCCTGTTCCATATGCGAGTATTTCACAAACCATCCAAGCTCTTTGCATTTAAACAAAGACAACACTCTCTAAAGCTGTTACTTTACTACAACGTAGCTTTTGTTTTTGAACTCTATAGTGTATTGTGCCAGTAAGTCTTGTATGTCCGTGTCCCACTGTGCAATTCCACAGTCTTCCTTGTGTGCTGGAAATTTCTAGGAAACAAAGAATTCTGCTACTGCTGTGGCAAAACTGCCCTCTTAAAATAAACCTTCATTTTATCCATTATCCAACTTGGATTTAAAACAGAACAAAGCAAAAAGGTAAGTACTTGCCTGTTGTTCTTATGGCCCAGATGTGGGTGGATGGGACTGTTCACGCTCACCTCTGAAAAGCTGGGCCAGCAACAGAAATGCCCAGCTGCAGAATTGCCAGGATAAGTCACAGAAATGCAATTTTGGATAAGGGCAGCTCACAGACTTCCCATTTAAGCACAAAGCAATCAGTAATCCAAATCACACAAGAAAAAGGTTTATTGAAAAATAAAGTTCTCCCTAGTTTTTTTCTACAACAGTGAAAACAAAGCATTTTTCTATGCCATTAAAGTACAGACATTTACTTTTCTAAAAAAAAAAAATAAATTTAAAATTAAAAAAATCCCATCCTATTGAACCCCAGTAACTTGACAGTATCTGAACCACCGTGTTCTGTTCTTTCTGAATCAAACTGCTTGAACGTAATATAGTGGAACACAACCATTTCAGTAAAACAAAGGATCAACCTTTTCAGAGAGAATTCAAAGACACATAGTACCAGCCTGACCCTGAAGTTCTCATGTACATATAAAAATTCTCATTGACTTCAAATTATTACCTGCAAAAAGCAGCAATCTTTTCTTTTTACAGATTCCAGTAGTTTTTGTTCCAATTTACAGCACTGCAGGGATTATTCAGACTTTGACCCCCTTCCCCCATGGAGAGCGAGCCTCCTCCAGGGAATCATTCAGACCAGAAACCAAAGAGCTGCCCCAAATTGACCTCCCTGCAGCGGTCAGTCTAGCAAGCTCAAGGAGATCAACTTCTCCAAGCTGAAAGTAGCTTTCTAAATATGTCCTTATATTTTTCTTTTAGCTCTCTTAGAATCTTCAGGGTAACTTTTCTCTTCTCCTAAATTTACTCTTTTTTTCCTGTGGTAAAAACTGCCGTTTCCTCTTCCTCTGCTGTATTCCCTTGCGAAAACCAAATAAACCCGTGACTTCTTAAAAATGGTTTGCACTGTCACTGTACTGCAACAGACCTGTTAATGAATGTAACAACTTAGTTCTGGGTATAACCCTATTAAAATTAACTGCCTTCAGACAGCAATTTAACTTGATTTATCGTGTACCTATTTGATACTTCAAATTATTTTGCAGCTGCTGGAATCCGAGCCAGGACGTGTTGCGTGCACTTTGCCAAGTGCCTGGATGGCTCCAATGAATGCCATAGCCTTAGTTACATGCTCTCCTTGAAGCCAAGGATTTTGCTGGCTCCTGCAGGACCCAGCCTCTACCGCGTGGCCAGCCACGAGCGGAGCAGCACTGCCTCAGGGTTCGTATTCGCAAGTACGACAGCGCGGTGCAATATAGACGCATTTCCCTGTGCAGAGAAGCAGCCGCGTGTTATCACGGCTGTGAAACGTGAGGACAGCGGGGTCCACAGGGCTTCAGGATCTGCAAGCCCTTACGCAAGGTGACAACCTCTGTTCCCATGCATGGCCCACCTTAGTTACGTGGCACCTGCACCCATCTTCCCAGCAGAGAGAAGGGTGTTACTCACTCGATTACAACTGAATTTTTGTAAAGCAGTTTCTGTGTGTGGAAGGTGGAGTTATTACTCATTTCATCACAACTTTGAGGACCTGATTTTATTTACCCATTTAATAAACAGGTGGCTCAGTGCTGTTGTGAGAGCGCTCTGCTGAGTTAACACATACGATTGTATGTTCATAATTATATGAACATGCGAAGGATTACACCTATAAAAGCAAGACACATTGGCAACGGTTGCACTTTGTTGGTTTTCCCTGTAAGAAAGAACATGAACGATGTCTCACATCTGAGGCATTCTGGGGTTCAGCCTCTGGTATTTTCAACACATTCCTACAGTAAACATTTTACACTTGATACACGGAGTTTGCTGTTTACACATTCCATTTAAATATAATATTCAGAAATTACAAAGTAATTGAATAAAAAAAACTATAGAGCTGCTTAAAAATATGAAGACGAGATTGAAGTCACTGCCCATAAAACAATGTTTTGATGTTACATTTACAGCAATATTATTTAAAGCATATCTCAATGAAACCCTATCTGTCCCTGGCCTTCTCAGCCTGAAGGAAAGCATACATCTGTCAGTGCGTTATTCTCCTCATCTTTACAGCCGTCCCTAAAACGATGGGACCGAAGGAGAACTACAAATGGAAAGAGACTGCAAGTCGAAAGTTGAAGGCATAGCGGCTGTAGGGCAAACATCACAAAGGAACAGCCATGCCAAAATGTTAGCACCCCTGGAAAAAAGACTGTGAAACTGGAAACTGGTAACTAAGTCTCTTAAAAAAAAACAAACGACAAAACAACAAACACCCCACCCTTCCAACTCCAAACCGTAGACTGAACAGCTATTTAACTAAGTTTTCAACTGATATTTTAATAAGTAATATCAACTTAGAGATGACATATGCTGTAACAGCAAGCGAAACTGGCTGCTGCTATGTGTACAATATAACCTGCAGTGTTTGGTCTTTCTCTTGTAAGATACAGTGCTTTATCATTATTAAAAGGGGAGCTGGTTTTTTAATTGGGAAAAAAAAAAATTAATGGAGGAGTCCTGCTACCACTGAAGGCAGTGGGAGTCACAAAGTTAATTAGACTTCGATGAGACTGCATCCAGCCTGATTCATCCCATTTAATTTATTTTACTAGCAAAATCTGGTCCTGAAATGCACTACTAACAAAATACATACCTGAGAAAGCAATTTGGATTTTGTTTATGTGAAAAGTGCTGCAAACTCATAAATCATCTTTGTAATATAGATGGGCCGCTCATTTTTGAGAGGGGAGGGCATGTCTTTCATATCAAGGATAAACCGAGGATGTTGACTAGGATTTTAAAGGATAGTACAACGTGATTAAGTGAGGAGAGAAGACATCGGCTAACAACCCGATTTGTCGCCGATACCAACAGAACCTTTCGGCAGGTCTGAACGCTTGTCAATAAGCAAGTTGCAGAAGCCGGCACAGTTACTTGGGAGCAGAGCTGAGCGGGGAAGACGCAGAGT
This sequence comes from Burhinus bistriatus, assembly GCA_013397275.1. Taxonomy (NCBI): domain Eukaryota; kingdom Metazoa; phylum Chordata; class Aves; order Charadriiformes; family Burhinidae; genus Burhinus; species Burhinus bistriatus. The sequence goes on along the minus strand of VYXH01012778.1, from coordinate 345,096 downwards.
CCTGGCTCCGTCCGCAAGCCCGTTCTGCGATCTCCAACTGAAACCTGATCAGCAGCTGTTTTGCAAAATGCTCTTCTTGCAGGAAAGCGGTAGTGTTAAAAAGCAAAACATCTCAATAAACTGAATATCCAGAGTTTCCTCCCCACTGAGAGCTGTAAATTCAGGTATCATGAAAGGACTGTATTCTCCTGGTAGCACCAGGAATCGCCTTGCGCACTTCCATGTATGGATGGCTTTATCCGAAAACCCAGCACCTCACAAACGTCAATTTTCCTGCTGATCAAATCAGGTACGGCTGTTTCTAGAGGTTTTCTGTTAGCATTGGCTCCGTGGGGAATACAACGGCTTTAGTTTGCTCTCTGGTCATTAAACAGACATCCCATCCCAGCCGGAGCTCTCATGTCAAATTACAGATATTCAGTAAAGGGTATTCTGCTCGCAGAAGCAACGTTTGGCAAGAATTATTAAAGTTATAATATCTTTTATCTTATTAACCCTTACCTTATCGTTTTAGAACGGATTTCTCCACTACCTAAAAACATTCAAACTTCATACCCTAAGTTGTAGAGTCATGATGCGCTATTTTTACCTGTAATTAGTGTTCCATTATACTTGTTCAGACAGTGCCCATATTCCAAACACTCATCCAAACCCCAAAGAAAGTAAAAAAAGGCACATAAACATTAAATATTTGTAGGAGAAACATACTCTGATATAAACAAGCAAACACGCAGCTGCAACTATAAATTACAAAAAGAAACATCGAAACTAAGCAAAAAATGCAAAAAGCAACTCTATTTATACATGTGCAAATCAACTTGCATATATGAAATAAATGAGGTTTTTATTGGCATTTTTAAACAGTGTGTATTTACCAACTTTACCTTTCAAAGGCAAGCATTTTATGTTAATTTTAATAAATATGTAAATGCTTCTCTCAAGTTTTCTAATCTCGTAGGAACAAGATTTTTGAAAAAAACTAGGTCACATACAAAAATACAAAATTTTAAAACAAAGAATGTCTTGATATGAGAGATATGTTTAAAAGCTTGTAAAATGTTTTTATATTCAACTTTTGACATTTTTTTCCCATCAATCGCTGATCAATATATTCAAATGCAAGTCATGCAAAAACCTGATTTCTGAGTAAAGGAAGCTGCAAGCTTTACTGTCAGACTGAACCACAGTAGCACAGTCCCATCTCCAATCGCCTCGTTTAAGTGCAAGAATCGGACTACACCTTTAGTCTTTAATTAGGAAGGAAAATAGTTATGGAACTTGGACAGAAGACTGCTCTCTATCCTGAAATGTGGAGATATATATATATATATATAGTATGTTTTAGTAAATCATTCAAACTTTTAAAGAGCCCCACCTGGATCTGCCTGAGTGCTTATCTGCGAAAGGATTCACTTATTTATCACTGCCCGAACAAACACTGCTGTGTGACGGGGGAGCGCTGTATCAGGTTTACTGAGTAATGTTTACAACATTTATGCACTTACAGTTCTCTTATGATCATCTCCTTTTATAGAAATTTAGAGTGAAGCTGTACTTCATAAAAGTAGCATTTCTTCTGAAAAGAGAGTTTAGAATTAATAATAGAGGCCTATCAAATTATAGGTCTTGACTCTTTTTTTCTTTAAGATTAATGAGTCTTCTCTATAGATTTCAGTGGAAATACGATCAGACCCAAGCGATTCTGAAGCCAATTTGGATGTTCTGTCCCTGGCTGAAATGCAAGCGGCATCGGCATTCGCTGTTTCATTTTTGCCGGTGTGCAGTAATTCAGTTCAGTAGACTAGAAAGAAACAGTGCTACCGCATGAAAAAACCAGAGCTTCTAACAGACTCTCCCTGCTGTGGTAAAGGCAAACTTAGCACTGAGCAAAGCACTAGACCAGAAAATCTTATAATAACAAATACCAAAACCCTCACATCTTTACAGGTTTAGAGGCAAAATAAAATGCAGTATGCCATGTGGACCACACGGTGAGGGGGAAACAAGCAAATACGTATTTACAGCAAAGAATTACACTACAGCAAAAACTACGTGTTTTGCATTCTTTAAGTGCACACATATAAATCTTTGTTTCTGATGTCATTCTGTGATATCTCATTCCAAACTAAATTCCTGCCTGAAGAACCTCAGGCTGCACAGGTAAAGGCAAATTCTGCTGTTGCCTCTACTTTCAGCACCAGGTATTAGTGTATATATTTTACGACGCAGGATTTTTCAGTTGCACAAATACGCACAGGTATGCGGGGGATATTTTATATCAATACAACATAAATTGCTGCGCCTGCTCAGACCCGTTTCCAATCCTCCTCCCCCAGCTTTTCCAGGGTATTAAAACTATCACAAACGACATTTGCGCTGACTGAAGCAAATGCTGCGCTATGCTAACAGTAAGGATTTTCATACTCGTTTGTGTTTGTTTGCTTTGCATACAAAAAGTTTGCCTCCCATTATAGAAGCCAGCTGTTCTGTTTCTGGAAAATTACTCTAAAATACAGCAGATTTTAGCATCATGACAACCCAGTTCCTGGTGACCCTGCTCTTCAACAGCTCCCACATATCCTTTTTGGGTACTCAACAGTCTCTCAGGATGAAGTTCCTGTGTAGTCCACAGCAATGGAGTTATGGAGTGTTAGAGGATAACACTGTCAGGAGTGCTGAGGCAGGAAACAAAAATCTTGAAAAAGATAACTCATTGCTTTTAAATTGAAACTTTAAATGTATACAGTTCTGTTCTCTTGTCTTGAGAATTCATCTAAAATTAAATAGCATTTCCCTTGCTTGGTCTTTGGTAGGTCAAGAGATACATCAATATTCACACACAGATAATGAATGCCGGTTACAACAAAAATCTGAACCAACCAGATATATCCAAGAAAGGAAAATTTAAATTATTTATGCTTTTCACTATTTTCTGGTAATGTTACTGTTTATGGAAAAAACCTCCATGTAGATTTTAGTTTTTTTCCAGTATGATCAGAGCATGCCCAGCTGTAAACCTGCAGACCATGACTGCTGTCAATATATACTGCAGATTTGTTTCTCGCTAACCTTAGCATATCATTTGCTGACTACAAATGGTGCTGTCAAGCATGCCACCTTCTGCTGAAAGTAACAGAAGTTACCTCTATAAAAAGAAGGTGGTTTAGAAGATGCAACTTGCTGCTCTAAAAAAATGAATTTTGACTTGAATTCCAAACTCTTGAATTGTTTGTGTCTAAATTTGTAACTGGTGTGCCTGCTAAAAAAACCACAAACAAACAAACAACCAACCCCTCCAAAACAGGAAAACAATCAAAGAACCCACGAGATTGATCAATGCTTTTCTTAGCAGTTGTTTGTCTCCTCTTACTTGTTCTTCAGAAAAAATTTCTCTTTAAAGACCTAGCTAGTTATGAAGACATTTTACATTTCTACCATACAATAATTATAGTTAGCTTAATTTAACCTTTCTATGTCATTCAGCAACACTTTAACTACTGGAAGCCGTAGCAAACTGAGGCTCTAACGATAATATTGCTCCAAGGATGCTGAATACTTTTTGCTTCACACAGTATTTCTAGTAGACAGACTACAACAGAAGCATGGGCAAATTCCAAGGATTACTCTCTAAATGGGACCAGTAAACTGAGACAAGTCCATTCCGAAAATGGCAGTATGTTTTTGTAGCTTTTCCACACTGAAGAATGCCACAACCCTAGTCAGTTGTCGAGTCACCGAGATGATGTGTCACACGCTGGCAACTGCCTATTTGCTCATTCACGATACTCTCTGTTTAGACTGCTCTGATGTGGCAGCTGGGATGCAGACGATACTTTCTTGCATACAAAGATTAAAAAAAAAAAGAAAAAAGAAAAAAGAACTGGGCCCAGATAACTCAGTAACAGGGTACAGAGCTATCTTGTGATTCCGAGTTCTTGTGAAGTAAACCACTTTAAAGCCATTGAAGCTAAAGCGGTACCCAAACCAGTGCACCTAGAATAAAACGTTAGTCCTCCCTCCCCTGCACCCCCCTCCCTCAAGCACACTTTTTCGATTTTCTACTGGAATGAAGTTGAGATCCTTTAGCTAACCGTGATGGGGGATGTCCTAACTCATTAAAAAAATAGAAAAGACGTCACCCAAACAACAACAAAAAAGAAGTTTGATGAGTCTGGGAATTTTCTACAAACTATCCTGTGCAGTCATCTTCAAATCACTGTAGAACAGGAAACTCGTTTCTCTTCGCAAATAGATGAAGGAATCTGAAGAGTTACACTGCAAATGTTCTCATACGAAAAAAAGATCAGTTAGCTGTTTGTTATGAATCCCTCCTCTCTTAGTAGATAATTCTGCCCAGCAATGATAGCTCTGCCTGCAGCAAAAAACCTGGACAAAAGTGCAGGAAGTAATAAGTAGCTCCTCTCAAACTACTTACAATTTTGTCCTCAACTCAAAAGAAGCTCTGCTGCTGCTATAGGCAGTCTTTACAAAGCGCAACCTGCCCCTTAATATAGTCTCTGCAGGGGCAGATTCTTCTGTGGGTTGGGTGGGATCCGGCACAGCTGAACAATAAGAGGTCACCTTGGAAAACACAGTGCTTCCTTCTTCCATCAAAAGAGGGGACCAGAATATCATTTGCAGACTCCATGGTGAGACATTCGATATTATGCCTAAAAAAGCAAAGCACATGATCTGAATCACAGTGGAGTTTACAGGAGGTCGGTACAGTTTTCATCCTTCCTCGCTAAAAAGAAAATAAAATGCTCTATTACATCCTAAATCAAGTACATTTAGAATTGCAGATTTCCGGAACATGACTCTCCTCTCTTTTGGCCTGCGCAGATTCTCTCTGCAGAGGGCAGTGCAGCCTTTTCAGCTTTACTCCGTTTCCTAAAGATTAATGCAAGAAGTTAAAAAGGAAAAAAATGCTTCTGAACTCTTCTCCAAAGCGTAATATGTAAATACACCATGGATTTCTAGTAAGACAACACCAAAGAATTCAAAATTGGGAGATATTCTGGTTGATTTCACAGGGCTCTCCCCCCGGCAAGCCCCGCGGTGCCAGGCAGCCCTGGGGAGCTGGAGGAGCGGCCAGCCGGGCGGCGAGGACGAGGGGATGCTGCTGTGTTCCGGCAGAAGCCGGCCAGAGCAGGAGCCACTGCTCCGAGGAACCAGCTAGCGCAAGCTAGATGAAGAAAGAAAAATTTGGGTTGCCATTTTCTGACCACAAAGCTCAAGCACGAGGGTAGCAATTCCAGCAGAGGCTTGTTTTTCACTTATTCTGGAAACATTGGTTACTTTCAGCATTTAACAGATTTCCCCCCCCGAATTATAATTTTGTCTAGACAGCCAGAAAAAAAGCCAAACGGACAAAATTTTTACATGAGCTGCTTCTGAACTCTGCTGCAAATTAAAACTTTTCAAACAAAATACAAAAATAAAAACCTTCCATGATTTAATTTAGCAAAAAGTGGAGATAGAAAACCTAGGAAGCAGATTCCCTAGCAGCCATTTGTTGGAGCCTAGCTTTGAGTGCTTTGTTTTCGTTCTGAAAGGAACACAGACATATTCCCAAAGAGACAGCACCTGAAAGCACCATTAACTGCCTTAATGCGTAGCTGGTAAGCTTTATAAATTGGTACTAATACCTCTAATGTACAAGGGTTTACAATTCTTTACCTAGGACAATACTGACAAAAGGTTTACCGAAACGGTTTGCTAATTGCCAAAGAATATAGATGTTTCAATATGGATGTTAATCGTGACCAAAGAGGGAGCTCAATAAATAAAAGCAATGCTTTATAAGTGGTGTATTTAAAATCATGTGAACAACTGATGGAAATCACACAATGTGTACAGATTTCTATTTCCTGCAACAAAACACATTTCATTTCTGACCCAGCTGACTGAGCGCAGTTAGGATTAGTGTTACGAGTCATGTAAGTCCACTCACTCTCAGAAGGATATGGCAAAAGCTATGGAATAGTGCCCCTGCTCGGCCAGGGCTGCAAAGGGCCCTTCCAAACACTGTTATTAGTCCTGGCATCTGCAATCTCTGCAGCACAAGCATCTCTGCTCAGTGCAAGCAACCCAACATCCAAGGGCGCTGCAGGGTGCACGCACGTAGGAGATGGAGGGGGGAAGGAAGAGATGTAAATTTTGGCCTCGGTGCTGTACACACATGCAAAACACAGGCTACGTGGAAGGGTGCTCTCAACACAGCACTAACTTCTACCATCCACTGCTACGGAGGACTGACAGCTAACCTCACAGCTTGCTGCTGCCAAACAGACAGTACTTCTCACCCCACCTTTCCTTCTCGCAGAATTTGTATGCTAAACTTTCTGTGCGGCAAACTTCAGTGCAATAAAGAGACCAAATACTACCTTTGTGCTTTTAAGTACTTACCTAAGCAGAGCTTTGTCCTTGTTAAGATGCTGGAAGAAGGAAGGCTCACAGATGAGCTGGCTTTCCTGACAAACTTGTTTACAGGATTTCCCGGGTTCAGCAATTTTTACTTGAAGGGCACTTAATGGGGGCCACATCACCTGCCCATGACAGAAATCCTGCAGTGACAGATCATATTTTATTATAATGCATCCAGTCCCTTGCTAGCGATTTCCCCCATTAGTAACATAAGTGGTTATTACCACCCAAACACTCATTTTGCAACTCATTTCAGTTGTATTAAAATCAATAATTCAAGCACAATTAAAATTTATGGGTTTTTTTTAGCATGAGGGAATTGCCACCTTTGATTGCTACTTGAAATGCGGCAGTATCATTCTTCCCAAAGAAGCTTCTTCCCTACCTTTACCTCTTTTAATTTATCACAAGCAACTCCAGATACTCTCTTTACTTCCACACGCCCAACCCATTTTGGCTTTCTCAGTGACTCCTGTTTCACTAACTCGGTGCTAACAGAACTATTTTCGCAACAGCACAAATATCAGGAGGAAGTTCTGGTAGGAGAAGAATTTCAGAGGCCAGTTACCCTGTAGGCGAGAAATGTCTCAAGTGGCCCACGTGGAGAGCCATCTGGAAAGGATCAGGGGACTCGCAGCGCTATGGAGTGAGCTGAACTCATAAAAGACTGAAGATTTCTATCAAGCAACCAGGATTCAAAGAGTTTGTTTGCACTTCTTGGTTGAACTGTTAGTAAAGTGCTCTCCCTACGCTGAAAAAAATTGGCTATAAATAATGCATGCAGTCAAGTGTCAGCCCAGCGGAAAGAGGGAAGGAAGAAACAGTATCTGAACACACCTGCTAGCAAAAACTATTCAAAGATAAGTTCTTGTGGTCTTGACATTTAAAATGAGCAAAAGCGAAGAGAAAATTTTTGTCACTGGTTTTATATAACATTCCATGACACTCAGCCATAGTTTAACATTTGGCAAGTCTCATCTGAAGGTGATCAAAAAATGTGGGCCCAGTCCATCATGGTTTGCTTTCTCCTGAGAAAACCAATACTTGTATGAACAGGTCCCGCACCGTGACCCAAAGCTTTGGAAGGCTGAACTACTTGAAATGTTAATGAAGCTGAGACCCCAAATCATTTACCAGTTCTCAGTATCACTTTGGTGGTTCTTCCTCTCTGTTTAGATTTCCTCTGCTGAAGGAGGAAGCTTTCACACTCCCAGGTCTAACCATAAATTTGATATTATACAATCATGAATCACAGAATATCCTGAGTTGGAAGGGACCCAGGAAGATCATAGAGTCCAATTCCTGACTCCACACAGGGCAACCTAAAAGCTAAACCATACATCGAAGAGTGTTGTCCAAACACCTCTTGACCACTGACAGGCTTGGGGCCGTGACCACTTCTCTGGGGAGCTTGTTCCAGTGCTTGACCACCCTCTCAGTGAAGAACTTTTCCCCATATCCAGTCTGAACTTCCCCTGACGCAGCTCTAAGCCATTCCCTCATGCCATATTCGAAAAAACTGAGTCATTTTAGAGCATATTTATGGCAGAACAATTTTAACAGCACCTAAAAAACCAGGTTAACAATAGATGGTTGGAGGTACTTTTTAATGAGGTTGTTTCAAAAAAGTCATTTTGCTATTTGGACTTAAGCGCCTTCCTTCTTCTGTCCTTTTATAAATTAGTATTTAAAATACTGGATGCAGAAGGAAATCTATACAGGTTCAAAATCCAATCCAATACTGTAATACATACTATGTAATACTGTAAAATATGCCAATGTAATATAAACAACGTAATAGTGTAATATTAGATTGGATTCACAGCTAGTGCAGGCAGAAGACAAAGGTTTTCAAAGACAGGGAATAATTTGTGAGGCTTCACCATTTGCTGGGAGGGGTTCAGCCTTTAACATCTCTTAGTTGAAAATTCTTCCCAATAATTGGGCACCGCCTCCCATTTCCAGTTCATGCTTGGTGGGGAGCCTTCCTCAGCTTATGCCAACTTGAAGCATGTCTCAGAGTACATCACCTTCACAGGTACCAGCACACAGGGCTGCGTTTCAGTTGGCTGTCTCTGGCTAGTTCTCCTATCAACCGTTAAAAGCAACCTAAATTTGATATCTTCACCCCAGTCTACCTTGCCCCACAACCCTACGTGCGTAAGGGTAAAATAAAGAAAAGATGTTATGTAAAACAGAAGGTTAAACTTCACCAGAGACTGCTTTTATGTTTAGTTTACCTATAACCACAATTTCAAGGTGAGACAGGCTTAGCCCTGCCGTCAAAGGAGGTGTCCTCCTCCCTCTGGCTTTTCCTGCTCTTGGATGAATGTCCTCACTCCACTCCCTTTGCCAAGCCCTGGTGCTCAGCTGACCCTCTGCTGAGCCAAGTCAGTTTGCTAACCTAGTAGAGCCCTGCCAAAAACATCTTCTGCCGGGTTACCAAGTACTCCGCTTGACCACATCTTTCAAAATCAGCATGTCTGTTCCATCAGCCCAGCCTACCTCATCCAACAGCTCCCAAGTTTGCAACAGGGAATCCTGCAGCTGCTTTGGCTGCAGTTGCCTAGCTGTTCCTTTGATGGCAGTGCTAATTTAAGCCGTCCCACCCTTTGGTTCCCAACCTACACTGCCGCTTTGCAGAGCTGACACAAGTCTTTGTGCAGCCAGAGCAACCAGGATCAAGGGATGGATTCAGCAGATGGCACAGACGCACCTAACAGCCACGCTGGGCTGCTGGCAGGGGCAGTGCACTGGCAGGAGGGAGTAGCTTGGAGTGAAAGCTGTTCTAATCCAGCTGAAGACGGCACCGCTAAATGTGAAACCACAGCTCACAGTAGTTCTCTTACTTCAGACCCTAAAGACCTTCAGCCCAGCTGTTGGATCTGAAGATTCGGGGAATTCACTAAATATTTCTTGTGAACGCTGTCCTGCCTTCTGCTCCTGAGCCAAGGCACCGAAAGGGGAACTGCGGACAAGTCCTTTAAATCCTACAGTTCCACTGTCCTGTAGGGTGACTTGTGGGTGAGTGTATCTGGTCCCATCCTCTTCCCATTCAGACATCCCCTGAAGACTACAGTCTTGTGGTTAATGCACCCCACCAACCTCTGAACCAGATCAAGTCCGTGCATCTTTCTTTGTGTTCCAAGCTTGTGCTGCTTTCTCTGTTTTGCCTGCCTCCCACCACAAACTCTTCAAAATAAGGTCTCAACCTTTAGTTTTGCTTCATCTGACACGTTAATCAGGCACAGTGCTAAGCACGTGCAGCTAATAATGATGCTTGAGCATCCTGGGAACTGTGAAACAATAATGGCTTTTGACAATTAGTCAAAGCAACGAATACAATTACAATGCTGTATTTCTTTCTGAGAAGCACGCAGTACAGGCCAGGGCTTAGCCCTTGGGGGAGATCCAGAGGGGAGAGACAGGTTTGCCCCACAGACGCTGGCTCTGAATTGTCTCTTTTTCTCCCTTACACCGAGCTCCATTTCCTCCTGTACTGACAAAAACTCCCAACTACAGCTAACTCCGGTAGAAGAATCAAAAGAAGCAGAGATACTTTGACAGGCTATGTCATCCATACAGCAGCAAAAAGCATAAAGTGTTTATTGGCAGGAAACTGGAAATAGCTAGGTTATGTTAACTTCTGATCTGAAGCTGTGTTATTCTCTATTACTGTCCGTAATACTGTCCTCTTTCAGAAATACAGGTACAGGAGCATTTGCAGTGCTTTTGAAAGAAATCCTGGAAGTTAATTGGCATAACACAGCTAAAGCTTATTCCTATCTCTCTTCTGCAGCAGCCAGAACAAGAGGCAGAGCTGGCCGGTGCAACAGATTTGGCCTTGGGCAGAAGTCCAAGCAAACATACAGTTTCGAGAAATCAGTATCCCATATAAATCTCTGCAGTTTATTGCTCCAACTCCCTATCTTCTGCTGCTCTCAGCTGGCAATAATGTACGGGCACCAAAAGTCCTTTAAGTAACTGGTTTCCGAACCATTTAAAGCTTTACCGATTGAAACTAAATACTTGAAAAATCTGCCCAGAGGTTTTAGCCTAAGTGCGTGCAATTCTACCACAAAAGTACCTCAATGTTTACATGATACTTCATGATCCAAAGATTTTTTTTTTGTGTAGACAGTTAAAGAAGTCACACATACACTGAAAAATTACTTTGCCTTTCTGCTTTGACAAAGCATCAGAAGAAGGAAGGTTCTTTGTAAATCAATCAATCAATCAAATAATCAATCAATAAATTTAAAAAAATATTTTAAAAGCTCCCATAGTTCCTGAAATTCAGACAAATATGTCCATTTTCACAAAGACATATGGTAAATCAGACAATCACAGATGAATCAGAACTCAATGGCAAACTAAGAAGCAGAACTAATATTCTGGTAGCCAGCACTCTGTCTTAATTTCTAGCTAGTCTCTTTACGCATGAACAATCCCACCGGTGCCGTATCTGGAAGAAGCCTCCCAAGCCCCGCATGGCCAAGTCCTCGGAAATGAATCTCTGAGTCCACATGCACTGTCCAAGGGAACTTCATCTGAGCAAACAACTGCCCAGACAAGGCCTGCACAGCTACTATTTCTACTTGAACGGCAACAACACTGAGAAGCTTTAAAAAGGAGAGGATCCTCCCTTTCCAACATAAAATAAAAGATTCATCCACAATAAAAGTTCATACCTGTCTTTCAATAAATGCATTCATCCGCTGAAGCATTCCCTCACATGTAAATTCATAGGGCAAATAGGGGTCAATCTGTGGAAACAGAGTGTGTTAAGGTTAGAGGGGTTTTTGTTTAAATGAACTTTGTGGTGCGCTGCATGGTAGCAGCTTGCATTCCAAATACTACATTACAGCTTAAGTAGCAACAATAAATGCAAATAAACTCATTAACAAATCACAATTTCACAAAACCATCAGCAGTTTAAGCTGATTTTTGCTCCTTTATAAAGGCAATAAAAGTTGTACAGTGATTATCTTTAAGGAAACTCAGGGTAAACTGCAAAGTAGTAGATATAAAGCTAGCCTGAGACCCTACGGGATTCCAGAGCTCCTGTTTTAACTACGTTTCACTTCTGGAGCTGAAGTGAAAAAGAAAACATTATGACGAAAAGGAATGTGATACCTCTGAAAATTACTTCAAACTTTTTTTTTCCCCTTAAAGTGCCCTCATTACAATTCCTCGCTGTAAGTGCACAAGCACTTCAGTGGTGGTTATGTCAAGGCTACAAAATCAGTCAAAGGAGTTGAGCATGTATTTGGGCAGCCTGCAATGCTCTAAGACAAGGAAACTTCCTCACTGAATGCACAGAAAATACAGACTGCTGTATAATTTATATACAAAATTCACATTTTATACAAATTCACTCATGATCATTGTTTGCAGGTAAAAACCTGACACATTCAGTACTAAAACATGACAATCAGATACCACAGAGATGTAATAACAGCATTTTTTTTTTCCCAATACCCTACCAAAGTGCAGCGCACTGGCTTTAATTAGACTAACATTAGGAAGCACTCTACATGCAGTACACAATACCCCCCCCCCCCCCCAACGGCAGGAACAANNGCAAATCCCCACTCCCCCCCCCCCCCCAAGAGTTGATGACAAACTGAGGATACGTTTCTCACCTTTTGATTCAAAATTGATTTCACAGCCTTCTCAACTTCAGAAAGATCATTGATGTCTACAGTCCAGACATGGGGCTTCCCTATGTAAACTTCAGCATAGGGATGCTGAGATGTCAACTGAAAGGCAGAGATTATATTGGTAAAAATTAATGTGTCAAGATATCTTTCCCTCTCACTCTTTTCATCAGACTTTTTGAATGAAGTGCACTAGGATAATGCAAGAATTCAGCTAGAATTTAACAGTCAGTGTCATTCCTTCTGAGCTAGCTTTCAGATTTTCTGTGTGTATAATTCAGAGAGTGAATTTAGTTGGAGAACTGAGTATTGGGTAATAACGCAGATCACAAGTAACATTTGTGCACCTCTCATTTGTGGCTTTGATCTTCATAATGACCCACATTGCAGCAGACTTGATGCTTACTGAAATTACTTTTACAACATGACTCTGCTTCCCCACAGCTCATTCACAGAGCAGCCCTGCGTTTTCACAACCCCTAATTGCTACCAGTCTTGGGTAGACCTGCACGACTGCTTTCAAGAGATGTCACCCTTGTCCCATCTCACCTTCAGACACTGCCCTCGCCCTGTCTCTCCTTCAAATTTCAAATATTTCCAAGCTTCTGTGAGTAGTAGTGAACAAAGAATCATTTCTAGCACTTAGATGAATTCTGACTCTCGCTGCTGACAGTACAAATTTGACCTCAGTTAGAGCGTTAACTGGTATTTTGCTCACCACTTTGTCAGAAAACAAACTCAATAAATACCCAAGTCGATAACTAAGTTACAACAGATACTGCTTTCAGAACTAGCAGGACAGCACTAAAAGTAATTTTTGTGACAGGCTGCACAGGAGTGAGAGGAACGCATGCAAATGAACACATGGAGAGGAAGGAAAAGCTGCAGAAGAGAGGGGAATGTTTCACAAAAGCCTCAGAAGAAAATTGCTTTTTAAATAAACACAACCGCATGCCCCACGCCCCCCGGGATAGATTATTCATAGACAGTTTTTATTCAGCTGGCTCTTTATGCATGGTACAAGGAAAATCTAGACAGTGCAAAAGATCTGAAGTAGAAAACCGTGCGTGTTGGAAAGAACCTTCTCCTGCACTGGGCATATACCATACTTGCTCTCTTCCTCAAATGAATGCAAGAAAACTAGTTAAAATCTTTTTTGCCTATTGCATTTTGCTTGTGGATGAGAGAAGCCAGTCTTACAGTTAGATGTGGGATCAGCTAACATAAACCTGCTGAGACCAGTGCTCCGGGGGGCTCTGCGCAGGCTCCCCCCTTTGCTGCAGGGCAGCGTGATGGGCAGGGCTCACGGAAAGGCTGGAAGACGGCAGCTGCTGGGCCAGTAACTCGGGACGCTTCTGCACACAGACAGCTTCCCTTGCTGCCTACGTTCACTTGCAGCCCACTGCACTGCGCTCCCATCGGCATATTTTAAATTCCTCCAGAAAGTTCAATGCTTCTCAAAGAGTGACATATTCTAACCTTTTTTCAATAGTATTTCTGCTGCCACTAAAACTGTATGTACTTAAAAATTTGGTTCCCAATACTGAGTTCCCAGGGCACTTATGTCTGGACTTCAGATGGCAGAAGCTACATTGCTACTGCTTTCAGTAACAACAAAAAGCCTTCTATTGCACCTTTAAAAATATGAACACAAACCAGTGTTTTAAATTCCACAAAGCTTTAGGAATTATGCCTTAGACCACTCTTCTCTACCATCTCAGACAGACAGAGGGCAACATTAAAGCCAGATCTGATCTGGAAGACGAACAACTAAAATTCTCAGACTAGTAGCTGTTTTAAGTATTAAGAGTAAGGAGCAACATATTTTTACTGCACCAGTTTTTCTACATCTATACTCTCAAAAAGTATTATGGCTATTTCCTAATACTGAAATGCTTGAATTAGCCGAGGCTTAACGTTTTAGATATTCAGGAGATACTCCCTCTGTCTATAATTAAAATCTATAAGAATTCTTATAAATAGATTTGGAATTAATTTCTAATTTCAGGTCTTTCGCCCCCCCCCCCCAAAGCAGAAAACGAAAGAAATCTTCTTTCCTGGGGGGAGAGGGGGTGTGTGTAATGGAGAAGAAATATTGGTACAAATACTGGTGCAAAACAAGCTGCTTGACGGTGATTTTTTTTCTTTTTTTTTTTTCTGGCTCTTTTCCCCAGCAAAATCATGTGCCAAGACAAAACAACCGCTGAACTAAAATGACAATTGTCATTTCCAGTTTTCGTACAGAATCGTCACTACAGGACCCAATGTTGCTGGTAGGGTGGAAACAGTTACACCACCCCCCACCCCAATAAATTCTACCTAGAACAAGAGAGAAATAGTGACTTGCGATGGTTACTTTACAAAAGTACTAAACACAGACTCTTCAAATTGGTCTATGGATAATCAATTCACGGAGCTACACAAGCTTTTTTTGTTCTCCTTTAACACTTGAAAAACCTGAGAGAAGGATTTAAGGACTTTCTTAATCCCAAAGAACCAGCACATGGACTACTGGCAATCGGATCTAAACCCAGTTGTGAAAACCAGTTCTAGAAAAGGGTACTCTTAGGATAGGTCAGCAGAGCATGTGAACGCAGCAATGTTCGTGATGAATGTTCGTTATATTATTTTGTACTAAAGCAGTCAAGAGGGATTATTTTTCTGCACAAGTCAGGTGCACAGCATTTCTGTTAGTGCTGACACATGCCAGGGGATTTAGCACAGCATTCCAAGCACTACAATTCCTACTAAAGAGTTAGGTGGGTCCAGATTATTTACTGAGCCTGACCTGTTATAGTGTCTGGACACAGAACAACTGGAAACAGGACAGTTGAGCAACCCACAGAAAAAAAGCTCTGAGAGGTGCCAAGCCCAAGGAGAAAGTTTAAACAGACTTTTTTTCCCTTATTGCTCCACAAGGTGAAAGGCAAATACAGTCCTGGATCATAAAATCATAAAGAATTTATGCTCCTGGTTAAAAATGGGCAACTGTCCTTTGCTTGTCAACTAGCTCAGTACGCAATTTATATAGCCCAAGCGTAACTTGAATTGGGAAATACGGCTGTGCAAAGTTCTCATCATCGAAGTGTTACCGGAGCGCTCTCCCTTCAGGTAAGTATGTAAAGAAAATACGTATATACACCTATGAACAAGCCATGGGTCACAGGCAAAAGTGCTCATGTCAGAAATGGCTACATGACGGTTAAATGCTTGCACGTGGTAGAGGCTGGATTTCACCCACACTGAAGAAGAAAAATATTCCAAAGTCAGTGCCAGGCTGAGGGGCTAGTTTACTTAGCCTCATTTTTCTCTTCCTGGAGTCTAAACACACTGGCTGTTTTGAAAGCTTGAAGTTTGGTTTTCCTGTTCTCTTAAAGGGTCAGTTCCCCAAATGTCTTCAGTGTTTAACCACAAACACGGTGGGGCTGTGACCATTAACACCTTAGCTCAACAGTGCCTTGAGCAGGTCTTTTCTGGAGAAACACACGCAACAACCCACAAATGGCATTTTTATTATTTACTTAAACACCTATTTACTTCCTACACAGTACACAGTAATGTTTGTTTCTTCAACAAAATAAAACCACTTTCAAATGACACATCACGTATCAGATGATACCTGTCCTGGGCAGAATATCAGGTTTTCAAGTGAAACTTCAGTTTATGATCTAGTAATAAGAATTAGCAGAGTGTACATATAGGCAAATATAGAAGTAAAGCTTAACAGTATGTTAATGAAAAATTTTAATTATCCCATAAAAATAAGGACTAATAATCCCATCAGTGGCTAAAGAAAGCAACAGTTTTTGCAATAAATTATAAACATTTATGCAATTTTTCCTATATTGTGTTACTAAAAAGAAATCCACAATCATTTTCAATAAAGAAATTACCAAGATTGATAAAGCTTACCTCTCGGAGTGTAGGTTTGCCTTTGAAAAATTCTGTGTTTTTGCTACTTTTTGGTGGGTTAAATCTTAAATTTAGAAAAGCACATCCATTAGCAATAGCCTCTAAAGGAGCTGGCCCTTCATATGGAAATCCAAGACCAACGAACAGCTGAGAAATAGAAAACAAGGACTATCATAATTTTTCTTCTTTACAAAAACTGAAAGCTAAGAGCTAACTTAGACAATAATGCATTTTAAATGTACCAGCCTAAAAAAAATCTAACATTAAGAAAATGGGAGAAATTCAGGCTCACCCCCTCCTACCCAAGCAGTAACGGAATGTTCTGTTAAACACATTCGACAGTAATCTTCTGTAATGAGCTCAGCCGTTTTCTTTCATTGAGCTGAGGCAACAACAGACCCTTTCAGGTTTTTTTTTTGAGGAAAAAAAGTAATTTGGTGGTTTGATTGGTGTTGCAAAGAAACTGCTGGGCCTTTCTTGCAGGTAGAGGTTTTACTGCAGCAACCTCACGGAACAGCTACACTACTGTTTTCCCCCTCTCTCCCACATCACCTAACCTGCTGGTTTTGCCAATATGAACGTACTCCAGCCAAACCGATTAAGTCTTCTAATTAAAACGGTAGATGGCAGCAAACACCAGCTGAAGACACTGTGCCTAGGCAGCAAGAGCTCGCACCGGATTGAGGGTTCAAACCCTCCAAAGTAAACTGAAGGAGGAAAAATGCATCACAAAGCTATTCTTATATCAGCCCAGATTACAGATGCTCTAGAAAAGCCAGTGTTTTCCTCCAATATAAAGTTTGGGTTTTTTTTTTCCAGAGTTGCCTGGCTTTTATTTGAATCTTGGCCCCTTTTCTGGCCCAACAAAATTAAAACCCCTGAATTAAACATAAGATTCTTGATCTTTTTGAATGTCTGTGTATAATGGGAGAATTACAAGCTCTGATTTGTAAGAGTAATTTCTGAGCACTGCTGCACGAGTTAATGTATATATAGATACTGCTTTTTTCAAGAAAATAAAGAGCAATCTTTGTAACTATTAGGATCATATATTCAGGGTGTACATATTCAAAGAGGTCAAATTATACTATTCTGCATTAAATCTTCTGCAACATGGAAGTGAATCCTAGTAAAAGAAGATTCAAAACCGAAGGCCCCTTCTAGGAGCTGATCTTAACATCGATGTATAAACCTGTAGTCATAGAACCATAGAATCATTTAGGTTGGAAAAGACCCCTGAGATCATCAAGTCCAACTGTCAGTATTGTTGGGCACAAGCATTGCAGCACCAATCCTCTCCAGCCCATGGCAGCAACAGTATAAATTCTCAGTTGGCTTATTTTAAAAAGAAAGTTAACGCTTCTCAGCATAGTTGGGGACCTACAATTTTCACTGCATGGAGCTGAATATTGTAATTTCAGTTTTCAATTTTTTGGTTAAAAAAAGTCACCTACTTGCAAAAAGTTTCTCAGCTCTCTCACAGATTTAAATCTTACAGGAACTCTCCAGTGGCTGATAAAAAAAAAGATCTGGAAGACTCTCCACTAAAGCTAGATTATCTACATTTGGGTTTTATATATGCCATAAGATACATTACTTTTCAGTCAGAAAAAATACATACAAAATTTCACCTCAAAAGAGGCTTAATTTAAAGAAAGGCAATGTCTTGAAAATAATGAACTCTGGACATGAAACCATTTCATGCAATCTGCACGCACAACGTTATTTATTTAAATACTCCTTAGTTCAAGCAGAAAACCAGCTGAGAACCAGCAATTAAAACCACCTGAAGTCTCAATTCTCCTATGATCCTGTGTTTGGCTGTTATGTAGAGAATGCTGGTTTGTTTGCTTCGTTTTCCACTTTTTTTAATAAACTGCTGCTGTGCGCTGCGGAACAGTTCTGTGTCTGACTGGTCCGTTTATTGAGGAGGAAGCTCCGTGGGGAAGGAAACATGGTTTTATGTTTTGACAGCACAGAGCACATTGTCAACACTTAATCTATAATAAATAGCTTACCACCTGTTTCGCATCCATTTTCCAACCTTACCTCTAAGCAGCACCGTGCCTTTGAAGAAAGAAGGATGTGTCTGATTGCTAGAACGGTGCATGCATGTGTGCTGACTGTTGGCCTGAGGTTTTAGCCTGGCTCACTGCTGCCCGCAGCCCCCCCCGCCCCCGCTCCTTCTTTCAACCCTCCAAAACCTTCTCTCGCGCTCCATCACATCGTCATCAGGTCAGCTGAAATTCTCAAACTGAATCTAGACCCTGCTCCTGAAAATCACATTTATTACCATTCCTTGGTTAGGGAGCTAGTATTTTTATATGGTATAAAGAGCAAAAACTGAGGAATATCTTAAATGCCTCAAGAAAGTCACATTCATTATGATTCAAAAAGAAAGCACTGGAGAACACATGTCATTTCCATAACTCATCCTCACGATGCTCTAATTTGCCAATCCTTTGAAGTACATGCAACTTGTTGTTTCCAGAAAGGCGAAAACAATCTGTCAAGGTACTTCCTAGAAGTATGTAACAAATGCTGCAAGTCCCTAATTGGAAAAGAAGGCGGGAAAAAAAGAAAAAAGGTACAAATAACAGACAACTATTTTCTGGTACCAGTGAAACAAGCACTCATCCTCAGTACAGTTGAGGCTGCGTGGAAGACAAGGCTCCTTCCCACAAAAGAATGAAAATTTAGAACACACTGTGTTTCCACTATTTTGTGATATAAATGTAGCCTCCACATAAGGTTGCTGACTATGGCTTTTAGGTTACTCTCACCAAAGGCTGTGCCTGGTAACAAAGTCCACCATGGGCAGCTACCTTCACCCTACGGCTGAACATCTGTAAGGCAAAACTCCACATTTGACAATGTTGGCAACATAACTGCGGTTCAAAAATGTTAGCCCCGACCGTGCTTTGTTAGCTGCAGCAGAATTGCTAGGCAGAGTAGAATTCCTTTACACTTTATTGGTTGGTTAGTGATGGAAACCATTTCATTTTCTGTATGTGAGCATTCTTCTCACCTTTCAAATGTTTTTGAAAGCCAGAACCATTATTTTTCATACAGTGCTTTTAAGTGGGCACCCGCCACAGTAGGCCTGTATGCTAACGCCCCATATAATGAGATGATTGCCAGGAGGAGTTTACAGGATAAAAGTACAGTATAAAAGGAGACAACAGTAAATAAATACAGATGTAAAATGATCACGGTAACAGTGGTGGTGTTTTTTTAAAGACCATTTCCTCGTTTACAAGGTCTGCTACCCAGGTGTGTCATGCCTGTAGGTTCTGTCTGCATGAATCAAAAAAGGGGATTCATATCTGCAATCTCACTTGCCCAACTTGAGTAGAGCAGGTGTTGAAACCCTTAAGCAGCAATACTTTGGTTTTTGCAAGAAAGGCTCCTTAGGAACCTTTGCTGCCTTTGCAGTGAACTGAACCCCCAGTTTGGAATTTCAAGCTTTTGAGGTGGTCACCCAGCATCCAACCAGCCAAGACACCGTTCTTTTCTGATTATAATGCAGGCACTCCTTTCCTGCGGTAGTAGCTAAGTGGAAACTTCTCTGACATGAAAAGTGCTTCACAATCACTTCCGTGACAAAACAGTGGCTTTTTGTTTTATTTTTTGGAAACCACTGACTTTCAGTTGACACTAAGCAATTTATTTGAGGAGTTCATGGCACCAGATCACATTATTATTAAAATGAGTACTTGAACAAACGGTCTTTCTAAACTATAGCCAAAAATATAAAATAAGGAGTGAATGTTTTACCTCACTGACCGTAATTCTGACTAGCTGAATATTTAAGAGAAAAATTTCATATTCCAGAGACTAAGTGCTATAGTTCCATAAACAGGAGTGCTTATCTTCTCACCTCCCCTTTCTAACATTACTGCACTTTATCGAATTTATTCTGTTGGATTGGTAGGTTTATCACCACTTTTGTATGCCGCCTTACTGAACTTATATATTCTCTTCTGAACTACAGAAAGAGAAGTGTAGCAAAGGCTGTTGTTAACTATCTTGATACATTTTTCTCATGAATATAAATACTTTCTGGAAAAGTCAATCCTTTTGTGATTGAAACAACTTTAGAATAGAAATGTCTTTTCAGCTGATCTTGTGAAGCGTATGAAAGGAAAGAAGGTATTACTTCATAAAAGGCAATATGAAAAGTTTGTTTTCCTATTTCTGCTTATCCAACATTGCAACGGGATTTTTCCCAAACTGTCTAAACACGGTGCTACTCCTACTTTTATTAATCACCATTCAGAAATGGTAAATTCCACTTAGTAGAAGAATTTGGATTCCCTCGAAAATTCACTGTGACTCAAAGTGAAAAGTTGCATCTGAAACTTTCTCGAAAGGAGAAGTATTTCTCAAGAATTCAGTACTAGTTCTTCCAAGAGTCTGGTCCAACTCCTCCAGCTGCCCACTTGGCAAGAAGCCACGCAAGTTGGCAGGAAGGCTGCCAGCTCGCCTACCCTATTTTCCTCTGACGTGATGAATGGTTTTACATCTTCTCATTAGGAACTGTTGACATGTCTCGTTTTTGTCATGCACTACACAGCTGAACTAGCCATGATGAATCTCAAACAGCCCCCTCCTGCTTGGAAAATGCACTGATTCTGAAACGTGTTGCTTTATAATACACACCAGAATGAAATGGCAGCTGCAGGCTTTTGAGAATAACTGTGTCCTATACCAACTCATACATTTTGGGAATGCAAAGCTCTGATCAAGAATCATGACTGAGCCGTCACCTACCAGTATTTTGCTGTCTAAGGGCAAAACGAAGCTGTGCAACATAAACTGACACTTCTGAGTACACTGGACCATGTGATTTGTTAAATTATTTAGCTCTGACTTTCTGAAAACTAGATCATTTGCCAGCTGACCTAACAAAAACTTGCTAACACAATGTTGAAATCACAAGCAATGAAAGACAATCCTTGCCCTTGGGTATGAAAACACACGTTTAGAAAAAGAAAACTCTGAAGTTTCTGAAAGCTTGAAGACAAAGTTTGTTGCTTGGAGACAGTAAACAGCAGGCCTAGATGGCTCAAGTGAGCATTGTACTCACAGATGTTACCATCCCTGAGTTATGGCTCCGATTAGTCACATACTTTCAGCACACTGATTGTCTAGTGACAAAACCCCGTAGCTAAATTCATTATGGGGCTCCGGTCACGTTGCGGAGCGATTAAAGTGATTATGATTAAAAAGTGTCCTTGAACATCGCTGGATGCATGTGCACACATACACGAGCCTCCTCAGGGCACAAAGCTCCCATTCAAGTCAGCTCGATTTTGTGGAAAAGCTGCACTTATTTTAGCAATTCAATCCATGATCCATTTGATATAAACACAACTGACCCACACACAGAACAGATGGCCAGTAGAGACAGGTGAGTGGTGTTTTATTCTGAGCTACGTTCAAGTATTGTCTCTTAAAAGACATAAAAATCTGAAACTGTGACTGTACAGGTAACAAGAAGACTTGGAGCAAGTATGTCTGTTGATCGACACTGAGAGGCAACCATATGCTAAGGCAGAGCAGCCAGTGTACCTATGAGAGACTAAGTCTCAGCTAGCGAAAAAAAAACCCAACACGAAAACCAACCCCAAAAATCCACCTCCAACTGAAAAAGTCCAAACAAATAGATGGTAAACCTCAGTTTCCACTTTCGGTCTCAGGATGCTGCAGTTTTATTGTTTCTGTTGAACTAGATAGATTGGAACAAGGAAGTATTAGGCAGGAATAATAACCTAAATTAATGATGCAGTAAGCCATATTTAATTTCATTTTGTTGCAACATCAGGAATACAGTGCACTCCCGTTTGCCTGACAATAATAAGTATTACGAGAGGCAGATGGATTCTTAACTGCTTATCATCAAGTCAAAGTTTTGTTAGCCTAGCTGCATCATAAAGAAATAATTTCCTTAAAAGGAAAACAGCTTTTGTCATTTGCAAATCTGCTAACAAAGTTCAGAAAAGGCATGTGAAAATACTGTTTGCAGACTTAAAAAAATAATTAAAACAGTTTATTAAGAAAGATTGTATCAAAAAGATAATGTGATAAAAACACTGGCTTCCTGATACAGGATTCTGAAACACATTGATGTGTTTCTCAATGCCATCTACCAAGAAACGCAGCGAATTCTCAAAGGATTTTCCCCAATGTTATGAAGAAAAAAAAACGTACCACCAAAAACCAATGCACAGTAATAGTACAGAAAATCACTGAAGTCTAAAATGCTTGTAGGATTCTGAAAACACTACAGCACAGATCAATGCTTTTCACAAAAACACAATCTGTGAAGAATATGCAACTTACTGATCTCAAAAGTACTGCACAATCACAAGATAGTATCTTCCATCTGATATTGCAATTACTAGTCAAAAACTGAGTGAAACTAGTCTGGCTGCTTCCTGTGCCACAAACCCCCTACGACTGCACTGTGCTGAGTTGCATAATATGTATGTATCAACTTGAATTTGTCCTAAATTGATTGTGTCTTTACAGTGTATCTTAGAGCACAGCAAATGTAACTGATAACAACTAGATGAGATATCTACTTAGTACTGAAAATCAAGCTTTTTTGCCTAATACATGTAAGATGGCTGATAAAGAATTACAGAAAGACTTACTCAAACATAACTATTATTATGAACTGTACTTTGTAAATTATATGGACTTCAGTAATTCTCTAGGAAGTCCATTAGCTTATTTTACTATTCCAGTGAATAGAACGCTCCCCCCCCGCCCCCCAGGAAGAAGTCACTGTTTGTGCTTGGGGTTATTACAATGTCAATATTCTTCACACATTAGTACTATGATTAACACAGTGATTTCATACTCCACACAGGCAAAACCTGTGTAGTCTGAGTATTATCTATGATGAAAGTAAATGTTGACTTTTTAATCTGCAACATTATGTGTATCTGTATGCATCAAGTACATACACACAGTTGTTGCCTTTAAAAAGTCATAATTTGCCAACAGCTGTCACACAGAGATGTCAAATTACCATCATTTTCCCAAATATTTCAAAAAGGAGATCTCTACAGTCGTGTGGGAAGACCGGGAGGTGCTTGCTTTTTTCTTTTGTTCTTTTAATAGATTCTTCTGTAGAAGCGCACAGCAAGAAGCTATCAACAATGGGGAGTAAGTGGTTCAGTTCCACACATTTTGCTAATTTTAAACACCCAAACTACTTCTTTCACCAACTGGAAATTAAACATCCTATTTAAATGCAATCTACTAAAGTGTTTATATGTTGTAAAGTGCCACAAAGATTATGGGAATGGCACAGAAAACCCCACAAAGCATTCTAACTATGGGGACAAAAGTTTATTTATTTCTATGTATCTACTGTCCCTTATCTTGACTGACCTGGACTGTGGGGCCACAGGCAAAGCATACCACAAAAAAGCACACTCTTTTGCTCACTCTCTCTGCACAACAGAAGCAGAGGAAGGAAGTGAATGGCAAATGAAGTGCTTGCCTTTCTTCTTTTCTCCCCAAGAGAGTAGGGTCACTACGTTAAAGTCATTGGTAGGGCAGAGCAAGCATGACTCTTGTACAGCTTTCACATATTACCTAACTTTCACATCAGGGATGTAAAACAAAGCACGTTCTCAGCTTATAATCTCCTTGAGCTGAACATCACATTTAAGAAAATGAAAAATGCATTTATCCATGTTTCTCAAGCTGGTTGTTGACTGTAGGTTGTTGTCCCAATTTTCTAATAACTGTTAATCCACAAAACATGGACATGATGAAAACTGTATTCTTAGTACACAGAAGATAACTTAAGCTCCTTTACATTTCGTGATTTATTTTTCCAACGCTTTTAAATTAGGAGCTCATTCGTAGGAAGTGAAATGCATGCGCTTCAGATACTGTCTATCTGTAGCTATTTTTGCCACTACTCCCTCTTGACACTTACTTTGGTTTCCCTCAGTAGAAATTGCAAATCCCGCCCACTGAGTATACCATGGTTTTTTACGTAGCCGGGAATATAAATAGTGCTTGTCCCGTGAACAGTTCCATGGACTTCCATATAGGTGTGGATGATGTCCAGATAAGCCTTCTTATCCTGTAATAGCAACAACAAAATATTTTCAGTCTTCAGACATTTCAAGCAGTAGTATTCAATCAGAGCTGGTTTTTATCTCCTGTACCACAAAAGCAAGAAACAGAAGTTCACTCATTCTTACACGATTTCTAGACTAGTTGATCTTTCATTACATTATTAGTTTTGTTTTCTGCTAGATTGGAAGAAAACTGCAGCTTTTTTATTCATAGTATAGGTATAAATCAATCAATACGAAGGTTCTATTGATTTCTAATTGGACAAAACCCAGGTCACCATCGGATAGCTGTAATCTCAGCACACCTAAACAATACTTGGCCTAAAAATACTAAAAAACTCATTTTGAAATGTAAAATTTTCGCTCTCTTTTTATCATCTTAGTGAAGGAAAGGATGAATCTCACCTTAGTAAGATGCACTCTCGCCAACTGAGCACATCTTTATCTAAACACCCAGTATCTGAGTCCCATGAGATACCTACAAATATTCCACTTACCTAAAGATTTAAAGGCATTTTGGAAAAAGCCTAGAGAAGAGTAATGGCTTTAGTGTTGCATTAAAAAAAAAAAAAAAGTATACCATCCTAGTTTGCAAACAAATAGTCACTTTAATTTTCGATGCCATATGTTTTTTGCGTTTTAAAGACTACTAGCATTCCAAAAGCAATTAGCTGTAGACTGTATTTACAGCCAGTATGAAGCACAGATCAGAGAGACTTTCCCTCAATATTTGCACATAGTCTTAGTAATAGCTCTAAAATCAGGCAACAAGTTTCTGTACTTCTTGGCAGCAAGAGAGTTTTTAAGAATTCTACTTTCACTCACTATTTTTGTCATGTAAATTCTGTACACTGCTCCTCCGTAGCCCTGTGTGAAAGATGGCCAACAATTTTACTGAAGTTCATTTAAAGGGCAAGTAGACTAGTGAAAATCCTGCCTTTTCTAATCTTGGAGGAGCAGGAAGGTATCAGGCTTAGGTGAACAAATACTATCGCTTCTTTTCCTTGCTAAATTAATCATTGGTATACATTTGAATACACAGGGTATTTAATGTCACATAACAACCGGCTTCTAGCTTTAGCTTGTTCTACTGGTGATACTGTTTGCGATGAAGTAGATTGCTGGCCTCGTTATTAAATCACCCTGTTCTGGTAGCGATGCCAAGGTTGCACCAATCAGACAATGTCCTGAGCTAAGTATTACATAAAACACCCAACAAATGGAGACTAATGTGCTTTCTTGGTTCATGTGGTTGCTGTTATTGTTAATTAACACAAATTATTAAAGAAAACGAAAAGCTTGCTCCAGTTTTTATTTTCCCTTTTACTTCAAATTTGAATTACTCTGAACGAGATGTTCCTCCCATTGTTTGTAAAGTAGCGTAATTAGAAACTGTTGTGAAGCTCATCTACTTTGTTAAAGAGAAAATCCATTGTAGAACTTTTTCTTTGCACATATGCAGGAGAAATATAAATGGAGTAGCCTGCTCTTCTTTCCCGAATGCAGCAGTGGTCCGTCGCTAGAGGCACACCTGACTCCTGCCTGCCTGGCTTTTAACACAGGCAGAGCCTACCAGTTGGGCTTTAGTGCATTGAACGGGAGAGAAGGCAACGAAGCAGAGGTACTACTGACATGATCTGCCTACAATAAGAACACTAACGCACATGCCTCAGGTTTTATTGGCTCGTATCAGACAAACTGATGACACGAATGCACTCTAACTCAAGAAAAATATGAGAAGCAAGCCGCTAAAAAGAATAAACCCAGCATTACCTAAAATTGCACTTTCTTATTTTAACGATTTCAACAGCAATTTTACAAACCTCCATTACAGAATATTTAGCTGCTCTAAAATAAAATATTTGAAACTAAAATTATTTTGTCTTTACAGTCTTTCTAATGGTTCCTGAGGAACTGCATTATTGGCTGTAGGACTGTTGAAGACTTTATATAGGTTCAAAAAGCAATTATGGAAGAAAAATCCATAAATCATTATTCAACAAGGACACACAACTGTTGGCCCAAGAAGTTCAGGACCCACTTGCCTCTGGTGGCTGTGAAACACCTAATTTAGAGGTGTTTAGAGACACGGTTTAGTGGCGGACCTGGTAGAGTAGGGTCAATGGTTGGACTAGATGATCTTAAAAGTCTTTTCCAACCTAAATGATTCTATGATTTTGCATTCTTCCTTAGACACCAAGGTTTGGCTATTTTTGGACTAGATAAACCTTTGATCTGAACTGGCTTTGCTGCCATCTTATTATCTTTATTAGCTCACTTTCGAAGATGAATATAAAATGGACCAAAAGAAACGTAACATTTTCAGGTCTCCTGTTTATATGTGATGCCAATAAAAACCTAGTGGGACTCTGAGAAGTGTCTGTGAAGTTCCCTGTGTAAATTCTGCTGAAAACACCCTGACACACAAAAATGGACCTTGAATTTAGCCCAAAGTATTCTCCAAATCATCTTGTTAATAACAAAGTGAATCTTCCTACTATATCCATGTGCCGTCCTCTCGATGACTACACTGAACAAAACAGGGAATACAGGACATGCTAAGGAGGAAAAGAACAGGCTTCCACGCTGTATTTAGAGTAGCATTTTTTAGGGGCAGAGGGAGGGTTTTTACTTAAACCCTTAAAGTTACAAAAACATGTAATAAATATTACTAATAAATGCAAATTAACTGAGCAGGCATGCAAATTACATATATAAATTAATATATAACCAATCAATAAAATTTAGGAAGGCAAATAAAAAGCAGTGATAAAAGCAGCATGTTTTAAGCATCTCTGCAAGTGCAAACAAAACATTAAATTAACTATCCTTTGGGAACATTTCTTAACCATATCACTGACTTCTTTCCTGGTGCAGAGTCTAAAACTACAGCTAAAACATTTAGTATTCCAAACACCATCAATTCTTTCATCCACAATATTTAGAAAAATAATGGACTTTAAAATGGTGTTGCTGGGTTTCCACCTCTACAAGATAGGGTAACTACTGCAGACGGCACTATGGAGTCTATAGAAATGGTTCTCCCTCACAAAGGAAACCTTCTAGATAGATAGGCATAAGTAAAGGGATTGATACATAAAAATTGTATTAATTAGTTTTCAAATGACAAGAGTAAAAACATGAAAAAACAACACAAACAAGTTGGCAAAACCCTTTCATCTCCCAAAGGGCAACTCTCTTTATTTTAACCAAATTAATTTTAAAAGAATAACCGAAACACAGAGTAGCATCTTCCCTCTGTTCCCTGTACGTAAAAGAATTGTTTTTAATTTTTCAAAAAGTCTTTCGTTCTGAGGGGTACAAACAAAAAAAAGCCCAACCACAAACTCACAAAGCACAACCCACTGAACAATCGCTCCTTTATTCCCTTATTCACTTCGAGTCAAAAGCTACTGCTTTCATAACTATCTGTAAAGTACCATAAAAACACCGTTAGCACCTTATACTTTACACAAATCTCACTAACATTTGTCTCCTTTTGCATTTAAGTAGTCCTGAATTTCCACGTTCCTTGTAGAAAAGCATTATATCATAGAAGTAGCTATTGTAATAAGCCACTTCACAAAAATAAGTAGGGCACATAGTTCAATTCTAAACATTAGAAACATTGAATTAGAAAATGAGAGAGCGTAAATATGGCATTTAAAAAAGAAAGATTACAAGTAAATAAATCAAGAAATATGATTTGCAAACAAAATATCAACATTCCTTCAACTGTTCATCTACTTCCTGAGTTTGCTTTCTTGGGTGCAGATATATATATTCTTTTATCTTAAATCATTTGACAGCAAACTCCAGATTTTTACGCTTTCCAAACCGAATTCAAAGAGAAAAGATCATGGGCTGCTGGCTAGCAATGCAAAAATCAACATTCCCTGCAGAGATTGGGTCAGACTGCGCTATTCACCCATGTCTGCTGTCCGTACTGCAAATCTAGACTTTGAGCATGAAATATAACCATATTAAAAAAAAGCAAATTGTTTCTCCTCAAAATCAAAATGGAAGAATAACTGTGACTAACAGTCATACAAACCTTTTCTGAAACAGTTTTTCAGCAGTTAAAATAAACATGCCATTCAGGAAAGTAATTTTTGTTGATCACTGACTGTAGAACTGTTATTACTGTTCATCGGTTATTTTCACCTACTTTTAAAAGCATCACAATAAGACCTTTCTCATCAAAGAAATCAAATGGCAACTGTTTCCTAAGGCTTTCCCAAGACTTGACAAGAAGACACAGTCTGGAGGGCTGAAATTTTAAGTATGGTGGGTAAAAAATTTAAGAAGTACAAAAGCTACAAAAAATACATGGTAGAAACACGATGCATTAAGAACTAAATTCTACTTTTAGTTTTCTTAATGTGGGAGATGGTGGGAATCAACAACTCTGCTTTACCATCAGTTTGTCAGTCTGAGGTTATCACAGATTTTTGCTATTTTAGACTGTTCAGGTACCCTCACAGAACATCAGAAAATGAGCACTGAACAAAACTAAGCAACGCATACGCAGAACTACAGGCCAACTGCATTACAATTACAGAAGAACTTGATTCAGAGTCCCACACTGGTTTATGAGGTTGAAAGTTCAAACTGCAAAATGTATGTAAACCAGCCCATATACCCAGTCTCACTTTCTTACATTGAAAAAGTCAGAAGAGAATGGCTTTATAAAGCCCGATTAATGTAACTGAGAAAAGTAAGTACTGGGAGAGATCTTTGTGTGTATCCTAAATGCATACCGTTAAGTCTAGAAGTCCTAACCTCTGGGTGCTTATTTGCCAAAGTGTCAGGTCCAAGGTAAGCCAAAATCCAGTGTATATACAATGTATGACAATTGAAATTGTGACACAGACATAAGATTGGAAAATCTCTCTTTTCGAGAACTATCACAATCTCAAAGACTTTTCAAGACATCCTTGAATAATGAAAATTCAGGCTACCGGGGAACTAGAAGAGACCACAAATGCTGGAAAATTCAATGTACAACAATATCAAGAGAGTTAAACAGATACAATGGTAGATCACAAAGAGTAGATGATGTCTCTGGGAGCTCAAATACAAAACTTTCAAACTGCTAGCCACAGAGCACTTAATGAGTAATACTGAATTCATAAATGGATCTGGAGAGGATTCAGTGATTCATGACTAGCAAGTGTGAATTCTACACTGAACAAATTATGGGAAACTTAAATAAAGTATTAGCTACATAACCATATAAAAACCAACAAAATTACAATAGTCAATTCTTTCTGTAGAAGGAAATCCTCTCTCACCAAATCGATAGTGTTCTCTGAAGAAACCAATGAGCATGTAGAAACTCTTTACAAGTTGTAAACTCTTTACAATTCTTAAAGGAATTAAGTCTCTGGGATAGAAGGGAATCATCCTTCTGAATCAAATAGTTGCCATGCGAAAGAGAATAGAGAAATGACAGAGTGTGCAGTCAATACATATTATTCAGAGTAGCAAAACTGAAACTGACCTCAAAATGCTGCAGAAAAACATCACAATACTGAACATGTGGGGTTGTAAAGCTTTTGAACTGCTCCACCCTCCCCCCGCCTCGGTAATCTAAGGGACCAAGTGACTAGGAAACAGAATGAACAATAAATTCAATATAAATAAACAAAGTTATGTATGTGTTGAAAAACAGTCCTGGCTTCACATATGAATAATGGAACTGAGCTAACCAGTGTCACTCAAGAATGAAGACTTTGCATTATGATAAAATACGATTATGGTCCATGAAAAAAAATCAGTCCAATATTCAGAATCAGCCACCTACCAAACAAGTAAATGACAGGAATTACTTGGAAAGGAATAGAGAAATAGGGAGAATACAATTGAACTGTTTTATAAAAACACAGTTCTCTCTGCTCTGGAACACTGTTGCAGTTCTGGTCCCTTTCCTCAAAAAGAAGCCAAGAACACTGGACACGGTTCTGAGAGGGGTAAGAAGGATCCAAGCTACAGAACGGTTTCCATCGTTATATACAGAAATCTGTAACGAATTCATTAACAATTCTTCAGCTTGGAAAAGACAACTTGGCAGGATATGAGAGAGGTTTACAAAACCATAATTGGCATAAAGAACATGGATAATGACTGACTATTCATAATGTCCTGATACAAAGGAAGCCAAACAAAGCTAGCAGGAGGCAGGTTTAGAAAAAACCCAAAGTTAATGGCTTCTCGTGCAACAGGTCAGAGACTTGAGGGACCCCATGACAGAGAACGTTGTGGATGCAAGAAAGTTTGCAAAGGTTCATGATCAGACAAATGCTTTGAAGACAGCTGTTACTGAGATCAAAAAAGTTTTTCAACAGACAGTTAGTTTGTCAATAGACAAACAGATTCAGAAAATTCCCTGAGTTGAAAAAAGCTGGAAAGATAGAGAATATGCAAAGGAAGTATTATTTGACCTTGCCATGCCTTTGCTCTTCCCTGAATGTCCATTTATGGCCTCTTCACTAGGCACCTACCACATGTATCTGCATAAAATATACACCAGCACGCACATATATATATATAAAAAAATTATTTGCACATATATAATCTTTGCACAAAGAATGAATAAAACATCTTAGTAAAGACTTGAGTTCTTCCGGATCTGCAAGAAATCCTGCTTATTCAGTTCCCTGTCCTCATCTTTACCTATTTCATTAATCATTTCTTGCAGTTCTTCATCCATGAAGTTTTCTCCCTTTTTTTTTTTTTTGGTCATTTTTACACTGAGATTTTTGAAAGATTTGACAATTTCAGTGTCATGTAATGTGCACTAATGCCTAACCAGGCATTTCCTGACCTTTGAATGGAAATTTCCAGAACCAACGACGAGACATACTTGTGCACTGTAAGTGCTGAAGCTGAAAAGTGCAGGGGTACAGACGAAAATAGGAAGTGAGACCACAGGAAGAAAAGGTTGTGTTGGTTTTGTGACAATCAAATACTAGTGGAAGATTGCATTAATTGGTATTGTAAGACGTCACTAATTCATTTTGCAGCTGGAGAGTTCTGCAAAGAGAGAAGATGATCACTGACCTGTATGAAAGGTAAATATTATTGGAAAACATTTTTTTTCTTTCTTCAGAATAAATGAAATTCTAATTTTCATAATACATGTTAAAGAATAAGCCT
Source organism: Burhinus bistriatus (assembly GCA_013397275.1). NCBI lineage: Eukaryota > Metazoa > Chordata > Aves > Charadriiformes > Burhinidae > Burhinus > Burhinus bistriatus. The sequence continues at coordinate 313,835 of VYXH01012778.1, read as the reverse complement.
TCAAAAGTGTACATACATGTATATTTATTTACTGCACCTATAGCTGCTTATAGGCTTCAATTTACTTGTTTTTTTGATCCATACTTCTTTAAGAAGCAAATGGTGAATTTCAGAAATGTTGCTGAGCTGAAGTGTCTGGCTCATTTCAATTTGTTATGTGGAATAAAGCAGGACAGTGCTCCTGGTGACAGCAACTAGGGTAAGTTTTGATCCACAGATAAGCCCACAGTGCTGCTGCAAATTTGGAGGAAGACAAAATAAAAACACCACGAGACAAGTTTGTGAGTGCACTGACCACGTGGGAGAGGAAAGGTGAGAAGGATCTTTTCTCCCTTTCCTTATGTTTCTTTTAGCTTAAAAAAATGAAATGAAATGTTCAGCCAAAGTATGTTGCTAAACATGAAGCACAAAAACCCATCAGAAGGAAGGGAAAAGGCAATGCTGCCAGCAGCGAGACACTGTTCTCTGCATGTAACAGAACTATTCCTAGACGTATAATTTTTTCTCTCTGACTTCCCATTTTCTTCCTCCCCCTTCATGCAAGAGGGTATACAATGGAGAAATTACATATGTCACATGGAGCTATAAAGGGGAGACGTTAGTACGAACAGCTTTGGTTGTGTACTTTCCCATTAAGAACAAGCTAAACTAACCATTTCCCATCTCCGATACTTCAAAACTTGTTATGCAGACACTATACATTTAAGAAGAATGCCCATCTTGTCAAGTGGCATTAGTAACACACATTATTTGGCCTTTAAATATATAAATATTTTTCAGGCAATTCCAATAGACTATAATAAAATCTACTACAGCAATCATTATACAATTTTATGTTGCGCATTGATGGCAGTTTTCCGATACAAGGAAAATTCTGACTTCTCTCACAGCACTCCACAAAAAAGAAATAGCAAATAGTGTAAAATAAATCTTGACTCTTTTTTCTTTCTAGGATTAAGGGTAGAAATATTGGAATAGTATGACAGGAAGTTGAAGGAAGAAGAACAAAGAAAAGACATAGACCGAAACAGGAGCTAAGATGACATGAAAGGCTTCACACATTCTCTTTTAATTGAAATGTTCTGCAATTAAAGCCAATTTTGATAATGGAGAACATTATGAATTTCACTCACATTTTACTCATTCTTTCTTTTGAACTTAGGCAGAGATAGGATTCTCTTTAGTCCTTAGTACTGTCAGAAATCCCAGACAAAAACCCAAACCTTTGATTACCACAAACACATCCAAAACTTGGCAAATGTTGCCCTTGAGAGCTTACCTGTAAGGGTAACCTTCAGAAATGTAGCACAATTCTTTAGAGCCTCCTATTTGTAATCCTCAACCCACTTAAGACTGATATAGTTATCAGCGGGAAGTAAACAAGATGTACCTTACAGTCTCTGCAGCTTACATCCTTCCTGACCTCCAGCAAGACACACCCAGACTTGCCCACTGTAATAGGGGATGAATGCCGCTGGTCTTAGGCCATGGGCTGACATTTTTTTCTGTATCCAGCAGAGCTGACAGAAGACATCACTGTACTCCTCCCCCTGTTACTCGTCATGTTCATACCACAGTTTAGCCCCGTTGAATGATGTGGGAAGACAGAACATTGTCTGTAAGCAATCCATAATTCTCTAGCAACATAACCTGGTTAGTGTATACCGTTTAAGCAGGTGGTCTGAGCTAGTCTCATCAACTCTGGCCAGCCATGCAGCAGAGCTGGGAATATGGGGATTTCTAGCAAAGACGAAATGACGAGTAATTTGGAATTTTGTTTTTTTGGGGGTTTTGTTTGTTTGTTTGTTTTCAAGGCCTAGCCAGACGCAGAAAAGGACCCATGTCCACACCTATATAAAATCATGATGACAGTTAACTAGTCCAGTCCCACCCCCAGGGAAAAAAGGTCCTGCGCATCCCTCAGTTCCATGTCAACCTGCTTAGTTTAAAATTAAACCATTTATTTGTAACTGCTGTTCCCCAAAAGCACCTCAGTCCGGGGACTGGAATGCTCTCCCCTCCACACTGTGCTTCTCTAACGACTGATCAGACCCAGCAGTGACACGTGTATTCTGTGGAGATTACACTTCTCGTTAATTGGCCATGTTCAATATACAGAAAAGGAGCAGGATAAATAGATTAGTCCGGTTCCATACAAGCCACGGTAACAGATGAAAAGAGCACTGAACAGGGAAAATGAAGAAAACATGAAATAAGCCCGTTACACAGACAGAAGATTAGTTCAGGCTTTCTGTTGATCACAAGAACCGGATTTTATCACTCCAGATAAGACATCCCACACTGTCACCAATTCAAAGCCTATCTGCAGTGATTGCACTTTATGTACCAGTGCATATGGGCATGATTGCAGTTACAGTCTGCAAGTTACAGTTTTAATGTGCTTGATGTTACAAGCATACAATAAGCATTTTAATATTGCCAGGTATTAAGTCATACATCTTGGAAGAAACAGGACAGGCAATACTTAGAGAAACAGAGCAGTGACTTAAAGAGCAGAAGTTCTAAAAAATAATACAAGGGGCTTGGCTGAGAAGTCATCTAAACATGAGTTCCTAATGGTGAAAAGGGGATATGCCTAACAACGCATATAGTACTTCTTTTTGAGTTGGTGGTGGTACAGCCCACGTGCCCTTTGCTAACGTTCACATTTCAAGAGGAATGTGAATAATCTTGAAAAGGTTCAGAGAAACAGACACGTGAGAACACTTAAGGATTAGAAAGCACTAAGCTCTCAGTGGTTCAGCATATACAGGCTTTTCAGGCGATGACTATGGGTTACTTTCACCTCAACCTACATAATCCTACAGGGAAACAGAACAGAAACATCAGTCCAGTAGACAAAGTCTGTAACTGCTACCAAGACTGGAAATTACCATTCGGAAATCTGTACCAGAAATAATGCAAAGTCTTAAGGGAGAAGGCAATTACTCAAGGCTTTTACCAGAGGAAGTAGTGGGTTTTCCATCATGTGCTATTTAAAAATCAAGATTGAATGTTCTTTTCCAAAAAGCCATGTTTTTGTCTTAATCAGCCCATGAATATCCTGTGTGTCATACGGAATTTCAGACTAGGCAATCACAAATCTCCCCTCTGGGCATATAAGCTATTAATACATATTTCTGAATTCATGCAGACTGAATAAACCGAGAAAGATATCTATGTCAGTGAAAAAAACCCCTGGTGACTAAGCAACTATCTTGTTCCTTAAATCCAACTAGTATTCAACAGGTTGTTCTGCCGATATGCACTACAAATCAGGTCAGGAAGTATAGATTATTATTACACGCAACTGTTCCTGAGAGACTGATAATGAGATCAGGAACTAAAAGTACAAAAGCCTCAGCTAGAAGAGACTCGAATGAAAGAATCCCAGCTCTGCTCCAGCATTCCACAGACAGAAGAAGAGACAGCAGACAGGGGCATACTAAGTCGTTCTATGCCACAAGCCAAACAGAGTAACTGTCACAGTATTTACCATGATTTAAAGCAAAATTTCCTTTTAAGACACAGATTACATGGCTTAGTGCAATAAACCCAAACATAAACCTGAGAGATCACAATCGAACACACAGAGCTAATATACATATTTTTCTCAGTACAGTAGCCAAGAAGGATTCAGCTCTACCTTTTTGCTACCACTGGCAACATTCTCCCATTTCTCTTAAGTTTTTGTTTTGTTTTGTCTCACAGATGGACCATTTACTTGTAGCTATCATTTTTCAGTAATTTATTCCGCATAATCACAGTTGTCAGACTAAATGTTGCTTCTGCAGTTCAGAAAACCGTGCAAGACCGATATTCTCATGCCAATGGAGAGAAAAGGAAAGAAAATGTGAGACACGGGTGCTTTCACTCTCATACTGTCTGGTCCTATGTATGGCACAGCACGTACTGATCAGTTCCTTTTTCAGTTGACTTAAAATAAGGTCTTTCTAGACAGGAGGGAAGACGTACAGAGTATATGGGCACCCAGAGGTTACTTGGAAGAAATCCAGTTCTTAGTAAGTAATCGCTTTTCTGTGAAAACTACATGAGAGAGATACTTCCAGGTGTGGCAGCCTGGAAGAAGGAGCTCCAGAAAAGGACAGTGGACAAAAAGCAGAGACCACTGTGAGCTTAACAACACAATATACTTTAACTTGGTGAAAATATGACCAAACCCCAGTGTTGTTATTCTGCAGCTCTCATCTGTAGATGGGAGACAATGCAGTAATTGCAATATTTAAGAAACAAAACTCTGATATTATTACAGGGAGATGAAATGAGACTGAACACTTCTAGGGTCTTTAGTGAAACACAATTTCCAGTTCAAAATGCAGCACATCTCTGGTTGTAGACATAGGAAAAGAAATAATTGAAAGAAAGATTTGCATATGACTGATTAAAGCTCACAAAGCCTCTGACACCTTAAATTTCCTATTACTTTTAACAGCTTCTGCACTTTCGAAAACTATTGTGATACCAAGACTATAACCATTTTTTATTTTATCAGAAAGGTGTACATAAATAGCAAAGGATCCACATTAATCTAGACAGAAGTTTCCTCATCAGAAAGACTTAAAAATGTTCAATTTAATTACTTAAATATGTTTATTTCCGGAAAAAGAACTTAATAGATTTAGAGAGATGGGATACTTTTAAATGTAGATTTATGCTTTATTATATTGATCAAAATAAATTTGCTCAAGTACACGAGCATAGAAAACTCACCTTCCAGAAATTATCTACTTTGCCATAAACGAGAGATTGATTCTGCCTTTTGATGTCATTAATGTGTTTAATGTCACTGGAATTCAGATGCTGCTCTACCACAAATCCAAGGAAGCTGTTATCCGGAGTGTGAGCTGCAAGAAATGGAGCACATTCAAAACCTTTTAAAGTATCAGTTAATGGTACAAAAGCGTAAATTTTGTCAGAAAAGTAGGTATAAGGAACAAATTATTCCTTCACATTCAGACTGAGAGATACATTTGCTTGCTTATTATCAAGAATAGTTCTTATTAATTTTAAGTTCTGCTGCATATGTCTACTGAAGGAAGCAGTCATTTTCTGGCTCATTTCTGACAATGAAAATTCTGTAGCTGGACCAAGGCCAATGATAATGATTTTTTGTGTGCTGAGCTTTATTTTATTATTAGAGATAAGAGAACCAGAGATGAGAGAATTCAGCTTGACAATCTCAGAGATGCAATGCCAACAATTTGAAAAAACCCTGGATTTATGCTTGTTAACAAAGCTGTATATCACTCAATGTCATAAGTAAATTTTAGTAAGTATCTTGGGTTCACCACCTATATTGGAAGAGTTAACACCAACCATCCAGCTCACTGTGTGTTATGTATCCATGCTAACTACTAGCCTACAAAGTCACACTATGCAGATCCAAATACAAATTTCACTGCCAAATTCAGTCAGATACATTTATCATAAAACATTGAAAGGTGACAACTAAAGCCGGCAAAATTTTTGTTAATCCAGGGCCCAGACAAAAAAAGTGCATGCAAAGGATATGCAATTTACTCTTTAGTTTTCTATATTATTTTTAGCCTCTGTTGGCCTTTTTCAAGCAGTGACATCCAGCAGTACTAGCCACTGTTCTCCTCCTATAAAGACACAGACCTATAGGCTCATCAAAACGATGGGGTTTTGTTGTTTTGTTTGTTTGTTTGTTTTCCTTTTTGTAGTAGGGGTGTTTAATTCCAGGGATGGACTCCAACATTCAAGGCTTCAGGTAAAAATCTATCCCTAACTATATAAAAATTACTCCAATGTGGGATTTTTGTGCCTCTCTATAAAGTGTCATAGCCTCACAAGTTTACATAGAAATAGGCTGCAATAAACACTACGATCTCCTCTATAATCCTCCCTTTTAAATTCTGGTACACAAGCTGGCAACTTCTTACTAAGCACATTTTGCAAAGTTAGAAAAAAACAAACCAAAAAACCCCCCCCAAGGACAACGCCCCAGGCACTTATGATACATGCAAAGCTAAACCTATAGTCAATTATAAAAAAAATAAAATTCTATTGCAATTATGAGGTTTTGCTTTTTGATTCCTGAAAATCAGCCAACTGGATAATGCAGTAGAACAGAGAAACCATACACAGTGTAGACTTCCCTCTGCCATTACATTTATTCTTTCAAATGACAATTACTCTTTTCCACAAAAAAAATGCCTCAGCAACAGCTAGGCACTCACTTAGACCCAAGGACTTTTTAGAATTTAGCATAGCAAATGGCATGTTGCAAATATTCCTGAAAAGGGGCATTTTTCCCCCTTTCATACTTTTGGAAGAGAGATTGCATTCAAAGAGAAGGCAAGGCAGAAAGAAAAATAAACCTTTGTTAAAGTTAGCGCTTAGAACTGGTGGAATTCAGTGCCTCAAACATCACTGATGGGAAGCAGTCAGACGGATTTTTATGCAAGATCATGCAGTTTTAAAAGTACCAGAGCTGTTATTTTGCATAAAAGACTTTAAATAAATAACATAAAAAGGGGAAAAAAACCCCTCATGCTTCTGGAAGGCTCACAGCACAGTCAAGCATCTGGTAATATGCCACAGGTTTGAATATGGCTTGCTTGTTGCTCAGCAGTAATTTTCTGCCCTTATAATCAGAGTTCTCAAAACATAACAGAGTCTGGGGATCTTGGGAAGCTGTCCAGGGTTCCAATCTGTCATAAAATCTTTACTGATGCATGACATGCACTGTTAATCACAACCCCATAAAGATGGTACTATCTCTGCAGCAGAGAACAAAACCCAAAAATTAACTTTAAATATCGTAAAACACGTTGACTCTTCCGCACCTAGTGCAAAAAGAAGCAAAATCCTTGAATAATCTAAAGCACTGGAATCACTCATGCTTCAGAATGAGTTTGCTTGCGATCTATTTACCACTTTTCCTGCAAAGGAAAACCTGCAGTCATTTCCAGTAGTAAAAATTGGAAACGGTTATTTATTGAAATTCCCATATAGTCATACTATTCTGAAAATTCATTATGAAGTGATTTGCTCCAAACAAGAGCCTCTAACAGTAGTCTATACTGCCACAACAGAGACCTTCTCTATTCTGCATTTCATGGAGTAGGACTGAGGAGTGCACACACACAGCTGGACCACAAGTATTCATGCAACTGTTTTCCTCAAGTGCATCATCACCCTTGGTGCTATCTTGAACAGGACCTTACACACAAATTTCCCAACAGCTGGACTATTTAAATACAGCAGAATTGAGCTTTCGGCTCCTTTTCCATTTAGGACATAAACAAATAAATATTAGCAAATCATGTGGATACAGAACAAACTCTGATTACTCATGTCCAGACACAAACTCTGCAACCACTTCCAAGTCACATTTCCCCACCACACGTTTTGTTACTTGCTTCAAAACAACTGTGAATGCCGTCTTTTGTCTTTTGAACAACCTTCACTTATATTTGTCTGGAAAAACTTGCACAGCAGATGTTGACAGACAAAATAGGCCCCTCTCAAGAATTTTATAGGGCAACTGAAATCAAAAGCATGTCAACAAGGCAGCAGCATGTATAATTCTGCTATGAAATGCAGAAGAGTTTGAAAGACTTGACTATGAAGCGTGAGGAGAGAGAACAGCGCATGCTCTGGCCTTTGTCTCGGACAGGGACCACCACCAAACTTTGGAGGTCAGGCTGGTAAACACCAAGGGTTTCTTTACAGACTTGGGCTGAGAAGGTGCTGCACACAACAGCATGCACCTTCCTCTTTCCTAAGCCTCACTCACCCTCAAGCTAGCTGGCAGTAGTGAACCTTTCTGCGCCTTTCAGAGATAACAAACTTGAACTACTACAACATGCAAGAGAAAGATCCTTTGACTCTAGAACCTAGTGCCATAAAGTCAAATACTAGGGCTACAGCAGGTCACACTAATCATTTAATCTCACCCAATTTATATAGAATTTATATTTTTTTGTGTTCTGTTTCTTTTTTAGGGTTTTTTTGGCAACATATTTAATGATGTTTCAAAGACCTGCAGCAATGCTGAAATCTACTACTTGTTTTTCAATAGCTTTGCACACTGCTGGCACCTCAGGATGGATGCTCACAACATGAAAACAAGCTAGGTGAAAAGAAATAGCGAAGGAATGGTGCTGCTCAGTTGTTGAGTGGAAAAAAACCAGAAATACAACGTAGTTAACATAGTCACAGACTTCAGTTCAACATGATGAAACGCAAGAGTGCAGTTTATAAAAATGCAATCTACCAAGTTCCTCAAAAACCTATCGCTCCATAGCAGGATGCAAAACTAACAAAAGCAAATCACCACTTTCCACAGGTACCCTGAGAATAAAGTTCCCTACCATTATTTGTATTAAGCTGATATTGTTATTTTCCAGTTGCTGGATCGAAGCACAGGAGAGCTTTTGCATAGTCTACAGACACTTACTGACACATCATTCTGCCCATTTAGCAGCTGCATTTTATTAAACGATGAACTTGTCTTTCATAATACAAAAATTCTTCTCAATGATAGCATTCCTTTTTAAAGCTCCAAATTATTTATAAATGCAGGGATACTTACGGAACATTGTATAAAACTGCTGTGGATTAAGGTTCCACTTTCCCCATGGTGTCTTGTGGCCTTTCGACTGGGCATAATGGGCATGGTTAAACTCTGGTTCAGTACCAAAGGAATCCAGAACTCTTAGCATACACCTAAAAGAAAAAAAAGTAATTTACTGTAGGTGCACATGCATATGTATATATAAACATGTGTGTATATACATATTATGATAATTAAGAAGATGTGTTTTGTTTTTGTTTGCAACTGTGGATGATTTATAAACTGAAGGTACATTTTAATTTCAAACATTTCTGTTCATATTACATTCACAAAGACATTACGATCAGTAAATTCAAGGATATATCAGACATTCACATAGCAACCCCAGAGCTTATTTTGGGTTTCTTTGTTCTTACAAAATGAAGTTATGCTTTAACATCCAAGTAGAGCTTCTGGGAATGCTACTGTGGTCACCTACATTCCTGGGCTTCTGAAGCAGAATCTAGGCAGAAAAAGAGAGATCATCTATTTTCTAATGTTCTCACGCATTACCACAAAATCAAATGCAACAGCCAAGGGCCACATGCCAAGAAGATCAGAGCAGAATAGTACTTTGTCTTCAGACAATTGTATTTAGTCTCCAGGTTCTGACTTTTGGGTCAATTAGACCTACTGGAGAAGCACTGAAGGCAGTTTAATTTGCTGAACGCTTGCTGTCAGACAGACCATTTATTTGTTTATGAAACATTCTGTCACAGACTTTTGAAGAAGCAATATAAAAGTCAAATGTCTGCAACAACCACTCTATAACTGAGAGAAAGCTTGGCATTGGATTACACAAGGTCTGGGATGAGAGAATCACACTCAGTCCTTTATTGAAACTCCTATTAATTCCTTGGAAAAAAAATCACTTCATTTACGAGTGGCTCCTTTCAAATAAGGGCCCGTAGTACATGAGAAGCAGAAAAAGTCTCCGTATGAAGAAGGCGGCACGCATTCTAGTATACAGATTCTGGAAGTTACGTTTCCAAAGTGCAGCCTGCCAAACCTTTGGTATGGCTTGGACAGGAGCCTTATGGCTCTCATACTGACCATTGGCTCCACTGCAAAGGAACTGGATTATACGGCTCCAAAGCAGCTGACCCTACCATTCTTCAGCCCTCCACAAACAAAATTTTCAGAAAAGGCTTATATAGGATATGTTCCTACATCATGTGCCGCTATGTTATAAAGACATCAACTCTTACCACTGCACATTGTGTCACTGTGCTTGTATGTGCTAAGGAAGAGACACAGCCTCAGAGGTGGCAGAGAAGGGACGCAGCTGCAAAAGTTAGTATTAAAAATGGCTGTATTTCCCAGCCTTCAACATTTCCCATGCTCCAAGCCCATAGACATGCTGTTCAGTAAAACACCAGGATTTTGGCTTTAAAATGTGAAAGAATTTAGCCCCCAACAGGTGAAAGAACTTAGCTCCAACCATTTTTCAGCTTTAAAAGATGGAAGAATTTAGTCCTAAAAATACATTTACATATTTCTTATATGTTGCTCCTTTCTCTAAAGTATCCATTAAATTGGGAAACAGAAAAAAACCCAGCAACTTTTAAATTCTCATATAAAATGCCACCTTTGAATCTGAAAGTACAAATAGAGCAAATTTACTTTTATTTTAATCTTCACAAGAGATCTTTCAAGTAAAAAGAAAGTCAAAATATACAACACATTATGATTCACCAAACAACAAAGCTGACAGATCAGTTTCTGTGCAGTGTTTTATGTCAACTGTTCTCAATGAAAATATTTTACAACAGTGGCAATTATCTCTGCATCATACAAAATACTCCAGCAGGACCAAAACAACTTCTGCACTGATGAATCACTCAGTAATAAAAGCCCTCTTATTTCTTGGCAGGCCTTAAAACAAAATCCTTATCAAATATAAAGCTTTTGGGCAGGTACTTGAGTACAGCGGAATGAAAAATGGGTGAAAGGTACTGAAAAACTGCAATGTTACTGGAGTTTGTCAAATTATATATGTAAGGAGCACTACATCGCATGCCATCGCCTCCAAGTGCTTTGCTTGCTCTCTTTTTCCTGTATTCAGATGTGAGGTATGTGGCACTAATTGTTCATAAGGATATGTGGAACTATGTCCAACACACACAGGGTCTCTGAAGCAGCAGGACAGGAAATGTGATGCAACGGAAACTAAGCTAAAGCAGGAAGCAGGGAAAACAAAAAATATTTAGAGGATTCGGGCATAAACTAAGTCGGAAAAGAGAAAAAGATCGCAACAGAAAGTGCAAGTGTGTGCAGAAATGGTATGAGAGATCAAAGGTTCAAGTGGTGAACCTAATCCCTGAAATACAGCAGAAAAGAACTGGTAAAGATTTAAAAATTTCAAATTAATATAAATAATGCCAGTTATGCTGAACCGATATTTTAACATATGTAGGAGCACCTCAATTGTCCGACCAACTACTATATTCTCCATTTGTTTCACTGAGTGGTTTAAATCTCTTTCAACTAAACTATTTTAAAACAACATTTTGATTTTACATATAATGTCTTAGCATTTCTAAACTGAAATAATTCATTTTGAAAATGGCAAAACAGTATTTTTTTAAAGCAGGGATATATTTTAAATAAAAATGTTACTTTAGTGTGATTTTAACATTAATTTTTCACTCTGTTTACCCCTCCTTCCCAAAGTGTCACCTAGCTTTAGCAGGAAGTTGCAGAGAATTACAGCATGCCTTGGAATCGGTATCAGACTGATCAGTCTATTCAATGACTCAAAATCCTCAAAAAGAGGATTGGTGGGTAGCAAACTGCTTGCACAAACATCCACATTAAAGTCTTCTTCTAAGATATTACAAGTGACAATTTTGGGGCTTATAATAAAAATTTAGACAAAAGTAACCCAGGATTATGACCATTTTTCAAGTGACTGTGTTTCCTTAAGTATCGGGCACAAGCACAATCTTAACTGGGCTGTCCCAGTGGAAGTATTTATACATTTATTCATATCCTTTTCCCACCTGAGGTTATAATTTTACTCTACTTATATATACTTCATTTTTGCCTACACCAGGAATGCTGCCCAGCAGCACCCATCACTGTCAGCAACTAGCACCTATGCCAGCATAAACTGTCAAATAAAGGGTACGTATATGCCAGCGGCTGTAGACAGCTTCCTGCGAGCAAGCTGGTCAAAACCCAAGTAGTTTGGGTTTGGAAGCTTTGCAGGTGCATTCAGCTCAGGCACAGCAACGTGCCAGCACAGATACATGGACTCCAGACTGTTTCGGCTTATGTCCAGCCAGCTCAGATCATGAACAGCTCGTATCTGCCTATAGAAATCCTTGCAGATGCACACATTAACTTTCAGGCCACTCAGTACTTGCATTTAAAATGTAAAAATTTAGTCAGAAAATAACCCTCCGAAAACAGATGTATTCTAGAGAACATGTACGAAGCAGGAATGTTGCTCATTTTTCAGGAGAGCTGTCATGTTAATTTATTTCAAGAATAAAGCCAGTTGGATTTCTGGCATATGGGAATGAGTCATTGCTAGAGAGACTGTAGAAAAACGAAAAAAATACCAGATTCTTATGTGCTGTATGGAGGATGCGGGTGCTAAGAAAGGCAATGAGCTGTGCTTCTCAAACTATATTAAGCTACTAATTTTTATGTTGCTTCATTGTACATAAACTGCATTCAAATATCCAGACTTCAGAACTGAAAAACACAGCATGTTCAGGCATTCTTCTGCTTGAAAACAAGGTGCGCTCAAAAATGAGATCTGTTTTGCTGTACTCATGCTATTTACAGCACCGATTATACCACAGCTAAGGCATGTAATACCGAGAGTCATTGGTGCTACAGATCCCAGATGTCCAAAACAGTATTTCGGTTGTTCAGAAACAGTCACCCCTCAGAGCAGCAGGGCCATTCTTTCGAGCTAGCAGTTCTAGAAACCTGATTTGCAATTACCAAAAATTTCCTCAAGGGTCAAGTTCACTCACAAAGGTTATAAATGACACTCTTATCAGAAGACTGTTCTGAAGGCATAGGTGTATTCTACTACTTTGTTCCAATCTGAAGTGAATATACAAGTTTTCATTTGTATTTGAGTCTGGTCTGCATAAACCAGACTGAGCTGACTAGCATGTCTGCTGAAAAACTAAATGGCATAAAGCAAAACACTTCTTTCAAGACAAATCATTATTCCTACCGACAATAAATACAACTGAGTGAGAAAGTGAAGTTTGTAAAGAACAAGGGCTACAAGGCAGCTTTATTTGTGATAATGGTTATTTTACTGGAATGAATTAACCAAAGACATGTAATTATGCTCTTACACTGGACTTATTAGTTTTAACTTAAAAATATTTTGATGACAAAATTTATGAGGTAACTCATGATGCTGAGAGGAAATAAAAAGATTGCGAGAGGATCCTCAAATAGAAGATAGCTTGCATGAAGCTAAGAATTAATTCTTCTGCTCTAATTAATTTTGGTAGTCTCTGCTAGACTCTGGACCCCATTTTGTACACTAAACTTGAGGAACAGTATCAAGTTATTAGAAAGATTTCCAACCAATGCAACAAGCTTGGTGAAAAGTCTACAAAACTTGAATTATAAGCAACAACCCAAAACTCTAAATTTGTTTCAAAGAAAAGCAAATTGAAGGAAAATCAGTATATAAGATGTTCTAGAGGCTGGCAGAGAGTGGAAGTAATTAATTTATTCTCCAGAACCATAACAGAATAAGCAGTAACAGGCAGTTTGCAAGAAAACACGTGAAGAAAAAGACTTTAAAGAAAACCTTAACCATATAAAACAATGGCTGGGGCATCTTTTGGAGTCTTCAGTAAAAGATTAGGCAAAAATCTCTCAAGAAGGATAAATACATCCAATCTACTTTTCAGCAAGGGTATGGACTAGATGAGGTCCCCTTCCACCCCATGAAATCCAATGTTGTAGAAGAGAGGCATTAAGTAATCTTTTTCTTCTTCAAGGGCCTAACAAAAACTTCTGTACTACCCTAAGGTATTTATTTAGTTACATTTAATTCTGCTCTCCTAAACCAGAAAAAGTCAGTCATTATGACAAATTATGAATCAATGAAAAACACACTGGCAACTTAACATTTAATGATTCATGAAATAAGCAAGAAAAATTGAAGAACTAATCTAATAATCTCAATGTCATGGTGTATTTCCATATCTTCATTACAGAATATACCAAATATGAAATTGAAAGCAAAAGGGAAGAAACATTTTAAATTTTTAACTATGGTTTTATATCCTGACCACAATACTGTATGTGATCGCCTAGCAACAATTGCATCTGGCAAGCAGACAACCAACTGTAGCTCACTGGAAAATGGGATTATCTTTATTAGCAGGCTCCTAAAAACCAGAATATCCATTTACTCCTCTACTTCAAAAAAGAGATTAAGAGTAATCTAATCTGCAACATTGATCACAATATTCTCATTTAAAATTACGCTGAAAAGATCCAATGCTTTAGAAAATCCTGAGGTAGAGAGAAAACAATTTTTCTGCCTGCAGTGAACACCTTTCAATACCTTCCTTCAAGTAGGATTTACTGGACTTTATGGATCACGAAACACAGATAATTCGATTAGGTATAGAAAAATCAAAGTTAGTGATTTAGATTTGGTTTTATTTCATGCTGATAAAGTATTCGTACAACATATGGGAGGCTTGCTGATTTAAAGTCACTGAGAAAAAGAAATGTGGTTCTAAAACTGCAGACACTAAGAAGTCTGTACGAAGTAATTTCTTGTGACTGCCATCTTCCATTTCCAATGGAAAGATGTTTATAGATTACAGAAGCAACAACAACTACAGTTACCAGATTTATTCTTTAGACCTACCCCTGAAGACAACTCTCTGCCCGGCATCTTAAGGGGTGGAACAGAAAAAATTGCATTGCTGTTGTTGGGTGATACAATTAAAATAGATAAATCTTCACAATCATCAATGCAGTATGGCTACAAACACAGACAATTAATTCATGCCTTTGGTATTCCAACTAAACAACAAAATCCAATAATCTCTCAGCTCATCTACTAATTTACAGAACAAAGTGGGGGGATAGGGGGAAATGTAAAGAAGGGAGGGAAAGAAGTGCAAAGATGATGATTCAACAAGATAATATAATTCATTAAGATTAAAAATGTTTGAAGCCAAGAATCCCAAACTTGCTGGGGAGGATAAAGATGGTATGCAACGAACAGGTAGTAGCCCCTTTATTCCTAAAAGTGAAAGACAACAGAGAACTGCATTTTTAGTTTTAAATAAATTCAAATTCACGTAGATGTACTCACCTCGGTATTTTGACATGTGCTATTCAACAAAAGCTCTTTAACTAACCAGTTAGGAGGTCAAATAAGTGTTATACTTACTGGTAATGTACCCATGATGGACCAAGGGTTTTCTTAAACTGAGTGAGTCCCACAATATCAATGTAAATGAGTTCTACAACTTTATCCCCCTGAGTAGGGCAGCCAGATCTGTTACCTACAACCTTCTTCATAATCCTAAACAAAGAAATAAGGAATATGGAAAAGTATTACTTTCCAAATACCCTGAATAGATGCTGCAATACTATTCATACCAGTAATTCCCCTCTCCAAAACAGCCTTACTCTTTATGTTTTCCAAATCAGGAACCATGTGAGAACATTCAAATGCTAAAGATGTTCAGCATTTATTAAAGAACTGTTTATACATCAGTAAAGCGCTAATTTTCATTTAAAACCTCATCTACTGTAAACAAGAGAGTAATATGGTTGGAATGTTTAAAAATAGTGTGCTTTGAAATTATTTGAAATAATTTCTGACTTCTATTGACAGCTTTATAATGTAAGAGCTCTCTATAAAATGATGCTGTCATGTTTGTTATAAAAAAATGAAAGCTACAGAAAAAGTGTATGCACTCAAGCTTAAAACAGATGTTTTATGCCTAATGCTGAACTACTATGGCAAAGCAAGACAAAGATGAGTGAGGCAGCAATTTGACCTAACGTAAGCAATTAACTACATCAAAAGTAATGTGTTTAAAGGATTTAAACCTTCATTTTGAAATGAGATTCTGAGTGAAGAATAACAGAAACTGACGAAGAGGACATAGAATTAGGCTAGTCTGTAACATTTCCTATTGCAGCTGGTTAAAGCACCTGGAATGTTAAAGGATAAGCTGCTTAGTTTGAATTTTACAACGTTCATTTATGAAGTCTCAGGAGCCTGAAGCTACAATGAAAACACATTATCCTTTTCATAGCACATATACTTAGCTCATGAAAATAATCGTCTGTTTAGTGAATTATCACTTTCATTTTACGCTTCAAGAAATTATATACTGTTAATAGAAGCTTCAAGAGTTTACAATTCATTTTTTTGTATTCCAGTTTCAAAAGTGAAAGTAATCTCCTTACTCCTTGAGCTCTGCCAGTGAAGCTGAAATCCTGATGTCATGGCCCAATAAGTAGAGAGATGTAATTAAATCACTCCACTGGACTAATTCACCAAGTGGGCCACCGCTAAACGCATTTTCTGCAATCTTGAATCCAGATTCTTTTGTCAAAAGCCCCAGATGAACAAGAATCTGGAAAGGAAAGTCATACGTTAGACTTACCAACATTAAACATGCAACTGTTATACCTCACAGCATTTTTTCTTCCTATTAAATTCCAACTATGGCCAAAAAATCAACCAAAAAGTTCCAATATTCCCACCCCAATAATTTAATTTGTAATGGATCTCTAGAACAGTAATTATAAAAATGTTACTGCATTGTTTTGCACTATTATCTGCCACCAGCTCAGTAATAAACAAACCCTCAAAATTGGTGTTATTCACAAAATAAACTGTAATTCTGCACAGAAAGTTGTGGCTCACATTAACTTATTTTGATTGAATAACCACTTATATTCTCAAGTAGGATATACTTGCTTATGCAAGACAGTATAGTTAAGGAAGGGTATGCTGTTGTGAACAAGCCATTAAGAACTTGGAAAGACTGCATAAGAGTAGCAGGATGCTTTCCAAACCTCTCCTCTCCATTGCCACCAGAGAGAGTTTTCTCTGCAGTTCCTTGAAATCTGTGCTTGCCTTTCTAACGAAGCACAGAAATTGAGTTCCAAACACTTTGCTACATTCCTGGACTGTTATATGAGTGTGCGTACATACAGTGTCAAGTATAAAAACTCCCAAACACCAAAACCCTTTTCCCTCAGTCTTTATAAAGAAGCAACATTCAAAAAACCATTTTGCTCTAATCTCTTGCTGCTCCCAGAACTGAACTGGACATGTTAAAATGAAATCATCGTATGTTTTACAGAGCAACCTCAAAGGACTTTTAAAAGCAAAGAATAAGCACTAGAGCAGCCCATCAAAACTGCCTGTGCAGGTCAGTACTGCTTCTGTTTATTCTTGAGTTTATGTATTCTCAGTTGTTATATTTCTTTAATAAAACGAGTTGGAGTGCTGCTTGAAAGAGAAGGGTTGCTCCTTGACAGAGGCTGAGCCTACTCAAGGACTGTAGTATCTGACAAACATTAGAGCCGCAACGTGGAGCCTAGACCTCCTGCAAGGACCGAGAATCTCACGCAAGGAGCTGAGCTGCAGCCAGGCAGGCTTAAGAGAGGGTAGAAACATCACTATGCATGGCCTGCGGTCACTCAGGACTGGCTCCAGTAAGAACAAGGCAGGAAGGGAAACCCGTTGTTGTGTTTACAGCTTTTGGCTTTATCTTAACTAGCAGAGGTAATTAAAAAAAAAAGAATTAAATCAAATGAAACAGAACTTTTCACTTCAAGAGTCTCACACTCTTTAAATGAACTCATTACAAGAGGTCCAAACCAATCCAATACAAAGTTGTGGTCAACTTTAAGTCTACTCGAATCCAAAACAGAAATATGCCTTTTAAAGTCTCAATTTTGGACAAAGAAGATGTACAATTGTTGTCTTCTACGACTACGTAAAACACTCCGGTGTCGTCAGCTTGCAGTAAATTCACGCTTTCTCCCTTTGGAAACTTCTACGTGGTCTCTATTTTATCCAAAATTAAAGAGGTTAGAAAACTTACTCAAAGATTGACTCATCGAAAAGGATGTAAAACTAATTGTAAAGCAAATACCCACTGTAACACTAATTTCAAACAGTGAAATACTTCTTGAAAAGAGGCACAAGTATAAACACGAGCCTTTTAGACATACTTGCTATTTCCACTCTCAAGTTACTTCCAGAAAGGGAAGCTTAAAAAAGCGTATATGACTGCAAGCGGCAGGAGTGAAAAATGTTTTCATTTACCTTTTTTCGTTTCCTCTTCTCCAAATTTTGTTTTTCTGCAAGTGATTTAATTGCCTCAATCCAGGTATCAGCCATTCGTCTGATGCGTAACATCATCCACCTGAATTCCTCATGTCTTGACATCATTTTGTAGAGATTATCAAAGTTGATACGAATTTCAGCCTTCAATTAAAGCATTAAAAAGACCCCAAAACGTTAATTATTCTTCAAATAGTGTACTTTCCAGAGGAAAAAAACCTCCTCAAATGTGAACCCTGTGCTTTACATTCCTCATTTAAAAAAAAAATAAAATAGAAAAATGCTTAATCCTAATGCTTAAATTGAGATTTTAGTTCAAGTATTTAAGATATCTTTAAACAGACATTTCTAAGCCACATAAATTACTGTTATTTTTATTAGCAGTATTTGGCAGCCCCAGAAGATGTTTGCAATGTTTCACAATGTATTTATTCCTGCAGTATAAGATTTGGTTTTGTTCACGTGCTTCAAAACGTGGTTAAAGTATCTCTAAAACACAATATAAGATCAGAACAGTATGCTGAAGATTCATGTGTATCATGAACCTTCCAAATACAAGGAAGTCTCCTATTACACAATGAAGGAACATTACTAAAGTATAAATTTTAAAGGAAATATTAATTTTAAAGCTAGACTGATCTAAGAACACTTGGTTTTACAAAATGAGAGAGCCTATATCTAAATTATGTAAGCAATGCTCATATACAGCCCAGCAATTATCTTAAAATACCCAAGTGCTACATAATTAGGCTATAACAGTTTAGAAACAACTCTGCATGCTGTAGAGTTTTTAAAGGAAAAAAAACCAGGAGTAGTCAAAATGTTACTATAAAACTGAAGTGTATATAAGCCTCTTCCATTAAGGCATTTTTACATATAAGGCCTATATTTATGGGACAATAAAAATGGACAGTTTTACATATGGTCACTTAACACTGGCAAACAGTCTATGGATTTGTAGTTTTTCACAGTATCTGTGTACAATATTTTATAAATCTAAACACAAAAATGCTTTTAATGGAAATCTAACACCAAGACTGCAGCGCGATACGACGACTGGAGAAAATACATGATGAGTTACGTATATATATACAGTCAAGGATGTTTCCCTTCAGTTTTGAGGAGCTGAGGAATAAAAGGTAAATTCTAGTCTTATTATCATTTATGTGGCACAGGATTCCAGGATATGTTGCACGAATCGCAATTATGGAATTATTGTTCATGTTTTAACATTGTTCTTACCACCATTTTTTGATCAGTTTCTTCATTAGGATTTTTTGCTCTCCAAGGTAAACGAGGACACCAATTTTCAACCTGTAAAACAACCACATGAAAATAAATTATTCTATTCTAATTTCAGCTGGTTTACCAAAGTCTCTCACTGCCTTTATATTACACCTTTCTATGGCTTAAATAGGGCATCGGCTGATTAGTAAGTCACTGCAAGGTAAAACTGCTTTTTGCAAGAAAAGCTTAAGACGACTTTTTGCAATTCAATACTATTTTAACCTCACCAATTTGCAACCGAAAGTGGCATTTAGATATTCATTCATGATAATGAATACAGGAGATAAAACACTTTCAAGACAGAGGTCAGCTGTTAAATGCCCTAAATACTGTTTCTCTGAGCAGTTCCTAAATGTTTTCAAAAAGTACTAACTTTTTTGTGCTTCTAGACCTTAAAAAAAAATACATATTTTGGAACATTTCCCATCATCCTAGAATATCTTTATAAAAAGGCAAAGCCTGAGAAAACCCAAGGATCAAAGTTCTACCTTGTAGCAATCTAGACAAAAAGTTGGAAGAAGAATAAAACCAAACCCACCCTTTTTAAAGGGTATAAGTAACATAATTATAACATAACTAACAATATCCAGAAGTACTAATAGCTGTAATTCTTAGAGAAAAATAATCAGTGCAAATGCAATACTTCTACTATTCTCTATGAGACAAAAAAAAAAAAAGGTACAACAGCTAGTAGCGAGGGAAGAAACAGCAAATGGATGCAAGTCACTGACAGCTCCTAGGGATCTTACTTGTCCTGTAGAATCTTTACGATTCATGTGCCTTAAGAAATTAGACCATTTGCTTTGGGGAAGAAGGAATCTCAACTCTTGGAGGCAAACCCATGTAAACAGAAATGTAACTGTACTGTGAAAAGGGAGAAACACAACAATTTATAAGCCAGTTAAGCTACCCCATCACTACCGATTAAGTTCACAACTCCCACAGAATTAGAAGTCAGAGTTGCTCTTATGGTTCCTCCAGTCACAGACCTGTCAAAACACAATTTTAGCTTAATCATGCTGCAGTAAGCCTGAAGCATTAGAGATTAAAAGCTTAAGATCACACCAAATGATTCCCTAGAAGACCAATCACATGAAAATAAATTAATAGACATCATGACCTCATTAAAGAGGAGAAATGTATCAAGCTTAGGTTCCTCAGACAAATTACATAAAAGCATTACTATGAATGCTATGAATTAATCTACTCAATGTATTTCATAGAACATTTGAAAGCAGTGACTTGATCAACCTCATTTGAAAACATGTAGTTTGAAAACAGTGGTCTCCAACTCTGGAAACATACTAGAAATTATAGCAATTAACAATCCTAACTTTTACTAACGTAAATTGTGGAATCACTGGTAGAAAAGAGTTGCAAGCTCCGTATTATAAATTACACACAGTCCCAATCTCTTTTTTTTTTTTTTAAGTAGTACAAATAATTTTGAATTATTCCTAGCATTAAAACTGATCTAAATTAAGATATGACATTTCAAGGACTACCGTACGTGCCTGTTTTCTGGCTTCATGTATTTCACACTGCACCATCAGGCTTCCTAAAGGAATTGAAGATTTTTCAGAGCTGCCGAGGACAGTTAGCTGCATACCTCACTGACTGAAAAACAAATGGAGCTCTTTTCTGCTTTTAGAAATATTCCTTCTAGTTTAAATTAAATTACAGACATTCTAATTACAAATAAACACTTAGGGAATAGACTCAAATTCCTATCAGTGTACACAGAGTGCGCAGCACTCGTTTCTCCTTATTGATATTCAGTCAATTCCTCTTTTCGTTGGAAAGACCAACTTAACTCACCAGAGGATTTTTAAACGCATGTTCTTCAAAATATGCCAGTTGTTTTGTTATTTTCAGGACTGATAAATGCACTGGGAAGAATGCGTAGGCATTCTCTTATAGAACACGGAAGGAATTCTGCTCATTTTTATGAGCCAATGGCTCACAAAGAGCTGTTAGATGGGGGGATGATGATTAACAAGAGCACCAAGAAAGCAAAGATGAGGCAAACGAGTCTGACATACCATAGGAAGGGGAAAAAAGAAAAAACCTTATTAATTTAATGTATTGACAACAAGGGAAAGTGGGGTTGGAGAGGCAAAATACTGACTGACAAACCAGCCAAACGAGGATTACTTCAATGGTGAATTTCAGATATTCTTGGGCAAAAGAGATCAGGGTTATACATGCCCCTAGGATGGAAAGAATATGATAGCAAAGCCAGCCAAAATGCTAATACAAATTCTGTTGTTCAGAACATGAGGTAATTGTGCAGATAATTAAAGAATCAACTGCAATTAATAAGTCGTGGTGCCAAGAGAAATTGAGAGGAAAATCAGAATATGATTAGTGTGATGGCGGAGGGCAGAATATGCAAACACTCCACACTGAAGCTCATGCATGAGGAGATGCTTTTAGATCATAGTAGGTATTGTCAGGTAGATACAGAGCAAAGAAAGCAGAAGTGAAAAACTACACCTGGGAAGTCTACACAAGCCATAACATCTGTATTTAGAGGTGCCTAATACTCAAGAAATATCACATTTCCAATAAAAAGAAGGTTTTCAGAGGGAACAGAGATATTTCTCTCCACCTCCAGTTCTTGCCTCCCTGTTCAGTGAGAGTAACAGATGATCAACAGTCCTTATACGCTTCGGTGAAAGGGAGAGGGGTTTCAACCTACACAACTACACAAGATATTGAAGACTTGAGAAACAACCTTTGTAGAACTATTGGAAAAAAAACCGATAGCATTGACTTCTACTATAGAATTACAAAGTCTGCTGATTTAATGTTACTTATACAAGACATCTAGCAGGCTGTTAAGTTTTCTTGCTGCTTTCCTCAAAAACCACAGCAATGGCATTTTTATATGTATTTCAAGTGAAAAGCTTCCAGTTAACTGTGGTTTTGCATTGCACTATGTAAAATTAAGGTCGGTAGCAGTACAAAGCCTCAGTAAAGACTGCTTAAAAATCCTGTAAAGAAACGGTACTCGATAGTTTCTGTCAGAATTAAACACAACAGTTTGCACTAACACAGATGAGTAGCAAAGTGAACTTCATGTTCCTCTCTATTCAGCCCCGTGTAACGACACACAGTAGTGCAGAATACATATTACTTCTGTTGCAACTAATTTAAATAACCATACCGTTGGTCTTTTTCAAGACAACCACTTTCTGCTCTCTCCTGTGCTCTTTCATGACTTGGCCTTCCTCTCTTGCCCAGTGTACCAGTATTCAATTCAAACCGAACACTTAAGCACTTCCTGAGCAGACCATGCAATCTCTCACCTTTAAGCCTTGGAACTGCTTCTAATTGCAGCCCTTGGCAGGGCCTACAGTTTCATGAGCGCTTCAGATGACTGAGAAAGCGGGTGGGTTTTTTTGTTTGTTTGTTTTTTAAAGAACTAAGTGTTGCCACTTCAGCTAATCACTTCAGCATTTCTCATACAGAACATCACAAGGAAGCCTATAACTAAATATGAAACCTAAGTGGTTAAATAATTTTCCTGGTTGCCTTGCGTGACCCAAATATGGCCTACAACAGCAACTCTAGTTGTACTTATCATTTCTGAACAAGTCCTGCAGCTGTTCTTCTCAGATTCAGACTATCAACCACTGCCATGGGAACGTCTTTGAAAACAAGGGTGGCTGCTGTAGTTATTGAAAAATGCAGGAGGATGCTCATGATATGATCTTTTTCCAAGCAAATAGCAGTGAAAACTTAATCCATTTCTCTCAGAATTATTGATGTAAGGTAAGTACAAGTCAGGTTTTATTTCAGTGAGTACTAACTTCCAACCATAGATGTGGGAGAAAGGAAGGTAAGGAATGTCTAAAACTGCTCAGATTGATTTGAGTGGAGGCCTTCAACCTCCTTCGTCTTGTGTGACAAACAAGCACGAACAGTGGTACAAGCTCTGTGAAAACACTTGGAGCCTGGAACTTGCTTTTCGCCCCTTGCTCCCAAATTGCCTAAAGAAAGCCTATCAGCTTTCACTGAAACTGCCAGGGACAAGACAGAGATAGGGCAGGGAATGTGAGGAGAAGAATTAGAGACTTTGTTCTGCAACACATCTTCTGGAAGCCCCTAATATAGAACAGGGTGACCGGCGGGGCAGGGCCCAAAAAATCTGGTTTGGTTGATAACTCATAACAAAAAAGTTTGCAGAAAATGCAACAGCATAAAAGCGTGAGTTCTCCTGGGCCAGGAATATTTGTGATTAAATAACATGTACCATGGGAAAAAAGTATGTGCGTGTGTATACATAAAAAGGTGTACACAGATGTGTATGTATATGATTATAAACAGGGAGATGATATAGTATGTGCTAAGGCTGCAGTATGCAGTTACAAAACTGGTATTGTTCCATGCATACACACCTTTTCTCTGTCTTTGAAAATGACAGCAGAAAGGATTATGGTAACACTAAAGTGGGTTTAGATGAAATCTCCATCAGAAATATACAAGTACTTCAGCTTTGTACTTGTTTAGGTACAGAATATCCACATGCAACAAGCCTGAAGTTCGAGCAAGGGGAAGGAGGGCGGTGGTGTTCTGTTGGATCCTGCTCTTCAACTTGTTTATGCGTTTCATTTGATCATTTAAGACAAAACACAGCAGGTGTCTCCGAAGAAGGAACCAGGACTCCTCTTCCCCCTTTTCAGGAAAGCCTGCCTCTCGCTCGGTTAGCAGCAGTTCTTTCTCTAGCTTATTCTCTCCGTAGCAACTGTAACACTGCCATGCACGCGACTTAAGAGGAAGGAGGTGACACCAGTTAAAGAAGATTGCTGGGAAGCAGCAACTGCAGATTTGAAGACTGATGATTTTCTGGATGGGTGACATAAATGTTGAGCTATTATTCCAAACACACTATATTTATCTTTGTACCATCGTGTTTTTGAATAAGGCCAGCTGTGCTTCCTGTACCTAGTGTTGAATTCAATGCCAAACACATTAGGTAGTCTTTGGTCATGCTCAAGAAACTAGGTCCACCTGAGAAGTCAAGCGTTCCCTACTTGTTTTTGAATGGCACTAGACATCACTGTTTAGAGTATATGTAGCTAGCTCTGTAAGGTTACACTGCATGATAGCTTAGAAGTTCAAATTTTAAGTGCTACATGATTCCAGACATTAGCGAAAAGGCGGTGTTCTGAACTGCTTTGGGGTGTGAATGCCTAGATTTTGCTTAAACTGAACTCAAGAGTTTCTCTAGTCCCTTATCATAGACAGTCCATTCCCACAGTGGCTTTATCTTTACGTAGCTTAGTGGTAAGTGAGTTAACATGAAAAAAAAAACCCAAACAAACCCAAGAAATGAGAAGAGTATGTTTTATAGACGCTTTGCAGGTATCCATTCCAGTAACTCTTCCTCAGAAACACACTGAAACTGAAGGGAAGTGAAGATTGAAGCACTCCGCTACATTACAGAGCAAGTACTTCAAGCACAGTTTAAGAACCTGACAAACATCTGTAGCACTGGGGTAGTCTGAACATCCTCCAAACTGAATGAAAGTGTGCTCTGCCAGCAGCTCTCCATACCCAAAATTTCACAAGTCCTTTATGCTTTGAAAGAGTCATAGCGGGAGTTTAATAAAGCAGAAGCTGAAGGGTACTCTCTCTAAACACCTGCGATAATCTTCATTTTGGACTCTTCTGAAGGGCAGGTGCAGCCCCTCTACAGGGAAACTAAAGCAACTTTCTTTGCACATCAGGTGAACAGCATTATTGCTCAGTGTACTTCTATCCATGGTGAAGTGCTGCTGTTAGGTATCTTATGTCAGTCCCAGAGTGGGAAATAAAAAAACCCAAACACTGCTGCACATCTGGTGAAGGAAGGCGCATCTCTAAATTTATTAGGCAGTATGAAGGCAGGCAGAGAACTCATCATGTTCACTTAGAAAATCCATTTGAGAATTTGATGTGAAAGAACCGCTCCCACTGGGAAGGTGACTTTCTCAACTCCTCTAGAAGCTGTAATACCCATATTTTGTTTAGCATTTCCTCAGTGATAGGTAGTCATTTTGAAGGTGCTACAAAATCAGCCGCATTCAAGATGACTGCCTGCCAGGTTAGTGAAATGGAGGACTGTAAATGTAACTTTAGATTTGGCTGTTTCCAAAGGCAATCTCAAACATCAGGTGTTAGGCACCCGCAGTCCCAGTGACACTGCAACACAAAATTTTATACATAAATCATCAATCAACAAATGGTCTCTTACCTAACTTCAGTAATGTGCACTAAATTTGATTCCTCTCTTACACTGGCCTCTACACCTTTTCCAACAAGACAGAAAAAAAGACTAATCCCAGTTTAAAATGACAGAAGTAGAAAAGGTAACTGAGCCTAAATCGCCCGAATCCAGGCCAATACACTAATGGATGATTTGGGGACAAAGTGCTCACTGTCATTAACATTTCAATTTCTTAGGGACACATGTAAGACGACTAAATGTGTTCGAGCTTTGCTGCTTTACATTCCAGACAATACCATTTTTGTCAATTTTCTGAGTAATTGCGTAGAATTCAAAGAAGCTGGTTTGATGTTACGTTACACTGAAGAAATGCAAATGATTACCTCGCCTCAGTGTTAGAAATTTGCTTACACATGCAGCAGAAGTTGTGGAAGGGGGACTTCCACAAAGATGTGAACAAACTGCAGTAAACTAGCAAAACCACGTGGATTTGAGGAACCTGTATAATTATGATTCCCAGGTGTTTTCACTAAAACGTGCCTCAGACTACAGCTTGCATTCTGGAAACAAACCCACATTCAAAATCACCTTTGATTTGTATTTTTCTGCTTTATCCCTCAAAGCAAAAGTAACAGTGTAAAGAAAAATACTGCTGCAACCAAACCATGCATTCTGTTTCCATCAAGTCTGAAGGACTGAAAAACAAGAATTCTCTCTAGTGGTATATTAGCACATGTGCAAAAGCTACAGAAGCTTCAAAGACTGGTGTTTGACTTGTTGATAGGATAAGGGGTAATGGCTTCCAACTGGAAGAGGGTAGATTTAGATTAGATATTAGGAAGAAATTTTTCATTATGAGGGTGGTCAGACATTGGAACAGGTTGTCCAGAGAAGCTGTGGAGGCCCCATCCCTAGAAGCGTTCAAGATCAGGCTGGACGGGGCTTTGAGCAACCTGGTCTAGCAGGAGGTGTCCTTGCCCGTGACAGGGGGTTGCAACTAGATGATCTTTAAGATCTCTTCCAAGCTAAACCATCCTATGATTCTTTTGAACTGTTGGGTCCACTTCCAAGATGGATACCAAAAATTATACTTGCATCTGAAAGGCGAGCTGGAGATCCAAAGCCTGGGACTTTAATGAGATCTGCCCAGCTCCAGCAGGTAAACAGCAATGTCATGACCCCTGGGTGGTGGTAACTTGCATCACAGCTACCAGCTGACCAGCGGGCAACAGCAGCAGTCCCACTCCTGTGTGGCACACAGTCCTCTCAGAGAAAGCACATATCTAGATAAAGAAAAGGAGCGACAATACTCCTCCACTGTGGTGGGTTGCCTTTTTTTTTTTTTTTGGTTAAGCTGGGAAACTGTGTGAAAAATTCATTTTCTAGAAGATATTTTTAAAAGCTTCATTCTTCAGCTGCAAACTGACATTTTGCAGTGAAATATATTTTCGTACTGTCTAGAAATTAATTTTTTCACATTCCTCCCCAGAGGCAATGCCATCCGTGAAAATTATAACTGTGCCAGCGAAACTACAGAGCTAAACAACTGACTTTTTCATAACTAAATGCTAAGTTTAAAAGGAAGTAACTCTTCTCAGTGGGCAAATTTGTATCATGGTCAAAAGGAAACAAGTCCCAACTATCAAGAAACCTTAGAGTTAGCTTAACTTGCTTTTCAATTTTTGCTACTTCTAATCCCTATCTTGCTCTGTAATTCAAGAGAACATAACTCTGGCTTTGCTATTCAGGTCATTTGTGTCTCCTCCAGTCTTCAAAGGCTCCAGCACAATTAGTGTTACGAGGACTGCACAGTTGCGTATCATCCACCAGGAGTGATCCAGTGCCTGCAGCAAACCAGCAAGATAGAAGCGCAAAAATTCTTGCAGCTTTATCTGCAAGTCTGTACAGGGGGCAGCTTTCAATAAAAACCGTAAGCCTGAATGTGCTGGATTGCTTCTTGCTTTCCTTCTGCTGCCACACTTGCCTCCTATTCTGCTCAAGCAGCCAAGACACAAGAAGAGAAGTGGAGAAGAGCTGTTCAGCCAGCAGGAGTGGCATCCAAAGCAAACCCGAGGAGGCAGAACTGCTAATACTTGCCCTTGCGCAGGCTCTTCGAAAGAAAAGACTTGGAACAGCCTGGATTTTGACTGCGCTGTTTCTGTTTTGCAGACACACACGGGGAAAACATAACAAGGACACGTGACAGGTACCCAAAGACTGGGTTTTATTCCAAGTGTTGTTTCTAAACCTTTAGCATAAACTGTGGGGAAGTTACTTTGTGTCTCTGTGGTTTTGACCCAAATGTCCTGGTTTGAGGTAAAACAGGACCAATTTTGTTCAGTGGCTTTACTTTATAGTTAGGCCTCTTCTAACTGCTGAAATTAACAGCATGTTGTGCAGAAACTGTTCACTCTCAGGGTGATAAGACCCATGTTTATAGTTGATGCCAAGGAACGGTATGCAGAGAGGCTCTTGCTTATCCCTATTGCTATAACAACCAAGGCCAGCCAACTTTGTTACTTGCCCCATTGGAGGGTCGGAAACAGAAAAGCGTAGAGGGGTCACACCTGCGGGGAGAAGCGGACAGGACAGGTGACCCAAACGTGACCAACAGGGTATTCCATCCCATCTGCCTCATGCTCAGGATAAAAGCTGAGGGATCAAAGGGTCAGCCTCTCTCTTTCTCTCTTTCTTTCTTTCTGCATCTGCCTTTGATTCCGATCCGGAATCCAGATCCCATCCGTCACTGAGTCCAGTCTGGGACTTCCCCAGCGCCTGCTGGTGACGTGATTGTCATCCTGGGAGCTTGATACGGTTTTGTATATATTTCATTATTTTCTTTTTATTATTTTATTATTAATATTTCATTAAAGTAGTTTAGTTCCTTCTAAACTCTTAAGTCTCTCTCTTTCTCTCTCTCTCTTGCCTCCCTTTGGGAGTGGAGCAAGAAAGAGTGAGCATCTGTTGTTCCGCTGCATTGGGCCAATCTGGCCCATCCCATGACACCATATTACACACCAAAATGTAGTATTTTGGGCTCCTTTATTTACAAGTTTAAAATTGTATTAGAAAGAGTGCTAGATGAGTGTAACATAATACCCTAACTGAACTGCTTCAGAAGGAAAAAAGTAGATCCCAAAAGAGTATGAAAGAACACAGGCACTTGTCACACTAGATTGCAGAGGTGATTTTAAGAGCAAAGTAGACATATGCAGAATTTGATACATATTCTTGTCTTTTCAAAATGAGGTTGTGCAAAATTTGATGCATATATTGTCTTTTCACACAGAGCATATGTAAACAACCATCTTACTCCTATACTGTAACATTAAAGTAAAAAAAGAAAAATCTTAAGAGTAATATCCTTCCAGTACCCTGATGCATTTTAATATTTTAGATCAGCAGTTGTGACTTCAGAGCTCTGTAGACACATTTATCATTCAGCTGTGCAACCATACTATAAACTGTCAACTCTTCATCACTGTCCACTTTGACAAATTACTCTCGCAACAGCATTTCGAAGTTATCCTGAGCAGCCAACACACCTCATAAATCCACATCATTGTAGTGTTATTACAATTTCATTTCATGCTTGCATTTGCAAACATTTAAGCTTTCAACCTCTGCTGCTGGGCATTAATCATGGAATTAATCATAGGATTATGAATGCCAAATTTAAACTCAAGGTTAATAACATTCTCACCCAATGTGAGTTGTACATTCTGTCATGGAAAACACTTTAAAAAAAAAAAGTACAAGACCTTTGTCTGAAGTTACCAAATAGACACATAGACTAATTGTACTGTTGCTCCATTATGAAACGAGAAGTTGCCCCAATTCAATATTGTTGCTTAAAGAACAATTTCAAATCCCTAGGCCCTTGGAAAAAACACCATTTGGCCTCTGTAAATCTGCTTGCATATTGCCATGAGGATGAGCTGAAAGATCAGTTATGAAAAAACTAACAGCATCAACTGAGTTTTCAAAACTGATGACTGTCACAGAAAATACTGTGATTTAACAGAATTACAAAATAATAAGTGTCATTTAAGAATATTAGATCTTCACATTCAGGTGACACATATCTTCGTTTTTAGATACATCTGCATTAAAAACATGAAGCACTTGCTGGCTGACAGAACAGTAATGCCCAAACTTAACTCCACTGATGCTAAAACATGACCTTTTAGTAGAAACTTAGAGCAACTTAAGATGATTGTGAAACTGTATCTCTAGTTTCTATGATAAATAACAGGATAAATAATATAGTCATCCCATATCTTTTCCTTCCCCAGCTTTATAGCCCATGAATAAATCAACACTTGGTACTAGCAGTGGAATGAGTCAAATTTGTGATTCAACCCAGCCTTTATTTCTTCAGATATGTGTTTTGGATATGCATTTAACTATTACTGCTGCTTCAAGCAATGCCCCCAAAAGTTCAGTGACAGTCAACTGAGTAAATTAGCAGAAACTGCTTTCATTACAACTGAGTTACTTATATAATAGACTTACTGTTTTAATCTGTAGTTTAAGAACCCAGTCCAAATCCCCCAATCCTGCAGAAACTACAAAATTAATATTAGTTTGCAATTCTGCAGCCACGTTGGTTCTTGCGGTTCTTGAAAAGCAGTAAGCCACTAGGTACCAGTATCACTTCCAAGATCAGTTGCCGTAAGTTATCAAAATTTTACTAATAAGAAAGAAGAGGTCGAGTGATCAAATATACCTGACTGTTTCTGGCACACACACTACAAGCCAGTAACAGAGCTCATAATTGATTGACAAAACTCATTCTCAGAAAACAAGTGTTACTCAGAAACCGGATCTGTACAAAGAACACCAGGGCAAACACCTTACTCAGCTGCGTACAAAGCTGCGCCTTTGGTTCTGACAGGTGCCATGAGCTTTAGCCAATATATCTGCAACTTCACCCAAAAACGTGACTTTCAGGTTTTTTTGTTTTCTGTTAACAGACTCCGCAACTCATGAACAGTGTCCAAGCAGGAAGTGGCCGTGCTGCTTAGGAGGACATACCATCTAGCTCCACTTTCCAAATTTTACATTCCAAACGCCTTCCCTAGAATGCCTCCCGATTACTACCCCAGGATCTACATAGAAAGCAACAGAAGAAGTGTTCAGAGGCAAGGATCTATGACTGAGCTTCATACTTTGGTTTAACAGGATACCTAGTGTGGACTTCATGGAGAGTTGCTGCTTCCATCAGTTCAGTTATAAACATTAGAATTCTTCAGGCTAGAAACCCCTGAAAGACTTACGAAAAATAGCAACATCGTTCACGATCATTCTGTTTTAACAGCTTTTCCCTCTTTATAGAATTTTTCTGAAGAAAGTTATGATTTCTTTTGAGAAAAGTTTGCAAACAGTTACCAAAAATATGGAGGCACCATGATGTTCCCCCTCTGTAGATTAAAAGATTACTGACCTCACTGAGGTAAATAAAAAAGGAGCACGTGGACCCATCCACACCGTAACTTGCATAACAGGGATCCGATCGCCACATATCTTTCATCCACTGTAACAGAACAAAAACCAGTCTGTTAGGTTTAAGTACCACCTAATAACTCTATACTATTTCACACTGAACTCAGGAGTAAGAGGGGAAAGCTGCAAGCGGCTGTATCCAACCAGATAAAATCACAAATAACAAAAAAGGAATTTTATTAATATTTTGCAGCATACTGCATCTCTGCATTCAGCTATGTTGAGGAAGTAACTACGTACTAGGCACGAGCATAGTTTATACAAACTGGTAGTTGGGCAAGCAGAGACAAGTATCAAAAGGAGAATATAATCAGGATTCACACATATGGGTGTGGCTGGAGTTGACGGCATTGCCCCCGCTGTGTTACGCTTGTGCTGGAATTTAACAGATCATTTAAGTTACCAAGATTGAAATCTGCCCGATTCTGCCAGGAATCTGCCATTTCTGCAGAAGCAAGTAATAAATTTAAATTCATATTTTAATATTAAAATAATGTATTACATAGTCATTATGCAGCCAGTTTGTCAAAACGGATCAAAACAAAGACCAGAGATTTAAAACTTACAGATTTTTTTTTACTACTATTGACTAATAATCTTAGAGAAAAAAGGCAACATAATTTCACATATACTTTCGTAGTTATTTGTTTTCACTTTCATAAATAAATTGTAATACTTGATGATGATATTTAAGTGTCCAACAATTTTACTTTTGTTCCCCACTACTAAAACAGTATCCTTCCATTTGAAATGTATCTTGTGGGGAAGAAACCCAATAATCTCCATTGCTGCAAGTTTGTTGGTGGGTCTTTTTGATTGTTTTTGTTTTTCAGACGTTCCAACCAAAGTCTGATGACTTTCAATATTTGGCCTTTCCAACTGCATTATTAGTAAAAAACCAGGATTTATGTATAACCAGCTGTGAAGCCCAAAGTTCTGATTGTACACTTAGTGCAGCACTGAGCTTATGAGCAGAAGAGGCAGAGTGCTTTTAACAGAAAAGGGGAAGGGAGG
Source organism: Burhinus bistriatus (assembly GCA_013397275.1). Lineage (NCBI taxonomy): Eukaryota > Metazoa > Chordata > Aves > Charadriiformes > Burhinidae > Burhinus > Burhinus bistriatus. Next base: position 281,888 of record VYXH01012778.1, on the reverse strand, counting down.
AACCAGACAGAGCTGTTGGCAAAGAGGGGAAAGAAGTGTAAACAAATGTCTTGCTGAAACAGAGAAAGGGCTGGAGTGAGGTACACACAGAATCCCAGTCCTGGGGTAGGGGAACGCCAAATGACTCATCAAGGGGAAGAAAACAGGGCTTTTCAAAACGGAGAAGAAATTTTCTGAGTAACAAGACAGCATTCAAATAATAAGGTATTTTATTAAATAATACAGCATTTTAATATAATATGGCATTTTATTCCTGTCTTAATAAGATGTCACTTTATTTCTTTGCAACAGTAGTATTAAAGGCTTGAGGTGAGCAATATTGTACTGACACATGCTCCTAAATATCCTCTTTTTTGATCCAGTTGTTCTTGTTTTATGCCATTTTCTGAGTAATGACCTCTTGTAACATATGGTCAGTTTTTAACAGAACACACATAGTAAGATTAAAAACAGTTCACTTACCTTTATTTTCCCTTCACAGTGAGGAAAACCATCCATAGGAGGCAATTCACACTGTTCTTGGGCTCCATTTATGAGATCTAAAGAGATATAGACCATAAGTGAATCTCATTTTACAGTTCTGACAGATAGCCTAATGAATCCTTCCTTTCATTTTCATGAATCCATAATCCAGAGTGACTGAAGAGCCCTACTGTGTAATATTTGTTATAACATTAAAACTCAGTGTGCTCTTTTTTGACTATAGAAGAAAATGGTTGCAGAGATTTCAACTCTGACTTGCAGTAAAAGTTCCGAATTACAAAAACTGGTCCATGAAGACTTAAAAATTAAAATAATACATACTGAGAATAATAAAAAGCGAAATATCTTCCTAACTGAAGTGTGCTTAAAACTACTAAATTGCAAGAATTTGTTTCTGATTGTCAAACATTTGTAAGATGTATATTGCTCTTAAACATAAAAACTAGTTTTTTCAAGTTCTGTTATCACTTTATGAAATACCCACGATCTGCAGCTTGACATCAGATATATGATCCAATTAATAAACATTGCAATGTGATATAAATTTACAACTGAGTAGCACTACATCACATCTCATGAGAAAAATTTCCTACGGTCTCCCAACATTTTTTTTTCTTTTTTTGCCTATTTTAAAATTTTATCATTCTAGATTTTTGCAACACATGAAAGAGTGTAATACAGAACAACACTTCTAGCCCATGAGCCAAGGAAAAAGGAGCAGTTTTAAAGGGCACTATCATACCAACTCCAGGACAAGACTTTCTCCTAAGAACTTAGAAGAACCCTCTAACGCAGGCCTTTAAGGCAAGAAAAATTATTAACGTGATGGAGAGATTCTTGCTCAAGGCAGTGGAGGATAAGGTTTTCAATTTAGGTAGTTCATCTCAGAGTTATCTAAATTATACCTGCAACATTTCTGGCTTTTCCCACGGGCAAGAATCAAGATCATTAAAGCCATCCATCCATCAACCTAGGAACACTTTATGCTATGGCAGTTATAGTGCACGACTTCGCTAGAATATGCTAATTAGAGATCTCGGGGCGGGGGGGAAGGCTGCAGCATTAGGAGAGAGTAGGCACAAGTATCCAAGATCAGTGGATAGAAGTTAGAACATTGTATTATATACAAAAAACACTTCCTGATTTATATGAATATTTTCCATTTTTTTGCAAATAGTTTCTTTTAAAGATAAAACTTGAAATGTGAGTGAAACATTGCAAAATGGAGCTGATGGGGAAAGAAGAATTATGCCAGGAAGAGGACACTTATTTGGCAGTCTCCGCAGCAGCAGCAATTTGACAAACTGAGCTCTACTGCCAGTGACAATAACACTGAAGGAAAGTAGTTTTTAAGATGACTTTGTAATTTCGAATCAATAAGCACTTTCAAAATATTCTCCCTTATCTTCTTATCCTTATAGGATTCTTGCAGACTAGACCACTGACATCTACAGCTCTGATTTCTGCTCCAAGTAAGAACACACAGAGCATGCATAGAGACATCAACAATTTAAAAGTATGTCCTAAATTCAGTCAGTACCGCTAGATAACAATGGGACTTTTTGATTTACTACAGTTCAGGTATCAGACCTTCCACTTGAATCACACTGAAATCAGTGCTTGAGATCAAACAGTAACAAACCTACCTTAAACTGAAAAAAAGGCATGGTTAAAATGATGGCAGTTTTCAGTAATGAATGTAACGCCATTATAAGAGCTGTATGGTCTAAACTGTGNTTTTTTTTTTTTTTTACAAACTCGTAAGCCTGAGTGGGTACAGAGCTTTTCATAAGGCATGTCAAATTCAGATCTTCCTAAAACATAAAAGACATCTTAAGTCTATGATATAACATCAGAAATGCAGTTCAACCTCAGGGAAAGTTCAACTTTCAGCATCCTACAGAACTTAGGGTTGAAAATTCTGAACATTTGGGCAATTCTATTCAATCAAACAAGTCTTCCTATCAATTTCAGTTGCATTTGGACAAGTTACACTTGCCATGCCTGAAAGTTTTTTTTGTTTCCCTCCTGTAGCTACTATTCATAGAACCAACTAACTGTAATTAGAAATTTTCAGAAAGGTAAGAGACAATTATTAAACCTTTAAACAGAAGTTATTTTTACCAGTATTCAACATGCATTTCTACATACCTTTTCCACTGCAACACTGCTTTTTTAAGGGGTATCCTTCCTCAGCCACTACCCACCCCTCACCATCCCAGCACTACCATTCACTTGACTCTTGGTTGGATCACTGGTATGGTACCAGTTGAAAATAGTTCTTGCCCAAAAGTATTACTTGAAACCACAAACAATTTTTTGATTGGCACTACAGAGGAAGCAAAGCAGAGATGGGAATGACAGTCCCAGGGGCTGCAGCTGCAGGAAGTGCCACTGGCACAGCCTAGCAAGGCCGCTTAAGGAAGCATAACATACAGGCTTTGCACTGTTTGCGCTGGGCTAAACGATCCTCCTCTGCAAGATGGTCATTCCTCCTTAGGCTTGATGTTACTCCTTCAGCTCCTTATTTGTCAAAAGTAGAAAAGTACTCAAAAGCTGCTCTTCTGCCCTTTCTGTTGATTGGAAGGTATAGCTTGCCAACATGAAGGATTCATGAACTTTGTCTTCTATCTATGCTACCATATGACTGCCTTCCAGTTCAGAGGATTAGTCAAGCAAACACTCTATTCTTCTGAAGTCCCTTTAAGTTCAAGGTAATACATAAACACAAGCTGCAATTCTTTATTTTACAGCATAAACATCCAGTGTGCCAAGTTTAACACTTACATCATATTGCATTTTAATGGGTATCTCATGACCTGTCAAAGGAAGGAAGGATGGAGAAAAAAACCACAAGATACAGAGAATGGCCTCATTTTTGGTAGATGCACAACTGTAGTCTAGATACTTGTTTGCTTTTGTCATGTGTAAAGACATTTTTCTTCATGCATGTGTGTTTTTGTAGACGGGCAGTGATCTTTGCTACTGTTCACTGTTCAAAAGGTTTTACAGGATCCCTACATTTGCAAGATCTACTTGCATGAATAAAAATTGTCTTCTTACAACAGTCACATACTGCACCCACCATACACTTCAACAGCTCAGATCGGCTGTGGCAGTACTACGTACAGATACTTTCCAAGCAGAAAGCCAACTCTCCCAGCTCTCCCTGTTCGTGCCCATTCCAAGAACTAAAAAGCAAGAGCCAGACGTTTACGTCCACATAAGCCACAGATTTTCTCAGTCTTCTGGTCTCCCCTGTGGCCAGCTGCACTAGGGCTTTTCCAGAGCAGTTCCACTCTTGCTCTTTCACTGGGATGATCTACGTACAAACAGCACACTGATCTCCCCAGGATAATCTATATGTATAGAGAACACAGAACGCTAACGCCCACCTTTATCACCTCTTACCATGTTAAAATGCTTGGAGAAGTATTAATAACTCTAGTCGTATTCCCAAGAGTACCTGACATTTTTCCCCCTCCTTGCCAGCAACAGTAAATGCTCCTAGGTTTCACCTTCTTCAAAAATAACACCTTTTTCCACCATTACAGACTCTGAAGATGCTTCACATGCCCACCAGCTTCCCACTCCATCTTCCCACTCAGCCTTACCATGGATCTATCCCAAACACCTACACCATCTTTCACTTGTGTCCTTCATAGCTACTAATCAGGTAATAGCATAGTGAAGGCAGTTCTATAAAGCTTAAATATAAACAGTCCCAGGAAACAATTTACATAAAGCATTATCCAGAGCAGAACAAAATGTAGCAATATACGCATATAAGACAAAATGAATGTGAAAGAACAGGAGAAGCAACAGAGAAAAGCAACTCTGTGCTCCTTAGACAAGCAATCTTTCCTTCGTGCCTGCAAATAGGAAGCTAGCTGATATAATCAGACTGGAAACACATCTACATCAGGAAGAGTTGTCCAAAGCAACACATCACCTGCAGAAATGGGCAAGTCTTGAACATACTGGTTTCCACACACATGCCTGAGAATTAAATGCACAAGTCTGAATTCACTTGTGAATAATTTTGATGGTTGCAGTCAATTACTACTTGCACTGAAGCTGTACCCTTTCTTTTTGGCCATAGTCAGTGTGAGTTCTAGATTGAGAAACATCCCTCCCAACTTTTTTCTTCCTCAATGATCAGAACCTGCATGAAGAATTACACTTCAGCTCCTCTAGCTGCTCACTACTAACTAGGCATGGAGGGTGTGCTGGAGCCCGCTGGCAACAGCTAGTAGCCTGTGGACAACAGAAAGGCTCCTTTCCCCATCCTTACTAAACTAGCTGTTCTGAACTATAGTTATAAACATAGGAAACATCCTTGTAAAATATCTGAAGTCAAAGAAGCTGTGACCAGCCTCTTTAAATACAAATTCATTGCTACAAATTAACAGTCCAGCTTGCCCTCATTCAACCATGCTGCACAGCGGGCGCAGCAGAAGCAGCAATGGTGGGAGAGCATTCCCTAGTGTGTCTCTAGCTCAACGTGCCCCCATACTGCCAAATCAGCTCACTCTCTTTTTAGTTCACAGGCTTCGATCACCTAGGCTAACCAGGAGCTGGCTCTTCTTAAACAGGAAATCCAGAGGTGAGCAAATCTCGTGTATCTCATGGACAGCTGGGACCAACCTCAACCAAATACCAGCAATTTACACTTTTGAATGGATCACAAAGACAGGGGAGATGAAGCCAGTGGAACCCTGGGGATGCTGATCTACACATCTGACCTTCCAAAACATGAAAAGCAAGTACTAAGATGTAAGTCAAGAGTTTAGAGTTTTTCATCATTTGCAGATGATGAAAAAATCCAAACCCTAATATCTTATGAAGATTCTTGTTAAAAAGGTCTGGATAGAAGTATCTACGCTGTTACCAAATTCACATTGGACAGTTCTTTCCTGAGGGGAAAAATACATTATTAAGCCAGACATTAAAGTTACTTTTGTTGGAAAACAGTATTTGAGAAACCACAAGGATCTTTATACTTAATTAGGATTTATGCAATTTAAAATGCAAGTTCTGAGATCTTTTTTCCCACCTAAAACTTAGAACTTACAGCCAAAAAAGTCAGAAATACAGCAACTGTCAAGTCAGTACAAAGCAAGAGAGTTAATACACACACTTTTTTTCTCTTAAGCTTTGTGTGAGCCATGATATTAATTTCTATTCTACAGACACCTAGATGTTTTTGAAGTCATGCACGGCTTATTTCCTCTTGACTGCTGTTACGCAAAGACATATAATTATTAAACATTTATCTCATGTGATGCTACATTAAAAGCCAATGCATTGACAAATTGAAAATATGAATGTGAGCATATTATAAACACACAGTTTTTACACATTATCCTGGAAAAAATGGAAAATACTGACAAAACACCAAGCAAATCTAGATTTTAAAAAAGCTATTTAAATACAGTGCTCTGTTTGTGAGGTCCTGGGATATTCAATATATCACTAACAAACTCCATCTCCATGTTTAGATAGGAACCATATGTTCACTTTGCAAATGTCTGTGGCTGTTTGAAGATATACAGCTCTACATCAGAGATCGTTAGTGCACAGCAGGTGAAACTGAACTTGCGAACAATCATCAGTTATTTCAGTGCAAAGTCTGGCATGTTAGCATAAGTGACTTGGCAGATTTAAGCTAAGCCACCTAACACTGAACTGGAAAAGATACTTCTCCCTTGTTGTTCTATATCAGTAACCACACTGGCTAAAGTCCCATGCCTTTGACACCACCCTCTTTAAACACCAGTTTAAAGGTACAGGTCTTCATCATCTCTTGCAATTAAGCTCTGTGTCCACAGGTTTAGTTTGTTTTAGTGAAAGTCTACAACACTCAAGAGATAATTATGTGGTTAAAAGCACAATCTGCGATAGGGAATTGATTTTTTTGTTTGCTTCCTAGTTACTCTTTAACAAAACAGTAAAAATAAGTAATAGTGAGCACTACATACATATTTTGTCCCTTTCCTATATGGCACCATCCTTCAAATAATGTGCTTTGTAAGAGGCTAAAAAATTCTGCTTCAATTTTTCTCCATCAGACAGTTAGGAAGCCTAGAAATAATCCACTAAGACAGTAAGCTAGTAACAGTTACAATTAGTTACTCAGTAGTGACTGTTTATTGATAGGTATTCTATTTGTCATGAAAGTTTTAAAACAACAAATGGAAAAAAGAGCAAATGAAAAAGCCACAATACTGTTGAAATTACAAACTGTGGCACCAGCAGCCTATCTAGTCGGCTAAGGACCAATTCTTCATTCTTCAGAGAACAGAAACATCTTAAGAATTTAACATGACACAAAATTTTATGTACTTTGGAACCTTGAGGCTAAACCCCAGATTTTTAGACTAGTGCAAAAAAAGCATATTAGAATATCTTTTTATGAAATATAGCACAGATAATAGCTCAACTCAAAGTCCTTCCCACGAGCAGATCCCATAACATCAGGAACGTCCTTAGTATTAAAAGGACAGAGTAATCATATCCGATCCAGTCTATTCACCAATTTTATGTCTATTTGTTCTCTTTCTGGTTTTGATCATTAAATAATAGCACTATTCTTACTTTAATTCATGGAACCCTTCTCTTGTTTCTATTTCAGTTCTGAAATCTGGTATCTATGGTTAGACACAACACTGTAGTTAAGGCTGGTTTGTGTAAGGTCTCCTTTCCCTTCTCGCACTAATTAAACACATTCTCACTTTAATTCACATTTTTCATCTCCAGCTGGTAAGATTTCTTTAAAGAGAGAATTGGCAGTGTGAGCTGAAAGCACTATCAACATATTCAAAGAAATGAGCTAAAGGTTTCAAGATTTTAAATGCAGAGCACAAAATGCTTTCTACTAACATTTTAGAAACTTCAGTAGCAAAGCATTGGTATGATTTAGAGAAAATTAACTTTTCTACTGCTAGTCCATCCTCACACCAGCTGTGCTGCTGTCTTCCATTAACACTACTGAAATCAATACAGTGTTAGGAGAATTCAAGTAGTAGTCAAGTGGTTAATCAAAATGCGGCCCAGGGGACCAGAACAGCCCCCTTCAGCATTACTAATACAGCTTAGCACTGCAGTGGAAAATATTCACGTGTGGTCTTCTGCACAGTCATTATGCTGTGCTGCAACAGCGAGGCTTGAAAACACACAATTCTCCCCAGCTCCATGTACTGCCTTTGTGGGAGGCAAACGGACAGCAAAATAGGAAAAACTGCTTGGTATTATATACAGTGTGGAAAAAGAATACAATGGATAAGGCACAATAAATAAGAGTCAAAGCAAAGCATTACCCTGAGAAAGCTGTTGTCTTGGCTATTACAACCAGTGCAGCCCACATCCTATTACATCCAGTACACACTGACATTCTGCGGGGACTAGTTTGTTTTTTAAGGCATGACCATATAGAACATTGTACGTACTATGTTAACTGAAGAAAAGCCTACTGCAGTCCTCTTAAGACAGGAGGACAGCTTTGGAAATTCAAAATAATATGCAATAGCTTAGCTTTTTTTAACCTAGTTTGTCTCTGCAAGTACAGAACTATGGGGCAAACTATGGTTGCAGACTGCTAAAACTACCAAGGCTGTTATACGTGTAACAAATTTCACTGGAAATAGAGCAATGGAAACAAATCAACTGATCATGAAGTTACCCAAGTCTTCCTTCCCACCTATAAAGGCTTCAGAGTGTGTCAGCCCCAAGTCTTTAGGAAAAAGGACATGGAAATACCACGACAAAGGTCCTTCTCACCATAGTAACGTTAAAAAAAAAAGCCTGCTTGCAGCATTGCCAAAGCTGACTTGTCAGCCTGCCTTGCTACATATTCACAAAGGATGCCAGATACCTGACAGGCATCCAAGCCATCATGTCTTAGATGACAAGTAAATACTGAAGTCTGCATCCTAATGAGTGACTTTAAAGATGTTAACACTAAAGTTGTTAAAAGAGAACTCAACAGCCAATACAGCAGAACAAGTTAACGCATAAGGCAGAAAAGCTACGGAAACTTTGAACAGATACACCAAAAATATTCTCCCTCACTGAGCAGTGCTACATACAGCAACCCAATACTTAACTGTTCTCAGTCTCAGAAAGAGTTCTCCAAGTACCAGCTATGTACAAGGCGGGTGTGGAGGAGGATTTGACGCGAACCTTGACTTGGTGATTTTGATGGGATCAAAGATACACAATCAAAATCTTATGAAGTGACACTTTTCAAGGCAAGAGAACAGTTTGTAAACAATGAGTCTGGCACAGTTTTCAGTGCAGTTATATTACCTGAGGTGTTAGATAGTTACACTTACCAAAAATTTAGCTTTTCACTGAACAAGCACAGTAGAGTGATGACAATGGCCTCAGAGTACCTTGTACTTTGCTTTAAATCAACATTTTTATTTTTAAAAAATTTGTTTTGCAACATGAATATTCAGAATTAATACCACTATTACTTAGTAGAGTTTTAAAGCCTGAGGAACTGAAACAGTTTCTTTTAGTTTGCTTAAATCAAATTTTTCCTATAGCTGTCAGAAGAACACAGCAAGAGTTCACAATTTAGGAAAAAAACCCCACCCCAAAACAGCTCAAATCAAACCACAATACACAAACCCCACACCCCCTGTTTACCAAAAAAAAAAAAAAAAAAAAAAAAAGAGGGACACAAAAAGA
>VYXH01012778.1:256359-272690 GCA_013397275.1 Burhinus bistriatus | reverse complement strand
CCCCCCCCCCCCCTTTTTAAAAAAAAAAAAAAAAAAAGTAAAAAAGTAGGTCACATGAAGAAAACAGAGGACTGATTCTTTGATCATGTTTGTGCAAGTAGACTGCCCTATCTGATGAAATATTCTCAATGCAATACAAAAATCAAGGATTTCTTTCATAGTTATCTTAGAAAGCACAACTGTGAAAAGCCAAGTTGCCTCAACCGAACTGATCTTGTGCCTGTCACATGGAACCAAGGATTCAGCTACAACAGAAGCAACCACGTAGACAAGCTCTGCTTGAAAGTGCCATCGTTTTGTATTTCCCCATTTCCATTTAATCATCTCCAAAACAGCAACTTTAAATTTACCTAGGGTGTTATTTGTGGCAGTGCATCAAAGCTTCCTGTTCCAAAGGCTGATGAAAACTCTTATCTGCTAGTCACCCAAGGTTTAGATTAATAGTTTCTTGTGTACATGGGAACACGTTACTTCCCACAAATGCAGAAAGGATGGCTACCAAATATCTTAAAAATATCTTAAAAGCTTTTCAGATACAACTGGGATAATAAAGACAGAGGAAAGAGAGAGAAGGAAAGAGGGCTTTATTGCTTCTGAAACCAGTCAGCTGAAGCCTTATGAGCATCTTTATTAACAATTCACTCTTTCATAAACAAAATGGAGGTTCTGAAAAAGCAGTTGAAAATTGTCGATATCAAAACAACCAGATTGTTTGATGGTTTGAGGAGGGAAGAAGAAAAAGGAAAGTATGCTTATGGTTTTACACATGGCTCTAAAGTGGAAAAAAAAAAGTAACATCTAACCTCCCTTTCAAGCTACCCAAGGTGCTCCACGGCTTTATTTTTTAACATAACCTGTGCAGCCTCACCCTCTAGCAGAGTTCCCATCCTCAGCTCCTTTGAGATTAGGATTAAAGATATTTGTGATACTAAGAGCTTATGCTCTATTGTCCTTTCACACAACCCAAAAGAAAAGAGAAGAGGTTTGCTCTTGGGCTTCCCTCAATGAAAAGATTCTGCAAAACTAACTTCAGACGAAGAAACCAGGTGTAGCACCACATTACAAACACTAGACTTAAACACACTAAGGGTATGAATATACAGTACAGTCTACATATAAATTACTGCTAGTTGTCTGAGAGTCTGAAAAGGAAGAGAGCAATTTCTGGTCTCTAAATGGGAACTCAAAAACAAATCAAATCAAAGTTTGAGTTCACCTACTTCAGAGACAGCTGAGTTACAGTCCTTGCTAAATCCTCAACATTTCCTCCTACCAACTGTTATCACCTTCTTATTATGAAGAAGCATAATCCAGATGGATTTTCTTCATATACTTTTATCTGCCAAAAACTCTACACACCACCACAGAGCGGTATTTTCCGTTGCAGATTTCACCACTGCCACCTCAGTTCTACACCGCACTTGACAGCCAGAGGTGGAACAATTTAAAAAACCAAAAAGCTAAAAAGAAAAAAAGCCACTTTTCTCCATGTCTCACCAAATAAAGAGCGTAACTGATGAAAAGATGATGAAGTGAAAGCGATGAATAACTTTATTTCCAAAGAGCCCCTAAATTTTAAACATGGAGTCATATTCTTAAGGTGTTTGCATGTTTGGCCAAAGTACAATTATAATTATTGGTGAAAGAATAGGTTTTACTTGTGCTAGGTAATCTCCAACTACCAGCATGTGTCAGGTTTCAGTATGGTAATGAAGAAGCTACTGCAAGGAAAAAATCATGGGCTCTGTATCAAGTAATACCTGTAACATAAATTGCTTGTTCAGGCTGCAGTGGTCAAAGCACAGGCTAAAAATTGATCAAAACTGCTTTTAGGAAGCCACAAACATTTCTGTTAGGCTGTTAAAAAGCATAAATAGCCATGATGGCTACTGTTTGGCCAGAGATTACACATCTTCTGGCTGTAATAATAACTCTAAAACAAAGATATTTTTTCCAAACTGCTAATCAGTTTGATTACTTCTCATTCCAGTGCCTCCTTTTTCCTTTGCTGACAGGCTCTTTCGGAGAGGGTATTGCTCATTCCTTCATGAAGTAATTTATAATGGATTATTTTAGCATAATACTCCAGGTTATAACGCCTCCCAGTCCAATGCTTATCTGGACCTCCCCAGACTTTGTGGCTTACATTGCCTAACACTTTCCACAGACAAGACTACATTCTGGTTTTTTGAGCAATGTTTTTAAAAAAAAAAAAAAAAAAAAAAAGGTCTTTGATAGCCAGGTACCTCCTTAATGTGTTTTCTTTTCATCAAGAAACTGTCCTACTTCATCTTTCTGCTACTGGTGCTATCATTTACGCACCAGGAAAACCAACAGAAGTTGCTGGTAAAAGTTTTAGAAGCCATTTGACTAGAAACAGTAGTTAGTTGTTTTAAAAGGAGCTACAAAACTCATTATTATTAGGTCTTTTCTCACCAATATGGTTCAGAGGACATTTTTCATCTGCTTTTACACCTGTAAGTCTGCAAAGGCTGCATATTCCTTTATTAACACTGCCATTGAGTTACAGGTAACTGCTTCCCACTAGCACAGAGCAGATCTGTTCCTTAGGGGAACATGAACTACACATAATTATTTGCCCAGGCAGCTTCTGTGACCACTCTCAAACTCTGGATATCTACATCCCTAAAAGTATATTAAAAATATTGAAAAGTACACATTAAAAAGAAGGATGATAGATCCTGTGTTGCAATATCAAGGGACTGTGGTAACAAGGTAGTTTTAGCTCAAATGTAGTGCATTAGAAGAAGTAACCTTGCAAGTTTATTAACTATAAATAAGAACTTTCCTGGACCAACAGACATTTTGCCATCAAGATGTACACTGGGCAAAAATTAAACGCCCTCTGATCTCGGCTCATTGAGAAATGTCAGCATTTTAAATAAATTGATCTTTCAACCACTTTGCAAATGACAACCGTTTCTCATCATACATTGTCTTCATTGTTACCTGGATTACTTACATATGAATCATAGAATGGTTTAGGTTGGAAGCGACATTAAAGATCATCTAGTTCCAACACCCCTGCCATGGGCAGGTACACCTCCCACGAGACCTGGTTGCTCAAAGCCCCATCCAACCCGGTCTTGAACACTTCCAGGGATGGGGCATCCACAACTTCTCCTGGCAACCTGTCCCAGTGTCTCACCACAGAGTGAAAAATTTCTTCCTAATACCTAATCTAAATCTACCCTCTTCCAGTTGGAAGCCATCACCCTTTGTCTTATCAGTACATGCCCTTGTAAAAAGTCCCTCTCCAGCCTTCTTGTGGGCCTCCTTCAGATACTGGCAGGCTGCTATAAGGTCTCCCCGGAGCCTTCTCTTCTCCAGGCTGAACAACCCCAACTCTCTCAGCCTGTCCTCATAGCAGAGGTGCTCCAGCCCTCTGATCCTCTTCGTGGTCCTCCTCTGGACTCGCTCCAAGAGGTCTATGTCCTTCTTGTGCTGAGGACTCCAAAGCTGGATGCAGTACTCCAGGTGGGGTCTCATGAGAGCAGAGTAGAGGGGCAGAATCACCCCCCTTGACCTGCTGGCCTCACTTCTTTGGATGCAGCCCAGGATATGGTTGGCTTTCTGGGCTACAAGCGCACATTGCTGGCTCGTGTTGAGCTTCTCATCTACCAACACCCCCACATCCTTCCCCTCAGGGCTGCTCTCAATCCAGTGTGACATAGTCACATTCAAACTCATAACTGAGCTAAACTAAAAACAACATATAAATGAAATAAAGAAAACATCCATACATTCTAATACTATAAATATTCCCCCTTTTTATTCTATTATTCTAGTTGTCTATATAGAAAAGGTGGACAGGAGCGGAAATTTTAAAAAAAGATCCGTATCTGGTCCAATTGCCAGTGTCCTTAATCTCAAAGAAAAGATTTTTTCAATGCATAAATCTGAGTCATGGTCACATACCACTTGTGTTTATTATAGTCAAATAAAACCATAACCTGGACTAATTTAATAGCTTGAACCTCAAACTAAATCAGGATTCTTACATTATCATGATCCACCTGTAGCATACGGATACTGTTCTTAGGACTGCTTTCTGAATACAGCAACCAAATAAGAGAAAATTCCACTTGCAGAGAGGCTCTGGGAGAAGAAATGTTGAGTAATCATCATAATCTCTGTTCTTCCTAGTTTGTAGATAAAAGAATACTATTTTTTTCTCAAACTAATTTACTAATACTTGATGTACACAATGAAGAAAAGCCCAGAGTACATTCAGATTGACACATCTAGTCTGCCACGACAGACAGCTTTAAATTACAAGAAAAATACTGTTCTGCTCTTGAGTTTGTGTCCAGTCATAATTGGCAATGAGGACAAATATTTACAATATAATCACCTTTCTGTCATTCTACTATCTTTCTGTCATTCTACTATGTCTTATTTTATCACTTGCATCTACTCAGGTAGTATACAACACAGTAAACTTCACACAAGGTCAGTGAGGACAAAATGCAGATTTCAGGATTAGCGACTCCACTATTTACTACCAAGGTTTATAAACAGTGTCAATAGATGCTAAGGTGCAGCTTAAGCCTGCATGAAGCTTCATTTATTTCAGAAAGGCTTTCCATAGGTAAAGGGACATGGTTACACAGATCACAGAATGAGTACTCCGTGTACTGTGACAGCTCAATCCAAAAATAATAAATGCATGAAGTAGCTCCACTGGAAGCAGGACTCTTTGAGGAAAGTCTGCTAAGGACACTGCACTGTTGCACTGATGAATGAGGCTATAAAATGCTTAATTTACTTCAGTTTTAAGCAGCAACTCCAAGGCAAAAAAGATTTGCAAAAAAAATAAACTCCAGAAGTCTTCAAAAAACATTACTAAAAATATTCAACATGATGTTGTTCAGATGCTCCATAAATACTACGGTTGTCCAGACAGAAAGAGTGAAATTACTAACAATAGCTAACATGAATTTGTCTAAAGTCAGCATTAAAATATTACAGCTGATAAAGACAGAAACAGTAATCCTAACATGTTTGCTTTCTGTGATCACTTCATAGTGTAACAGCTGAATAAACTATTATAAAGAAAACAACGGAAGCATCATGTGTATTTGTATACATACATGTTTCAGCTCCAGTAAAACGACGAACTGTTGGGTAACAAAATGCCCTCTCTACAACAATTTTCAGATTATCTCAATTGCTCTAGCACAATAAAAAAGGATGCTGTTGAAATATTACAGACAAAACCAACATTGTATCTGGTATTGTAATCACAATATTTACTCACCTAGCTTATTTTCTGAACAATTCCTTCCTAACAGAAAAGATATTTATATTATGATTTTACTGGAATCACATGGCTTGCAGAGTTCGCTACTGTCAGGAAATGGCTATGAAGACAGAAGTAGAAACAAGTTTTTCATTTCCATTTGTCTGCCTCTAATCAGATGAATTTCCACTGATTGATTCAAATGGATGAATAATAGCCACTTTAACACAAGGATTAGCTTCAGGCTCTATTTTACCCGTTGGTACTATCCAGCCTGGAGATACCTGAACACTCACGTTATTCAAACAGGCAGTAGAACAGTATGTTCCTCAAACCTTAAGAAATGGTTTCCTAGAGGTTTTTCTGTTGTTGCTGTTTAATATAGTTGCTTCAGATATTTTAAACTTAGTGTACCAAGAGTCAAAGGTAAAAAACTGTAGCTCTAATGTGACAAATAGTGTTCTTTGCCCACAGAGCAAGCCTCAGGCAGCAAAAAGCCATGTTAACACCGCAAACTGAAAACTCCTACCAACCTCCTTAAACGTTGTTTGTGAATTGTGAATCTAGCAAACGCCAAGAATAACAAACAAAAGTCAATTCACTCTAAGAACTGATGAGAGATATTTTCTAGTCAGATAAGAACAATGGTCCTTTGCCTATAAATATATAAGCAACAACATCAGTATGCTTCTTCCAATTATCTGCAAACCTATAAAAATAACAGCATCAAGTCTCTCTTTTGTCCAGCCTCAAAAAGAAATTATACAGGGATGTTTTTCATTTTATATATAGCCCAGAAACTATAACAATACTGCACTAGCTCACTTTCCATCAAAGCAGAAGATCTTCCAACAACGATCTTGTGTTGTATTCCTTGTGGCAGCAACATGGCTCATCCTATTAGTAGTCTGCAGATGCTACACATCTTCAGTTACCTGNGTGATTGTCATCCTGGGAGCTTGATACGGTTTTGTATCCATTTCATTATTTTCTTTTCATTATTTTATTATTAATATTTCATTAAAGTAGTTTAGTTCCTTCTAAACTCTTAAGTCTCTCTTTTCCTCTCTCTCTCTTGCCTCCCACCGGATTGGGCCAATTTGGCTTCCATTTAACCAAGAGAAGTGACACAGGGGGGAAAAAAGGTACCACAAGGCAAGCAGTAGTAAACTACACATGCAAAGGGCTGCTGTGAATGCCTATGTGGCAAGAGAGACACAAAGTTCTATCTCATCAAGAGATAATAAGCCTTTAATGTCCTGGTACAGACACATACAGTTAGGACAGAGCAACTGACACAGCAGCTCTGCTGGTACACGGTACTCAGGTAATCACTTGTACATCTGCTCTCCCAGACTTCCTTTCAGTGGCATTACCCTACCTAAGGTAGCATCTCCTTCTCTGTTTTGACAAATTTAAGATGGTAACACTCTCCCAACAGAATTACTTATTTTTACAGGAAACCCAAGCACAGGCAAGACTTAGAAGCACAGCTATCAACCTATTTACCAAGCCACCCTAACTCTTCTGCTCTTTTGGGGACTGCAAAGGTCATTAGCAGGTCAGACTCAGAACTTCCTATAGGTAAGGACAGCCAGTATCCGTTTAGACTTGGTGGCAGGGCAATAGATGAGGCAGTACAAACAACAAGATTTATTCAGAGTACTAACCACATTCACAGCTGGGAACACTAAAGGAACAGAGACATGCAGGTGAAGAGGCCAGCAAGGCCTTCTACCACCACAGGATGACTCAAATGCTTTGAGAAGTTGCAAGGGTAGTGAACAGTCCATTCACTGAAGACAAAATTAATGACTTCAAATGACATTTTAAAACATATATTTATTTAAGCTGAAGGTACCAGGTAGGTCATCTCTGTTTGTCAAATCATAAGAGCTATTAAGCAGAGCAGGGAAGGACATTTTAAAATCAGAACCAGCAACAAACGTAATAAATGTTTTCTTTCATAGAATCATAGAATGGTTTAGGTTGGAAGGGACCTTAAGGATCATCTAGTTCCAACCCCCTGCCATGGGCAGGTACACCTCCCACGAGACCTGGTTGCTCAAACCCTCATCCAACCTGGCCTTGAACACTTCCAGGGATGGGGCATCCACAGCTTCCCTGGGCAACTTGTTCCAGTGCCTCACCATCCTCAGAGTGAAAAATTTCTTCCTAATATCTATTTCTAAATCTACCCTCTTCCAGTTGGAAGCCATCATCCCTTGTCTTATCCCTACACATGCCCTTGTAAAAAGTCCCTCTCCAGCTTTCTTGTAGGCCCCCTTCAGATACTGGAAGGCTGGTGTAAGGTCTCCCTGGAGCCTTCTGTTCTCCAGGCTGAACAACCCCAACTCTCTTAGCCTGTCCTCATAGGAGAGGTGCTCTAACCCTCTGATCCTCTTCGTGGCCCTCCTCTGGACCTGCTCCAACAGGTCCATGTCCTTCTTATGTTGGGGGCTCCAGAGCTGAACACAGTATTCCAGGTGGGGTCTCACAAAAGCAGAGTAGAAGGGTAGAATCACCTCCCTCGACCTGCTGGCCACACTTCAGTTAATAACCAATACAGTGCATATGGTAGAAATGCAGAGCAGATTGATACCAACCCAAGTAATTAGGCTTACAGAGAAAATGTCTGCTCCGTTTCATCTTTCTAAAGTGCAACCATTTAAAGTATGAAAGATCTTCTATGAACAAGGTAGATCATACTCCCTTGGCAGAGATTTTGATTTTCTTCAATGAGTTCAAGTTACCATACAAGAAAGTCTTCCTCTGAGCTTGTAAAAGACCACTGGACATAAGATTCCCATTGATATAGACCAGACTTTGTTTTCTAAGACATTCCAAATATCTAACACTGAAAAATCATGTTATGGCTAAGAGAGAAAAATACAGATTAAACAGCCCGTAAACATTTTAAACAATTGCCATACCCACCTGCTACATTAAGCTTTTCGACTGCTCCTAAGCTGGGAGCAGGAGTGGTAGTATTGTTGGTAGAGTTTGCTCCTGTTCCATTAAGTACAAGATTTTCCACCTTGGACTCTAGCTTCCCAATGCGCTGCAAGATATTATCCAACAAGACAGCAAGTGTCTTCTTCAAATCTACAAGCGAAAATGAAAAGTTAAATTGCTTAAT
This sequence comes from Burhinus bistriatus, assembly GCA_013397275.1. Classification (NCBI taxonomy): domain Eukaryota; kingdom Metazoa; phylum Chordata; class Aves; order Charadriiformes; family Burhinidae; genus Burhinus; species Burhinus bistriatus. Next base: position 264,288 of record VYXH01012778.1, on the reverse strand, counting down.
AATGCAATGCACACTGTCAGACAGAATCAAAAAATAGATACAAGAATGAGACTGGAATATATATATAGACACTTTCTCAGTGCAAATCTTTCTCATTAGCAGTTCTGTGCACTAACGTTCCCTACTTTGTTCAGCCTCAGATACAAGTTACCCTGGATGTGGAACATGTCTTCTTGTGTACTTTATAAAGCACAGTGCAATTCATATACATGTCCTATATTCAAGGTGTGCACCTTTATGGGTACACACACAGGAACAAAAAAATGCATGCTTTGTAACAGCTCAAGTAATAAGAAGTTTCATAAATAATAATGAATCTAAACCTAAATCCATATTTAAGTACTATCAGAGGAACAGTCTGTTAGATGCTCAGTCACCTGGAAACAAAAATCCCCTTCCCAAAAGAAGGGACAGCTTTGAGCCAGTAAAAGAACCTTCTCCTGCATCTCCTTCACCACAACCAGGTTCTGCACTGGCAAAAAAAATATTAAGTTCAACCTTTCTGTAAGATGCACAAACCACCATAAATCACCTGTTTCTTTTCTTCAGTCTGTTGGTGATTGCCTCTACCTATCTATTTGGTCTGACACAGCACTTCCTTCGCGTGGAAAGCAACGTACAGTAACAGGAGTTTGCATGTCAAATGACAACCCAGAAAGAGTTCTCTGATATTTTTTCTTTCCCTTTTCTTTTGTTCAGATTTCTTGAAGTAACATAGACAGTTGGGCAAGCTAAAAGAACTGTGGGCAAGAGGGGAAAAACGGACCACTATCAGACTAAACTTACAGTTGCAACACGCCAAAGAAGATGAAAGAAAGTATTGTTCTTTGTTCATTTACCCTTGTCTCAGGATTAAAGAATTTGGTATGATGAATTTACATTATTTTCCCATTTAATTACATAAAATAATTACATGTGTGCATATAATACATTTTCTGCTTTCCACAAATTTAGAGTAACTTTGAGCTGTAATAGAAAATTTCTCCATACATCTGAAGAGATTCCTCTGCCCCAACATCAGCTGTATTTTTGCCACACTTATTTTGTGTTCCCTTTATTTTTTTTCTATGACTAGCCCAATTCCTGTGCAAATGAGAGAGTAAATAAGAAAAGGCTATTACTTTTAGAAAGCTTATGGTTCTTTTTTCCAAATAAAAGGAGAGTTTTATTTATTCCATAGAGCCATAAAGTAAGTCTTTTTCTTTCTAACTGTTTGTTTTCCTTTGTCCTTTAAGGATCAGAAGATGGAATCTTAAGCACTAATGATCTAGACTATCCTAAAAAGGGTCCAGAAGTCACTTAATGGTATAGTGTGTAGAAGAAAAGGAAAGAGTGGAGCAGGGATTTAACATGAACAAAACCATGGTAGAGGAGGAGGAAAAAAATCTAGGTAAAAAAGGTAGTAAAAAAAACCCAACAAAAAAATTGGGAAACAATGAAGAAGAAACATAGCATACATAAAGGCATACACAGAGCATAAACAGAAAAATGGCTAAACGTATTTTTTTAACACTGATACCAAAACACCGATATGAGAGGCTGTTTAGCAGAACAAAAAAGCAATTGGTGGCTAGTTTGAGAAAGGGAGGGCAGAAGCACAGATTCATAATAATTTTTGTAAAACAACTGTTTACTGCTATAAAAATCTAGTACTCATTATGTATATTTGGACTGCAACTTTTAAAAGGAAAGTGTTTGATCCACCTACCTGACAGGTCAACACATGGTACAAAGAAAAAGTGAACAAGCTATACAATTATAATTAAGGAATGACTGAAAACCTTTTGGGTGGGTAAAAGCAGCCAAATGCAGCAAACTTAAAACTTATTCTTGAACATGGAAATCATGACTGTGCTTGCTAATAGCAATCAGAGGATAAGATTAAAATAAATAAAAAGGCTAAATAACAAGGGCTTTAATTTTCATAGAACAGTGAACCAACTTCTACCCATTATCATTAACATTAGTCATTAATGTGTTTATTCCTGAACAGCCAACCTGATAATTTGCTATCAACAAACCATTTGGTATGCCAAACAAGACAAACTAACTTACTTATTAAGTCATTATTATGTTACTCAGTTTCATAAAGTATTATTTAATATGGTGTTATTCACTCATCATAGCACCATTCACTCTGATATTTTTAATAAATGTATTACCATTATTTTGCAACCTTCCAAACTCCTTAATTGAAAACACCTGTCCAAACTTGTCTTTAAACTTAAAATTCTTCTTAACCACAGAACTTGAAATTTCTGCACAAAACTTAGCTTTACCTCCACAGAAGCGTTACAAAGTTATTTCACCCACTTTCAAATGCAGTTTAACTTCTCCAGAGGAACTTGACCACTGTTTGGCAGCAAGTCAGCTTACTCCTCAGCAGTATTTGGAACAGGAAACGAATGGCACAGGCAACAAGCTGCAGGGGGAACTTAGCTTACGGATATCCTGTACCCTCAGATCTAGTTAGGGTGCAAATCAATGCAGTTACCCTTCAATTTCTTGAGACATATTGTTTTTGTATGGTTTGGGTTTTTTTTTTTTGTTGTTATTTTTCTTTTTCAATTCACCTACCATCGAGCACCCTTACAAGACAGTGGGACACTGATGATGGCTATATAGCAGGCACGGTTTTGTTTTAAGCCTTACACACACAGTGCTCTAGGGATCTCTACTTGCTTGGAGGTCTTCAATCTAAATATTGATTTAGTACCACTCTATTTAGCTTGTGTTGCTTCGTAAGATTACCATACCCATATAGCTCAACATGCAGTCCACAAATCAGTAGAAGTTACAAAATAAGGATGTGTGCTGGTTTTGGCTGGTTTTCTTCATAGTAGCTAGTATGGGTCTATGTTTTGCATTTGTGCTGAAAACAGTGTGGATAACACAGGGATGTTTTGGTTATTGCTCAACAGTGATTACACAGAGTCAAGGCCTTTTCTGCTCCTCACACCACCCCACCAGCGAGTAGGCTGGGAGCGCACAAGAAGTTGGGAGGAGACACAGCCAGGACAGCTGACCCCAACTGACCAAAGGGATATGCCGTACCATATGACGTCCTGCTCAGTATAGAAACCTGGGGGAAGAAGAAAGAAGAGGGGGGCGGCGTTTGGAGTTAACAGCATTCATCTTCCCAAGTAATAATTACTCGTGATGGAGCCCTGCTTCCCTGGAGATGGCTGAACACCTGCCTGCCGATGGGAAGCTGTGAATTAATTCCTTGTTTTGCTTTGCTTGTGCGTGTGGCTTTTGCTTTACCTATTAGATTGTCTTTATGTCAACCCCCGAATTTTCTCATTTTTACTCTTCTGATCCTCTCTCCCCATCCCACCACAGGGGGGAATGAGCGAGTGGCTGTGTGGTGCTTAGTTGCTGGCTGGGGTTAAACCATGACAGGATTGCTTGTTATTTAAGCAACAAAGCAATATAATTGTTAGCTATGTTTGGGATTATAATCTCAGGCTTCCGGACAAGCATCTTCACATGAACTAAAAAATTCTTTTTTCAGAAGAAAAAAGTGGTAACAGAAACAAGACATGGAGAGAACCTCCCAGCAGGATATTTTCATTACACGCACCAAAAAGTAAAGAGTATTAAGAGAAAACTAGAGAAAAAGGTGCTGCTATTGTCTGCTGCATCCTAGTCTTTATTCTTTGTCTAAGCCTACAACAGACATCTATCCAATTTCTTCATAGCTGAATATTAAGGCAACTATAAAAGGAAACAAATCTAGATGACTAATTAGCCATTAACTTTCCAGATAGCCTGAAAGTGCATAGGTAAGTAGAAAAGAAAGTGAGTTTAAAAAAGGCTAAACAAGTAAGGTGTACAATGTGATCTTATCACATCGAAAAGGGACCACACTTAACCCAAAATTGGATTATATTTTTATTTTCGTAATATTTTCTGGCAATATGCTTCGCTCTTTTCTGCATGCTTTCTCTCACACATGCACACAAACTTAACTGTCATGTTGTACAAAATGGGAGAGAGTAACCATTAAAACTTACTGCTGAACAAAGCACTGAAACTCACAAAATGAGTTCTCTACCCTGAGGCAAATATACTTAAGCTTAATTTAAGCTTATGCCAGATACATAAACTTATGCCAGATACATTAAGTAAATTGACTGAACAAAGAAGTGAAATGGGAAAGAAGATATAAACGCAGCAGGTCTCCACTTTATCAGTAAGGCAAGTTCTTCTTCCACAAGGAATTTCTTACTGAGATCACTGACACACAAACTGAAAAGCCTCCCAAGTTTCTCAAAAACAGCAAAAAAAGGTTTGTTTAAATGAAGATCTAACAAATAACCTGAGGCATACCAGTTAGAGCTACTAGACAGATGTAGTAAAAATTAGTAGACGTCATTTCCAAGTGACTGGCAATGTAAAATTTGTCCCATTTCATACTTAGAAGTGAAGACCATTTTCTCCATCTGTGCAGAAAATCCACAGTGCAAAGTATTGTCAATTGAGCAGCATTATGAAGTAAAATGTTTGAACAACTTAGAAAAAACCTTAATGAGATTATCATGTAATCTAGAGCACACACTTACCATATGCTGTCACTGTCCCAACATAAGGCCCATCAACCACATTTTTGTTTTCTTCAGCTAATGCTTTGATGTATCTTTTGCTGAGATCCAAAATTTGCTCACGCAGGACTGAACTGCTTTCGTGTTGTGTTTGCTGCTGAATAGTAAAATGCAGAAGCATCATTCCCCAAATGAAACCAAAAGTCACCAGAAAAAAGCCGAGTTTCTGAGAAGAAAGCTTCCATGGAGAGAATGCCATGATTCCCAACAGCTTCACACAGTTACTATAAAGGTTCCTAAAGCATGAAGCCAAACAGCACGTTCATGGTCCAGGTATACAAATATCACAGAGCAGGACTCAGTCTTATTCCAACTCCTTAGTCAACGTATATCCGTATTTCAGTTCCATCCTGTTGCAAGAGGAAAGAAAAGAAGCATAGTTACCCTAACATGTTAGAAGGTTTTACTAACTATACTAGGTCTTTACTCAAACTGGTACAAAACAGGAGTAGACAATATGCTTTCTTTGTAAATGTTTAATTTGTATGTATCAACATTGTACTGTACTAGCCAGAGCACAAAGAAGCCGAGAAAAGCATTGGAAAGAGAACAAAGAGGGTGCGATGCGCCTGAGCAGGTGTAGAACACCTCTCAGTATCTGGATTAAAGTCAATGTTTGAAGCAGTTTCTAAGCTGAATTTCAAGGTATGGCTGCTTCTACATATTTTTTGTGTACGTGTACACAAAACTTTGTGATGTTGCCAGTGCAACAATTTAAGACAATTCTCAACGTAATTCAGTTCTCAGAAAACAAGTAATCTTAGCTGGCAGTGACACCGCTAAGAGTTCCTGGCAAGAGCTACAGCATATGGTTAGATAGGTGATCAGGAAATCAGACTCCCTCAGGGGTAAAGAGGAAAAAAACCTACATTATTTAAGCCAATACACTCTCCTGGCTTACAGTGCAAAGTAAGATTTCAGTCAGAAGGCTGGAATAATCTCCTCTTGCTCCTGTGGGGCCTCTGCCATGCATCGTTACTCCCTATTCATAACGCATAGTCCAATGAGTTTGCTCTCTGCAACTAAATTCAAAACATACTTCTGAATGCTACAACGTCTTTTGTATATAAAATTAATATTCTCAGAGCTTTTCACGCACTAGGGAAAAAGAATTGTAATAACAGCCTTCAAGACACAGGAAGACCCTTTTCATGGTAAAATCAAAGATAAAACCTGGCATAAACAATCCAAAGGCAAGAAAAGCACTGCGATGAGGGCCAGAGGCAGGGTCCTTAGTATAAAACCCAACAAGAAGAAAGGTAATTAAAAGGTAATTAAGTGTAACCCATCATGTTAAAATACAGATTTGGTAAAATGTTATCCTTCTAACTTCATAATGCTCCCAGACAGGATTAAAGAACATAATGTTCCCTTGCATTCTGCACTTGCACAGATAATGCAGATGTTACTCTGTTTTAATAGGATAATTACACAGATGCCTGCTAGCAGTTTTCCCTGTTTGTTAAAATTCCCTTTAGATCTTCTGCTTTCAGTTGAACCAGCAGCTCTGCAGAGGGACAGAAATACCTTTGGACCACTTATCTTCCAACATGTCTTGTGTGTGAATTTATCATTATTGATTACTATCGACTGTAGAAGTGGATGTGCACTACATAGTAAACTAAAAGCAGACAAGGCAGCAACTGTACCATGCATTTATGTCGCTAAAAGAACAATTTGTAGCCGTCTTTTGCTTAAGGAGGAATGGCGCAGAAAAATGAATTGCAAGTACAGTGAAAAAGATTATAAAGCCCTCCAGTTGACTTTTTCCACATTTAAAATATCTCAATAAAGAAAATGAATGGTCTCAACAGAGAAAATGAAGGACTCTGTTTAATGCTGCTCTCCATAAACTTAAGTTAATTTTCCAAGAAATGGCAGAGGGAAGTTTTACTTCTTTCAGTTTATTTAACTATAGCCTTGGGACACTCTTGGGCTGACTAAAAAGTAGAGTATTGTTATTTCATTAAAAACCAAATGTTTTACTATTCTTTTGCAATATCTGGTGCAATAAAATACACAAAATTCTATAGGTTAAAACAACATAACAACTTTAAAAAGAAATCTGAAATATTCGAGATTAATTCCTTCAGTGACTTAATATCAAGTAAGAATTGACAGTGTCCTTTACAGCAATAAGATCTGTAGCTAAAACAGTATTTCTTCCCCAATTATCACTTGTTTTTGAACTGGAAAACACTGAATAAGAAAGCAAACCTATCACCATCATGTTTTAACAGACAAGTGCTAACGATTTTTTTATGACTAGTTGTTCAGAAAGAAGCCCCGCAGAACACAATTAACACTAAAAACAGCAATAAAAAAATGCAAGTATTCCACAGTCTTCTTTTTAAAGTTCTAGAACAGAAACAAGGATGATTACAAAAACCAGTGTATGTCTAACCTGCAAGTATGATCTACTGAATACAGCTGTTGACTTTTCTGTTCTGGTCATCAGCAGAAGAAAAACCCTTAAATCCACTCAAAAACTGTAAGAAGGTAGACAGGAAATCTTAAAGTTTTGCCTTAAGAAAGGATTAAAATTCACTGAGAGATGGAAGAACGGACTGCACTATTTCAAGTGCTAAAAGCAAAAAACCAACCACCAAAAACCCCAAACACCACAAATCAACCCTATTTTTACTGCCATTTAAGCAACTCCAGTGGCTAGCAACTTGATGAAGGCCCAACAACATGTACTTAACTAATTAACTTTACAGCACTGCTGGTGGCCATGGAGGTTTGTAAAGTGCACAGGAGAAGAATCTCTGTCCTTCCCACTGCTTCCACGGCTGGATGCACACCCGCACTGACTTTGGTATATGTTTGAATCCTAGATTTGACAGCTGTTGAGGACTGCAACACAACTATTTCACGGTTAATGATTACTGCGTACTGATAATGACTCGTTACTTGGTATCTAAGTGGACAGTGGTCAGAAGGTATCACGAGGTTACGTGGAATGCACGAAGACAGCAGCACAGAAAGGTCTCTGTGGTATATTTGTTTTGACAGGAAATTAATAACTGAAGTGAGCAACAGTTGAAGCAATAAACACACATTTGTCTACTGTAATCACTCATGGACTTTCACAGTGCCTGCTGACTAGTAATCTCTCTGCCCACGCCAAGTAAGCCATTCCCAAACTTAAGGTGGTAGCATATTTCCCTTATTAATGTTCTCAAAGGAGCTGATCCTGTTAACTGTGAAGGCCTTTTCCTAGTCTAGTCTCCAAAATGCACGATGGGAGTCATATCTAAAGAGGATATGGAAACACGCATTTGTATGTGCCTCTAAAGAATGACTGGCTTTTTTTTTTTTTTTT
>VYXH01012778.1:240226-256333 GCA_013397275.1 Burhinus bistriatus | reverse complement strand
TTTTTTTTTTTTGTCTTTTTAAGCTTTGGAAAGAGGTGGTCTCACTCTAAGACAACTCTTGAAATAATTCCAGCACCCCTCTGGAAACTGGGTATGTCATAGTTGCGAAGTTGTTTGTGAAACCGTTAGGAAGATAATTCCTCCTGATTTACTGAATAGTAGCTAATGTACCAAAACTAAAAGCCAAGTGTGAAAAACAGGGTGACAGTGAAAAGATATACAAGGCAAGAAAAGCTGTAATAAAGAACAGCTTTATTATGTTATTCCTTAAATTCAACTCTAACCAGCCAAAATCTCACCGCAACTGAACCAACACACCGGTGTTTTGGTTTGGTTTTTTTTTGTTTTAAACAGACCAGTTACACCCTTTGTGATAAACATACCACAATTTGAAACAGAACTGCTTCTACCCTTAACAACAACGATTAGTGTATTTCTTTAGAAAAGGGCTAACATTATACCCATTTACACAGGCATAAGAATTTTAATAGTCTTAGTACTTTTAGTATGCCAAACAGCTTCATTAAAAACACATTTTTTCTGTTCTATATTTAATAAAATCCTGCTCAAACAGATGGTCAATTCATTAGTTACAGAGGATAACATTACCATGCCTATGCATCACAACAAAAAACCCCTCACGCTATTTAGAATCGTACCAGGAAGGTATCCCAATGCTAAAGTGATCCATACATCCGGGATGCCAACCGCACTTCTCAGCATTTTAAGCCCTTTTTTTTTTTTAATGCTTAAAATAGAGTACAAACAGTTGATCTTCATCTGAACAGATTTTGGCGACACATATCCAGGTATTTCTCTTCACTTTTTAAAAAGGAGAATTAATCATCTCAAGAGATTAAGCAAAGTCTCTTTGTAAGTATGTACATATACAAAGCTTGATGCTCTCTGTCCAATCTGTACCTATATAAGAAAAGGTACTTACTCAGGGTAAACCTGGAAGTGCACTATCCTCAGGACAGTCAGGATTCGACTGCTCATCAGCTGAATGCACTGTTCATCACTAGCTCCACAGTTATAAAACCTTACCTGCCTGTAGCCAAAGCAGAAGCTGTTGCGCCCATAAAAGTACCAGCAGGTTGAGTAGTAGTTAATTATTAGCTTGTTATGAACTCAAACATAAGCAAACTTATACAGCATGGTTGGTAAACAATGTATATGCGTTTTCGTACAAAGTGGCTCGGCAAAAATAGTATCGCCACTGCTAGAACAGGCCTCAGGCCTTATACCAACTGCGTTCCTATGCCAAATGTGCGAGGCCCAAATTCTGGCCTCTTATGCTTGTGAAATCACCAGAAGTTGTTGTGTGAGCTAGTGCTGGGTACCGGGTGCCTCTTCTTATGGCACACAGCTGAGATACAAGAACACAGGCCTTGACAGTACGGGCACAGGCTGAAAGCACAGGCCCCAGAACTGTAAGCAACTCAGTGACTGTCAATTATTTCTCACTGATGAAGTGCAACCTTGAGATTTGGAAAAAAAACTGCTTTTCTTTCAACAGCAGCAAAGCTGAAAAGGAGGAATAAAACTGGTAAGCAAGAAGAAAAGGCACCTGTGATAGCCTTGAATAGCTCACCATCAAGGACCACAGCTATCAGTACTAAACACGTGGCACAACTGATTTATAATGAGGTTGTTACAGACTAAGTGCTTTGAATATACAGCGGTGACGGCCAGGAATGAGTAAGAACTAGCCATTAGCAACATGTACCCTTAATGAATATCAATCTAGTAAAGTTTTGTTATAAAGTTTAAAGCTGGTTTAAAACCTTTTTCATCAGCCTTCTAAACCTTCAGTCACAGCAATCTCTCATTGTCTTCTTAGATATATATCCACACACAAACAACCTGTACTCAGTTGCAACATCATGCCACCACGCCTGACCCCACACAATTTGTTATTGTACCACAACCAGCTCAAAGAGGTGCTGTTAAAAACCCACACAGCCGGATCCCATTTTCCAGATTGTTTTCTGGAGAGGGCGGGCCGCACTTCTGTTGGAACCATTTGATTCTGTAGAACAACTTGTTACACACCAACAGAGGACAAACACCAAGATGTGAATTTCCTCTATTCTTATGAAGGGTGTGTTAACCTAAAAGCTAACGATAATTCAAGTGTCAATCCAGTGGGCTGCCAACGCACCAGAGCTACAGCCAGAAAACACAGCAGTGAGTGAAAACACCTGCCACATCCCAGCGCTTCTCTGCTAAGGGATGCCAGGAGTCGTGCTTCATGCAGAAGCTGATGTAATGCATCTTAAAAGGGATAGGCAATCCTCTAAAACCTCCTTTCTAGGAGTAATGAGTCCAACTGGGACTGCTCGGCTTTAATAGCTTAAACCAGACATGCTTCAACATATACATAAAGTAGAATTCCAGGCTGATGTTAACCACTGTCTCCTGCTGCAGCTGCACTGCCTAAACAGATGTGCACTATACCCCAACTGAAAGCAAATTAATGGATTTCCTGGTACTGCAGTTCTCTATTCCTGCGGGAATACCTCAGCAGATGTCCCACCCCAGTTGGCCAATCTGCGTTCTGAAATAGAGCAATCCGTGCTGAAGACACCCCGTGCCCCTTTTACTTGTTTGTAAGATACTGGCTTTCTTTAGCCCTTTTGGAGGCTGAAACTACCTTTCCTTCTTTCAAAATACAGCATTAACAAAGGGATAAGCTACAGCTTACTACTTAATACAGTCAGGAGAAATCAAAGAACAGCCATAATGCTGTGTTGGCAGATGATAAGAAAGGATAAACTAGATCAGAGAAGGAAAAAGAAGCCTGATTTCTTATAAGAATACTTGCACTTCAACACGATGTGTGCTCATACCATATCAAGTATCTTCGTACCATGTACATTTTGACTCCAGTACTGACATGGCCAATAAACTTAGGAAACCAATAAACTTAGGAAGTCTGTTCTATCAACATAAAACCATCCACACATCTAAACAAAACTCAAGCCCTCAGTTGTTACCCTGAGGGTCCAGAAGCAGCGGTGGTTACTCTGAAGAGAGGGGAAATACGATCAGATCAGAGTTAGTTATACTAAGTCTGGAAGACTCCACTGATTTCAACAACTAATCAGTAAACAATTAATTTATTTCAATAGTTCAAGTCATAAATGTTAAGGCACCTCAAAACATTTTTGTTAATCTTAAAATAAACTTTCATCATTCAGTTGCAATCAGTCCTATAGAAGATGAGATTCATGAGAGCATGTTCTGGAAGGAGCAGAAATATGCCAGCAAAGCTGATAATATTAACCCACATCTGCAAGTCCAAGGTCTAGGTGAGGCTTCCAACTGGCTGAAGGTGTACACATTCCCTACATACCTCACAGGCAGTCTCCACTCCCAGCACCTCAGGAAGATGAGGTAGCTGAAAAATCATACACCAGACTCATCTGGTAACAGATGTTTATGCACATTTTTGCTAACTGCACACTTTATAATTTAAGTTCCTTAAGTATATAAAATAAATGCATAAAACAGTCTCCTTAGCTGAATAATGGAGTCTTAGTTTTGCTCTTCCTTCTGCTGCTCAACTTTATTTTGAGCAACGCTTCTGCCAACCTATTCTTTTCTTCTAGCTGACAGATGTCACTATGTCTTCTCTCTCACCACCCATCTACAGTTGAAATGGCACCACATACCGTGCCTGAAGTGGCAATTTGGGATTCAATCCCATGAAGTGAGAAAAGCAGAACAACACTGGGTCACAACAGTAGAAGCAGGACAGATGGACTGAGGGAGAGTAAGAGTATAAATACTCCATGTTTGGTTTTTTTTAGGTTGGGGGGGCACGTCTGCTTTCGTGCGTGTGCATGTAGTAGAAATTGGCAGGAGGTAGTGGGATGAAAGTTGAAGGAGAGAAAAGCAGCCTTTGATAAGATGCCGTAAAAACAAGTAAATTCTCATCTTGAGCAAGCAGCTTGCCTTCGCTTTCAAAAATAAATTTTTCCACTTAGAAACAGTTTGGGTGACATCTCCACCATAATTTCCCCATGTGGGTCTGTGGTTTCACAGAACACTCTGAAATATTTCCAGTTTTCTACCTAGCACATAATTTTCTGTAGTTTCATCCTACAGAAATTAAACCATCAGATGTTCTTCCTTTCATGTTGTTTGCTTACCCTGATATTTCAGGGAGGAAAGAGTAAAAAAGGGAGGAAGGTTTACAGAGAAGACAAAGGAAAAAAGGATTACAGGAAAATCCATAAAGAGAAATCCTTATGGATTGAAATCCCTATGGTTCAAATACTGTTTATTGATTAAAAAGACTCCAAGCAATGCATTTAAGGCCATAATCACAAACTAACCCAATCTTCTTTTAATGAAGTGCTTAAGAGATCAAAAAACTGAATGAATTTTAGGACTAGGAATAGGACTGCCCTGAACTTCAGAAAACCAGAAATATTCCTGACTTTGAACAAACAAAAGAAATCTGTATTTTTACAGCCATTTACAGGCAAAGTACACAGTATATTAATAACATTTGTCTTGTTGCTGCATTAAAACAAGATGCCTAAAATAGCATTTTCTCACTGAAAAAGAACATTTTGGCATGTCAGCATGCTGATCAAGAGATTAGGTTGGGTTTGTTTTTTTTTTTATTTTGCAAGTAACTTAAAGAGATTGAGAGCCCCAGTCATTATCAACTACATCCCTAAAACCAGTGAAAAAAGTATGCATGAGTCATGCTTTCATGCCTTCAAGAGTCCCCTGTAACTGACTAAGTTATTTCACTAATCTGAATAAATTTTAAAAGTAGAACTCATGGCCAGTAAGTTTTACCATATTTCTAGTGTGGACACAAGTACATACCTTTATCTCTTCCCCTCCCTGCAACTACCCTCAGCCAAAGGTTAATATATGACATCCTCTTATGTCATTCTTGATTTTACATTTGACATTTGTCCTCTGAAAGGCATAAATATGGCACCTGCTGAGAAGCATGGTCTCATACGTTTCAGATCACTTGGAAGTTCTCCAGAGTTATGAGCAAAACATCTTTGGTTCTTACACAGCAATCCCTTGTGTGCAACTTGGTTTCTGGTCATTCTCTCCTGTCTCTTTGGGACACAGTATAGCTGTGGTAGCAAGAGTTACAAGCATCGCTATGAACTTATTCAGAAAACTTTATGTATTTCTAATGAATAATAAAATTAACTTCAGCTTATAATCAAAGCAACCAAATTACTTAGCAGTCCAAGAAGCAATAAGTTTATTATACAGAAATTAGATCTATTAGCTCATTTCTTGCATGAAGCAGATACTCAAGACTCCAGTCTCACCCACTGCTATTAACCACAAATCAGCCTGTTACCTCACATCTTGCAGCCTGTCCAAGAGAAAAAACAAGTAACTCTCAACAGCAGCTCTGTCCAACTCGCAGAGGAAAGTCAAAAAGTTCTTTGTATTCAGCAAGAAAGCTCTCATCGATGTGGATGCTCAGCTATCATCCCTTGTCAACTTGATGGTCAACACATGAAACGTAGTCTTTGGCAATTGTGCTGGACCCCAGACAGCCAGCCGAAAACAAAAGAACAAGATTTAAGGAAAGATCCAAACGTGTTCATGCTCAAAACACGCACTACATCTTACTGAAAAAGTTTTTCAAAAAGGGAAGGCAAAAATGTAAGTACATCTGTGTAAGAAAAACAACTTTCTTGAATTTCTTATTGTTCGCTGGGGATGGTGGATAATTAAAAAGAAATTCTCATTAAATTGTGTTTAAATAAACTGTCGCTACAGAATTCTACATCCAAACTTTCTGTAAAGCACAAATGCCAATGGAAAAAGATAGAAGAGTCAAGTTAAAATACAGGAAGAGTAGAAAGAAATACACAGGAAATTAGTATGTGTATGCTATTAAGCAAGTGTATATCAGATCACAGGGAGGAAAAAACCCCACAACTACCTAAGCTGAACATTAAATAAGTCTTCAGAAATATTTATTTCTTGTTGTTTTAGAACATCTTGAACCTGGGTCAAAGTATAACATTTCTTCCAACGGATTTGTTCTTGGCAAGCATTTTGAACATATTCCAGCTTATGTGGCTAGACAAATGGCTGAAAATACAAGCTGCATCTCCAAAGCACAAAATTTAATGGCATTAAAATTTCACAGTCACCTGTTTGGAAGCAACAATGCTGCTGATTATTCCATTGCTCTAGTTTCTGCATGTAAGCCCTTCTTTTTATTATTGAAGAGGATGAAATTACAACTTGCTTCATATCCAATTTGAAAGTTAGTAGGACAGCAAAATATTTTAACCTATTTCCTGCATCACCTGTACATATATCATCCTGTCGATCAACATTGGTACTTATCAACTGCTGATACCACCAAAGATTAGAAGAGCACTTTCATTGAAATGAAAGCTATTAATGTTTCTTATTTCTCTTTGTAAGTAGCAACAATTTGTCACACAGAGATCAGCTTTGCATAGTATTGAAAAAGACAATCCACCCCAGCCAAACTGACGAGTGACTATAGTGTTACTGGGTCAGCAACAGCACTAAAGCTACACAGCTCACTGTTTTGTTAAACTGTAACAACTTCTTATCACAAACATAGCATTCCCACTGACAAAATGTTTAAAGCGACATTCATGTAGTTCTGTACATGTCCAATAAAGCCCGGTTAGAAACCTACAGTCACACAAGACAGAACTTTAAAGCAATAGTAGGGCTTGAAAGTAATGCTTTTCCTCTGAAAGCACAGGACCAGCTAACCTTAGTGGAAGGGAGCCACTGGGCAACTGTTAGAGGAAGCATTAGACAAAAGCTTCAGTACCTATGCAGTTCTGATCCATCCAGCCATAAGCAAATAGTAACAAGATGAGCCTTCACATAAAACCTCCCTGCACATGATTCTCAGACCGCTGCTATGCACTTTAAAGCCTAACCATAAACTACGACAAATATCGAATGACTTGGCCGTGATCACCACAGTATTTTCAAAGTACCAGCACCAGGCCAAGCACGACCACATTCTAACCTGTCACCTATTATATTATAACCACTGTGCTGCTGGAAGGCCATCAGCTTTCCAGTTATCTGCAAGATCTAATAAACTATACAAGCTTCCTTTGCAAACGTATGAGCTGTACCTAGTGTATCACAGGGCACAACTTACGAACTGAGTAGGTGGAAAACAGCCTCCCCTCTTTCGCCACCCCTAGACAGCTGTAGAACAACTTGTACTGGCAAACTCTNCGGGAATTGAAGAAAACAGCCAGCATAGGCAGCTTTAAGAAAGTAGTATCACTTTGTACCTTCTCTCTAGGCTGCTAAGCAGGGAGAGGTGTGAGGACAGACAAAACCCCCACAATTCAGGAAATAATATGAAAAAGCCCTAGCAAGCAACAAACACTTCTGAGCTGACGTTCTGCACAACATAGTTCTAAATGACGGATGTAGAACCCCATAAGCTCTCTTCATTGCTTATACCCCAATCATTAACAACAACGTTCCTCCTTTTAGCCTCTCTCACTCCCAAGTTTTCAGGTCCTCTAGATAGCTATAATCTACTATTACTTGAGAAAGCTATTTCATCTCCTGGTTCTGGTCCACAGTGCAGTAATGATTTAGACAATGAACTTTCTTTAATGCCTCAATGCTTTTAATAAATCATCCAAATTATTGGAAAGGCCTCCTTTCCAAAGCATGTTTTGTTGAGGCTATTGTCAACACTCTCATTCAAGGTTTGCTAGCAAAAGTAGCTTCATTTTCAGCGCTGAAAGCAAACCTTTACTCCTTCTGCAGTTCAGTTTCAAAGTAAATGTAAATGTCAACATTTTGGCAAATTTAATTATTTACAATATCGAACGCTTGAGTGGTCATGAATTTCCTCTTCCTTCTCAAAGGAACTAGTTAGAATTTACACAAGAAAGTTATCCTTAAATAAACCAGGAAATGAAGTCTGAAGTCTGTCTTTAATAGACATAAAATCACACCCTAGGTCTCAAAATCTCTATTCACTTTAGCAAGTACCACAGCAGAAGAGGAGCATATCTGCAAAACAAAACGAGAGCTTTTGAGGACCTGACATTCACACCATAGGCATTTCAGCTCAGGGGTGTGGGTGTCAGTACTGGGAGGATAGTGCTGTGGATTGTATCTAGTCTGCTCTTAAGAATTAAATACCAACAGTTCGAGGACATTACTTGCATTCCTGAAACATTTTCATTAAAGAGGAATTCAGTTTGTGATCTCCAAGAGTAGTCCACTATATAAACCAAAGTGTTATTAGCAGCGTTATCAATTCACTTAAAAAAGCACGTCTCACTCAAACCTACGTTTGAAAACATGCCGAACTACTCTGAACTACCAAACTCATTCGTACCATAGATACTCATCACAGAAATAAACTCATAAATCAATTACTTGCAGTTAGTCTCCCAAGTAACATAACACAATTTGTAATGTTAATGGCTAAAAAGGTATACAAAAACTCCTATCCCTTCCTTTACAGGTATTTTGGTTATAGACTGGCACACAATTGCAGGTTTACTAAGACAGAACACACTTGAAACCAGAGTTCAGCTTATGTTTGAATGAGCTATATGAAAAAGGGTTTTTTGAATCCTTGCAGCGTGGTAACATGCCAAGGCTGCCCAGACCACGTATGATCCATTTTGTAGCCATCTAGCCCTTGTAACAAAATGCAAATACTTCAAAGAAGAGTAGCAATTTAGTTTTCTGCATTTTATTTTTTCACCATCTCTTCTGATTCCATGTCTTCCCTTACTGTGCTAGTAGGGGCTACTAATTTACAGAAAGCTTGCATAAATTTCACCAGCAGTTTGACTGAAATTCCAATGGGAATTGGAAGTTATGAGGGACAAAATTGGATGACTGGAAGAGCCTTGTTTCATTGGGAAATTAGACTAGAAAAATTAGAGAGGCAGAAATTTCGTATTCACACATTTTAGGTGGAACAGATTACATATAAATAATATCATCGATTACAGATAAATAATATAATCAATAGGAAAACAAAGCGCAGGTCTTCCTTTTAAATATGAACAAGAATTTGCAAATCTCAGCAGCATTTCATTGATGCAGTGATTGATGCAATTGCAAAACAGCGGACACGAGAAGAAAGTTGTAGAGAAATCAACAGTTAGTAAGAAGGGGGAAAACCAGCTTGAAAATCTTAGGCTGAGGGGGGAGGATCACTATAAGAAAGACTAGGGATTGAGCTGGTTAAGAAACTCAAAGGTGAGGCAGGGAGAAGAAAAATAAATGCCCTGAGTGAGGAGATGAGGTAACAAAACTTCTCAATGCAGATGTAAGACAGAGTAAACAAAACGTACGTTAAGCAGATGAAAAGGTACTAGAAAGAGCAGCCTCATAGACAACGGCTAAACAAATTGGCTGAATACACTGGGTCACGTGAGACCAAGGAAACAGATCAAAGAACATTAAATAATACTAAATCAACATTATGAGTGATATGCCAACAGACACAAAGGAGACTGCAAGTGCAACTTGTAATGCATAACTAATAAGTTTCCATATACAAATAGGACTGTAACTATTAATAGAGGAAATAGTTTGCTTGTCAAAAGAGTTATCGGTATTTCCTGATACACTTAAGCTCCTAAAGCTTTCACCTCGAGCGAGAATAGGTAGTTTTTTGTTTATGAGAAAGCCACAAACAGGGATTAGAACTTCCTATTTCAAGACCTTCCTTAAATAAATTATCCAAGATCATGGGAAACTCCTTCAGAACTACTCTTCCTCACTGTTAGTCTTATAAATACACCAATTTTACAAAAAAAAATTAAATTCTCATAGGGTCAGATATCTATGCAATTTATCTTCCAAACACTTGCACTGATTTACACCAGAAGGATCTGGCCATTTGTGTGTAAATTAAGATCTGTTCCACTGCACATATACACATTCACAAGTATAATCATTTCTACAGCTCTCAGTAGTCATGAGGGACAAAACATAACATTATCTTTGCATAAGACATTATGGGTCTATATTAAGGTTGCTGCACAGGCAGTAAGAGGATGCTGGAGACAATGATAGGAAATAAACCCACAGACACTGCAAGAACATATTGAAGATTTACATGCATATGAAGATATTTGGTATAAATTACATATTAAGCATTTACAGCTCAGGAACTCCAAGATCCATGGTCACATTAATTACTTAAGTAAATTGATGAACATTACCTCTTTCCATGTGGTCAGTGACAATTCAGAGTTCCTTTAAACTTACATTTTTCAAAACTGTAGGTAATACTTTCAAATGTTCCAAAGCAGCCACCCTGTTCAACACATTTTATGCACAGAGTCAAGTAGGCAGAGATACCCGGAAACACTGTACACCCACAGGTGACAGAACTAACCATCCTTTATAGACTGTGGCAATTTCCATTAGTTTCTACATATTTATTTTGAAAATAAATTCCCTTCAATGGTCTGACACTGCATAATTCATTATGTTTATTGATACCGAGGTTTTGGCTACTAGTCAAGTGTCCCCACATTAAATATTCCACAGGAGTGTCAAGAGGCGTTTCTTGATACTGTTAAATCTGAAGATAGCCAAAAAATAACATGTTTTTAAACCCACCATTGTCCAGAGTTGTAGTTTAGGAAGTACAGAGTAAGTCAAGTCTTGTACACAATGAGTCAGTTGGTTGCTCTGTTTCTGTTAGTAGCACAACACTACCTTCCAGCCTATGCACTACTTTCAAGTTTGTATGCATTCACTTTTATCAGGCTTTCAAACTCTACTTTACTAATAACAAAATCTGCTTTCTGAAGGTTAGTAAACATACTTCATCACAAGCAGCAATGCTTTCCTATCTCTACTGGGAATCATCCATCCTGTTATGTTTTAACAGGTGGCTGCGTAGTGAGTGTCAAGCAAAGAAACACTTACTTGCATAACATCCTTTCTGCATTTTTATATAAGCACAAACCAAGTAGCACGTCTTGCTAGAAAACAGAATGATTTTGGTGCATATCAGATTTGTCAGATTTCTTTATCGAGTATGATTTAAGTATCTCATCCATTCCCTCCTCCCCTTTGCTTATATGCCATCTAAACTTCAAACTCCAAATCCAACAAAAGAATAATTCACCAAATGCTTGTTTTACAGATGAAACAAGTTTTGTGAGTTTGGCTGAAAACACGAGGTTCCAATTTGTCAGGTCTGCTACTCATGAAGCCTCAACCAGAGCTCTGCTTTGGCTTGCAAAGGAGTCAATGCTAAGCACTAAGCAAAACCCATCTTGTCATGTCATTATCTTCATCAATAAACTGAAGCAGAGAGAGGACTATAAAACAGAGAAAGCTTCTATCAGCTCGACCATGAAAAAAGGTACCAGCCAAACTTACCTCTGTCATTAAACAAAAGCTAGCTTTTTGCAACAGACACAGTCAATGCTTTCAGCCAGCTTGCAACCAGCACGGTACTCGATGCATTGACTGCAGTAGTTCTTGTGATTTATGGCTGCAAACAAGAGGTCACTAAAGTTAAGAATGAATGGCTTGTTAGGTTCTAATACAGGTAGAATTTCACTTGCAATAGTTGCCCCAGTTAATGACAGAGCAACTGACTGCATGCGTACCCAAATAAATGTTTTTTGTACGTAGTGCACAGTCTAGGTAATGTAAAAATCCAAAATGTCCATTACTAGCCTTACTCAGTTTGCCGTACAGCAGAGAAAACTGGACTGGCAAGTCTGATTGGCTTCTATTTCCCAATACTAGGAGGGAGACCAGGCGTGGTAGATTTAAATTGCAAAAGAACAAAATCGCCCTCAAAAACACCCTTGCAACTCCACTCAGGTTTTGCAGCCAGGGAGGAAACGCAGAAAAATCCCACTCAGGTAGAAGGTTTTGGAGTAGGAGTAGGGCAGAGTGTTCTTCCTTCCTTCGTTTCATGAACGTTCAGGTAACATGGTGCCACCACTGACCAGCATGTACCATCTGCATTTTCCTATCACATCCTCATGCTCTCTCATGACCTCTTCCCTGCTGGCCCACAAGGAGGAAACCCTCCAGTGCTGGACCACCTTCCCCACACACCCCCCCTTCCTGCAGCAGTAAGGTGCCACAAAAGGGATGGGGAAGTATGCAAAGCATTAAAGGCAAACATTACAAACAGGACTGATAGAAACATTTGTCCCTGATGTCCTCCTACCAATTTCCTCTAAGTACCAGTTTGTATTTAATAGCCCTTAAATTATGTTATACTACTAAATGCACTGTGCCTCCATCATAGTGTGGCCTAGTTCCTTGATATTTTCCAAATAAAACAGGATGAAAACTCACTTTTCAAAAACTTTTTTTTTTCCTCTGCATGGTAATGAAAAAATTATTATTTGAATTTGAGAATTATGACTTGAATTTTTTTACACTTTCTCTCAAAACAAAGAACAAAATGTGATATAGCACCAGTCTCTAAAAAGAATAGTGGTAATTGTCATTATTTAGCTTTTGAGTATTATAATGTACTAGATGTAAAACTTTGTAAAAAACCATTTCATTCTCTGCTGAAGGCCAGCCATCTCTGAGGGAACTCTCAACAATCACACAGGGACACATTCAACACTTTAGAGTAAGAAGTTTAGTGGGGAGAAAAGCACTAAGTGCATTTTTGACAAACATGAACATGAGACAAACAATTTGCATATGTGTATGTAGAGACTTAAAAGAGAACAATATACAGAAGTTTTTGTACAGAAGAAAGCCACCTTTAAGACTGCATGATAATGAAAAGATAACCTGGTAGACTGGCATTTTTCCTCACTTTGGTCAACATTTCTGTCTTTTTAGGGGATAGGGAGATAGGAGGAGGAGTTTGAAGGACATAGTAGGAACCGAGCATAACAAAGATCTAATGTTACCAGTGGGTGAAGGACAAATGCCTAAAAAGTTTCATGAGCAAAACTGAAGTGACACTGCAAACACTGCAAGCAAATGAACATCAGGGAGATTAAAAATGCAAACCAGCAAGCCTTAGAGAAATGTCAGCAAAACCACTAACAAAAAACCTTCCCACACTACAGCCAACTCCAAGAAACCCGTTTTCAGAGAAAGAAGATAGTTTTTCCCTTTCAAAAAAAGAAAGGTGACAAGACATCCCACAATTTTTATTCAAGAACCTTGACAAGAATTCATTTTAAACTTAGTGCTGCATAACTAAAAAAAAAAGTCATCCACTGAATTCCATTTATTTTATACAAAAATATATTCACTAACATTTCTAACATTTCCTAGTCTTCCTCCTCCACTGATTTTTTTTTTTTTTTTTTAATTTCAGTATGGCAAGAAAGTTTCAGAAGGTCAGGTTTGGAAAGAATATTAAATTAAATACCTGTTGTGTATTTCTTCAAAAAAGCAATTAAATGTGACTGGCTAAAACAAAACAAATCCAAACCCAAAATAAATTAAAAAAAAAAAAAGAGAGAGATAATTGAGGCAAGGAAGAAAAGCAACAACCTTTAGGTTTCAACAGATCACGTAATCTTATGTACCACTTACAATGAAAATAGAATTAAAAGAAACTAAAAGCATAATAAAACTTTTAAGAAGATAAGGCTGGTTACAAATTCCAGTGAAACAGATAATCCATTCATTTCCACCTGACCTAAGCTTCCAATTAAAGCAGAAGGCGGCAGAAACTAGCTCATCTAACAGTATTGTTATGGCTAAATAGTTACAAGGTTTTCAGTCAATATACAAGATGAAAGCATGCAGCACAAAACTCAAGTAACGCATACATGCAAAAAAAGATATACAAATGAAACATGATTCTTGTGAGTCACAAAAGCCTTACAACCCTGACCACATTATTCACAAGTCAATTTGCAATTCTTATACGTATTTTTCTGTCTGGAAGTTAAATTCTAGGTACCTAAATGTATCAAACCGTACAATACGGTATAGCCTGTAGAACAACAAAGGAGAAAAAGAAAGGAAAACAAATTACCACAATTGCTATCTCCTAGCCAAGTGCTTGGATTTCAGTGGAGCACACAAGTGAGCATGTCATACTGTACACACAGGATTTTTAGCGTTAGACCTACCCCTCCAGACTAGGATTTGCATTACAGTAAATCCCACGTATGGATTAGGAGACTTTGGCTTGTCATATGACACTACCAAGGACAAAGATATGTCTTGTGCCCAGCAGCCAAGTCATGCAAAACCAGATGATAAGAACGAGGGGATGGACTGGAAACATAAAGAAATAAACCTTGGGGAGCAGTGCTAATGAGGCGGGGAGTCTCATTTCTTTTTTTTTCCTGTAGGTATCACAGCGAAGTAGAGTTTTAAGAGATCTGAGGAGAACAGTGAAGTAGTTTTGCTGAGATTAAAGGAAGAATTCCTACCTGTGCTAAGGGAGGAACAAGGGAGAAAGCAAAGAGACGCTTTTTACAGAGTCTCTATGTGACAGGAAAGTCTACTGTGGGCAGCACATGGCCCAGGTGGAGGTAGGAAACAATCCCTCACTGCTGAACAGGATGGAGAGACTGGGAAAGTAAAGACAAGAAGATGATGGTTCAGTGGGGAGAGCAGAAGTGGAAGGAAGGATGGTAAGGGGAACACAGTCAAACTAGTACGGACAGGAAAAGAGAGAACTTGAGAGCTGTCAGCACAGCAAGGCCACACTTGTGAAAGCCAGAGAAAAATCATGTTACACTAAATTGAGATTAGAAAAGGGGGGACGGGTGTTTGCCTGTTAAAATAATTATGTTATACGACAGGATGAAAATGGCCACACCTCACAGAAAGCATGTCAAAACTCTGCAAGACTCGGGATTTTTTTTTTTATGTCCGCGCATTCAGAATTTGGCAGGAGAGGCCAACACTGTGGCTAGGCGGGACTGGGAATGGAGATGAAAATGTTTTCAAGAACATAAAGTTTGATTTATTAGCTTAATGGAGACTTACTGTGCAATATAGGAATTACATGCAGGAATATGTCATTACAAAAATATACTCATTTACAGTTTTTATTATTAAATAATAATAATAAAAAACCCCCTATGTTACTCTGCACGTTTAATCACTATGACTATTAAGGAACAAGAACAAATTCTGAATCTCTGCCAACACCAACATTTTCCTTTACTACAGAAGTGTGCCTTAAATGGAAGTAACACACAAAGAAAAATAAGGGGGTTTTTGTCAGTCATGCCAGATGACTGTCAATAAAAAATGCTCAGGATTTGTTAACAGATTCTAAAGTGTTTTTTCTTCTAAGTTTCAAAGAATAGATGTCTCAGAGGTGTAACTACAGACGGGTTTGCTGCTTGGGTTTTTTTTTTTTTTTTTAAAAAAAAGAGCTCTTTTTGCATTTCTTATTAAGTACTTTTAAAGCACAGAGGGTCATTTTCCTGAATTTTAATGTATCAAATAGGTTAAAGAGTCCCACAGAAATTTGTTATGCAAAGTAGCATCCTTGAAAGTTTTTGTTGTTTCTACCCTTTAGCTCACAACATTAGGATTTCTTACAATTAACTGACGACTATAAGGCAAGCCCTAAAAAAAAAGAAAATCCCTTTAATTATGGCAACTGTCAACAGCTCAGCAAAAATCAAGAATTTTAAAGGAATCTCAATAAAGATGCAAAGAGGCGTTTAAGAGATTTATGAACATGCCCAAATACACAACTCCCACTGCACTTAATGAGACACTCCTGAGTACTCCTGTAGGTGTCTGCACACCTTCTACAAATTGGACTTTTACGGATATGCCTGTGCATACTTCACACCTGTAGTCCTCATCAACGTCAACTTGGTATTGTGGGCTTTTGGCACCTCTAAAAAACCCTACACATTTAAGTCACTTCTGATTATCTCCATCTGTGCACATTTATTCCTGTATAAAAATATCTCATCTCTGTTTATAGTTTAAACCACAAGCCTGGACCTCAGGCTCACGCATGGAGACAGGAATACTAACAGCAATTTATAAAAGAGTAGGAGTGAGGTCTGAATTTTTCAACAACAGCTTTTCTCCTCCCCACTCCCCTTCCTTCTTAATGTGCCTCAGGGGAAAAAAATTTTTAAAAAAATGAAAATTTCTTCAGGATTT
>VYXH01012778.1:214635-239987 GCA_013397275.1 Burhinus bistriatus | reverse complement strand
AAATAAATATATATATATATATATATATAACAGCCAGGACTTCTTCACCAAAATGCTATTAAGCTGCCCCTGCAGGAGAATTTGTTGCTATTTCTGCAGTTAACATTATTGAGAAACGTGGCCTTCTTGAAAACAGGACAAGACTGTTAAAGATCCTGCAGGGGCTCTACCAGGCGTCGACTGCTGTTGTGTTTTCTTCAGACTCATTAACATTGCACAGCTGATGACACACAGTGACAATGACAGCCCTGAGGGATTTGAGACAGGTTGCAGTCAAGGTAAGAAGAAAAAGATTAGAAGACCCCTTGCAAACTGAAACAGGTTTAGTTATCAGTAGAAGCAGGCAAATGGGTTANATTTATGAACATGCCCAAATACACAACTCCCACTGCACTTAATGAGACACTCCTGAGTACTCCTGTAGGTGTCTGCACACCTTCTACAAATTGGACTTTTACGGATATGCCTGTGCATACTTCACACCTGTAGTCCTCATCAACGTCAACTTGGTATTGTGGGCTTTTGGCACCTCTAAAAAACCCTACACATTTAAGTCACTTCTGATTATCTCCATCTGTGCACATTTATTCCTGTATAAAAATATCTCATCTCTGTTTATAGTTTAAACCACAAGCCTGGACCTCAGGCTCACGCATGGAGACAGGAATACTAACAGCAATTTATAAAAGAGTAGGAGTGAGGTCTGAATTTTTCAACAACAGCTTTTCTCCTCCCCACTCCCCTTCCTTCTTAATGTGCCTCAGGGGAAAAAAATTTTTAAAAAAATGAAAATTTCTTCAGGATTTGGTATATTATAGTTGCTACATTTGGAAAGTCAATTGAAATCACAGCTGTAACTCAAGAATTCATAACAATAAGAAAACTTTTCTTGAGGTTTGAGAACTATTACTGAAAGTTATCTTTTCAACTACTTTGATTTGTTTAAACACTGAAAAAACTGAGGAGGTCCATATTTTAAGCTTTAGATATTTCCAGTTCTCCTCATAACAAGAAATCATAGTTTACTGCTCTGCTTTTTATATTGTATTGGGTTTCCACCTGAATTTAGGATATTTTTAATAGTAATATATTTTCTATTTTTATGTTATGAATAGAAAAACGTTAATAATATATTATATATATGAATACAAATGAATGCAAAAATAGTTCTAATACAGACTAACATCCCAAACGAATGAAGAATCCATTGAGAAAGGAAATATATATGTGATGAAAGTCACAGGAAGTCATTTTCCATCACTTGTCTTTTGAGAGGGTGGTCAAAAGCTGTTTAATTTTGGTATTCAGGAAAACTTCATCGGTTCAAGGACCATCTATTCCCATAAAAAGCGTATATATTTAGTAAATTCTTTCTTGGCATTATCTTCAGAACATTCATATTAACAGATGGAATAAAAAATGTGGCTCATAGGCAGGACAGACTGACCTTTTAGGACAGGACTCATTTAACCCACGGGCAGATGGGACAGCATACTTTAGGAACACTGCAAATTTCTGCCACCAGTTAGTTCAGTAAACGTTTGTCTGGGTCAGTCACTCAAATCTGAAGAGCTAACAGTGTTATAACTTCCTCAAGTCCCGCAGACTCTTAATAAATTCAATAAAAAATAAATAAATAAATAAATAAATAAATAAATATATATATATATATATATATAACAGCCAGGACTTCTTCACCAAAATGCTATTAAGCTGCCCCTGCAGGAGAATTTGTTGCTATTTCTGCAGTTAACATTATTGAGAAACGTGGCCTTCTTGAAAACAGGACAAGACTGTTAAAGATCCTGCAGGGGCTCTACCAGGCGTCGACTGCTGTTGTGTTTTCTTCAGACTCATTAACATTGCACAGCTGATGACACACAGTGACAATGACAGCCCTGAGGGATTTGAGACAGGTTGCAGTCAAGGTAAGAAGAAAAAGATTAGAAGACCCCTTGCAAACTGAAACAGGTTTAGTTATCAGTAGAAGCAGGCAAATGGGTTATCACTGAAAGGGCTATCAAGCATTGGAACAGGCTGCCCAGGGAAGTGGTGGCGTCACCATCCCTGGAGGTATTTAAAAGACCTATAGACGTGGTGCTTAGGGACATGGCGCTTAGGGACATGGTTTAGTGGTAGACTTGGCAGTATTAGGTTAATGGTTAGACTCAATGGTCTTAGGCGTCTTTTCCAACCTAAGTGATTCTATGATTTTCCTGGTGAGTTCTCCGACAGGTCTACTTCTGAGGGTTGGATATATGTCACAGTGAGCCTCCAGAGGAACTGTACCAAGATTAGCTTTCTTTAGAGATGCCAGGGAATTAGAAGTGAAAAGATGGCCTGACTACTTGCATATTAGGTGAAGGAGGCTATTTTCCCTTTGAAGAAGTTGCAAGAGCTCCCGATTACTTCAAGACGACAAAGTGCTACACGCACTGTTTAGATATGAATTCTAGTCTGTGTGCTCAAAATATTAGCTAGCAATACACTTTTGGTAAGTGATCATAAAACACTGTTATCCCTTACCGCCATCAGTCCTGATAAATACGGCAGTTGCAGACTTAAAGGTTAGCGTGAAGAGTCAGAGCTCACAGGTGCCTTCTGTTGTGCTCCAACCAACACACACACTTTGACCACAGTAGGCCAGTCTTACTCCTCCGGTTCATGAAATTAGCAGACTGGCTACCCATAACTCACTAATATGAAAGTTATCCTCAACTACTTTGTTGCATTCTATCAAAGAACATAAAACAAAATGAGAAAGCTACCCAGAAGCATAAAACATTATTTTGAAGGTACACAGAATTACTTACAGAGAATTATGTGTATGCACAGTTGATTTCTTTAGCATGAAAAATTAATATGTTCTTTTTCCAATAATTCATTTGATCTTGAATAGGGAATTACCAATGCTGGGTGTTCAGGGACAGGAAGAAAGAAAAAGAAGTATAGCTGGTACCAAGTAACAGACTCAGTCCAAAATAGTTAGAAGCTGGTCTAAGGAAAAGGATTATACCATTAAAAAAAAAAAAATAAAAAAAAATCATCACGGCTTGCAACAATTTAAGAAGGAGTAATTTCCATCATTCAGAAATCCCTCTCAGCAATGCTACTCAACTTAGAAAGTGCATTTGTTTACAGTACTGAGAAAATAAAGACTACTATAAAAATCATCTCCACTCACATGTTTTTGTTTCTTTTTTTGTTAAGTAATGAAAATAGCAGACAGTTTCATTTAGGAAAATAAAACATAATACATTGAGTGATTACACTGATAACACTTGAGAAGAAGAACCCACCACTGAACGCACTTCAGTCTCTTTTTATAAAAGATCATTAGCAATGTACTACTTTGCAGCAGTAGAAGAAAAAGGATTACCTAAAAGCCGCACCTCTCTCTTTACATTTATGTTTTCACAATTACAGAATCAGAAAATCACAGGGGTTGGAAGGGACATTCAGAGACCATTTAGTCCAACCCCCCCTGCCAAAGCAGGTTCACCTAGAGCAGGCTGGACAGGAACGCATTAAGGTGGGTTTTGAGTATCTCCAGAGAAGGAGACTCCACAGCCTCTCTGCGCAGCCTGTTCCAGTGCTCTGGCACCCTCAAAGGAAAGAAGTTTTTCTTCATGTTCAGACAGAATTTCCTGTGTTTGTGCCCGTTGCCCCTTGTCCTGTCATTGGGCACCACTGAAAAGAGTCTGGCCCCATCCTCTTGAAACCTGCTCTTTACATATTTATAAGCACTGATGAGATCTTCTCTTCTCCAGGCTAAACAGACCCAGGTCTCTCAGCCTTTCTTCACCACGGAGATGCTCCAGTCCCTTGATCATCTTTGTAGCCCTACACTGGACTCTCTCCAGTAGTTCCCTGTCCTCCTTGAACTGGGCAGCCCAGAACTGGACACAGTACTCCAGACGTGGCCTGACCAGGGCAGAGTAGAGGGGGAGGATGACCTCCCGCAACCTGCTGGCCACACTTTTTTTAATGTGCCCCAGGAGACCATTGGCCTTCTCGGCCATAAGGGCATATTGCTGGCTCATGGACAACTTGTCCACCAGGACTCTCAGGTCCCTCTCTGCAGAGCTGCTTTCCAGCAGGTCAACCCCCTAACCTGTACCGGTGCATGGGGTTATTCCTCCCCAGGTGCAGGACCCTACACTTGTCCTTGTTGAACTTCATTAGGTTCCTCTCTGCCCAACTCTCTAGCCTGCCCACGTCTTGCTGAATGGTGGCACAGCCTTCTGGTGTGTCAGCCACTCCTCCCAGTTTTGTGTCATCAGCAAACTTGCTGAGGGTACACTCTGTCCCCTTATCCAAGTCACTGATGACTATGTTGAACAAGAGTGGATCCAGTACTGACCCCTGGGGAACACCACTGGCTTCCAACTAGGCTCAGTGCTGTCTCTGAGCTCTGCCATTCAGCCGCTTCTCAATCCACCTCACTGTCCACTCATCTAACCCTCACTTCCCAAGCTTACCTATGAGGATGTTACGGGAGACAGTGACAAAAGCCTTGCTAAGTCGAGGTAGACAACATCCACTGCTCTCCCCTCATCTACCCAGCCGGGCATGCTGTCACAGAAGGCTATCAGATTGGTCAGACCAGATGCCTGATTTCTCTGTCATCCTTTAACTCCTACTGCAATGCCTGGTAATGACCCACTGTTACAGCCTTGCAAAATGACAGAGCAAGTCTTTAAACTTCTTTTTTTTTTTTTTTTAAATAAGATCGGAAAGAAAATCAACTTCTTTAAACTCATTCCTTTGGCTGAACACGGACAAAGTGTTTCTCACCACAAAAACTGTGCTTGTTTTCAAACACTTGTTAAGTGGAAATTTACATAAAAGCAAGATCATTTTTGACAGTGTAGAATTTTGTGTCCTGTTTTTAAAATGGCACTTGGCCTTTCTCTCCCTTTGCCTCTTTTAAGTACTTCATTGCCTTATTCTACTGATACATTGAGTCACTTAAGAACCATCACATAAATCCCACACAACACACATTCATTACATCTACTTTGAAATTTAATATTAAAATATAATAAGGATTTTTAGCTGTGTTCTGACTTTAGATTTAGATCACATGTTTTTCTCTCCACTGCTGTAAAGGTTTTATTTGGCTTTGTGAGGGATTAATTTAATTATTTTTTTAAGTAAGTCCACCAAAAAATTCACATAAATACTATAAGGTTTGTGATAGTACTCACAGACTCAGACATACTGGCGTGTATTTGGAATACACAAAAACCACTTAGAGGACCAATGCTCTTTATGATAGCTTTTATATTCAAATTTATTTTAAAATATCTTGTCTTGTCATGGTGCACCATCGAGAAGAGTCTGGCCCTGTTTTCTTTACACCCTCCAATCTGAGACTTATAAACATTAATAAGATTCCCCCAAAGCTTCCCTTCTCCATGCTGAAGAGGCTCTCTCAGCCTCTCCTCCCATGCCAGATGCTGCAGTTCCTTAGCAGGCATAACTCCTCCAATCAACAGTAAAGTAGGTAAGGCAACTCATTTTGACAGACTTGAAAACCACTCAAACCTTAACACTTCAAACCAGACACACCATCCAGAATGGTGTACATGAACATGGATATTCTAGAAGTAGCCATAAACATTGTGGAAGCAATTTAGTTAATATTCCTGCTAGCATGGCACCATCTCTGAAAAAACAACAAATACTATTCTTAACAATGAAATGGTACTTAAATATAACATGTAATGGTAAGCGTAAAATGACTCAGGGTTTGAGGTTAATTTACAGTTTCAACTGCATTGTTAACTGTGAAAGTGTTTTAAAAAACAATATGTATTTTAAAGCTGCTCACACTTACTTGAATAATTACATTGTTACTACCATAAGTCAACATTTGCCCATCTCAGAAGCCTTGATTTGCTATAAGTGAAGTATTTTTAACACAACTGTAAATATGAAAGTACAGCATCAGTATTAGTCTACATGTAACTAGACTCAGAGTTAGTAACACCAGCAGCAGTCAACATCAACACAAGCGACAATATACACATTGGAGACACAGTCCAAGGTAGCAAGCTGGTATATTGTACAGACTTTTGAAGGCTTACTAAAACTTCAAAGAACAAATGAATAAGTTTCATGCTTCAAATATCTATTCCAAGCATCTTATTTAGTTTACGCACAGTTGGCTTTTACTAACAACCTATACAGATAAAGAAGTTTGGAGCCAATACCACAATTCTTGCAACCATTTACTAGATAAAGCCATTAAAATCTTGCAAATTTTTTTTTTTTTTTTTTCCCCAAGCAACAAGCATCCTTTCATCAACACTATTTCTACCAAGTGTCAGACACAAGTAAATGTATTTTGGCCACAAACTTTGGCTGCATTTAGCCAAGGAAATAACACAAGTCTTTTGAAATTGCTTTGAAAGAACTGTATTCCCAGTATGAAAGAAAGCATAGTTATAGACATTAGTCCACTCAGTTTTCCATAATTACAGTATTTTATCAATGAAATTTTCTGCAGGTTACTACAAAGCCCATTCTGTTTCCCAGACAGTCCCAGAATATATTGCACAGTATCATTAAGGAAGTGTGTGAAAAGCATCTACTTTCATCCTAAGCAATTAAAGACAAGTTTGGTCAATTCTCATATTTAAGCTTAGCTGTACTGTAGTCTGTTGCCTTATTTCATGTCCCTTTCTAAACAGCAATCTTCCCATTGACTTTTTTCAATAATACCTTCTTTTGGGTACCTTCATCCCCAGAGAAGGATTCTGGTTTTCCTGTGTTGCCTTGTGAGTAAGACTTCAAAAGTCTGCTTTAAAATGTCTGTTCCCAAGTATCCATACAACTATGCACTCTTCAGGAATATGCTGGAAATGAGTAGAACTTGACCAGCAGCTCTTAAAACAGACAGAAGTCTCCCCTAGTATAATAAATGCACTTAATCCCATGCATCCAAATATAAATTAAGTCAAAACCATTTCCACAAACAGCTTCCTTTTGATGACTCACAATCTGAGTTGTGCGATTAAAAAAAAAAATAAAAAAAAATATCCAAACAACTTGGGTATCTAGGCAGCATATCCTCTTTCCATGTGAATACTGCCAGCATATCTAAATCAGGTAAGTAAAAAGCAGAAAGTTGAAGCTCTGTGTGACTTATGCATTATTCATATCGGCTGCATACAGATAATTGAATGTTTGCCAAATCTCTACAGCCTTAGCTTTTTCAGATTTAGAAAACTTTCACAAATTAATCAAGTTTTGCAAATATTTTATATTATTTATTTCTATATTGTGGGAACAAATAAAAACCACAAGTGATATGCAGAAACTGGAGAGGAAAGAGGAAGGAAAAGGAAGACAATAAGGAAGTAGACATGGACAGTTAAGGCAGTTCTGAAGGACCAAAGGAGGCACAGAAAGCCTCAGTGAGAGATAATGCTCCATTTACCCCAACAGCTGTTTGATGAGCGGTAGCTCAATCAGTTTCTTCCCTGAAAGCACCATAAATAACTCTCAAGAGTTGGTGTGGAAGGCAACAGGGAAGGAAAAAAAAAAAAAAGAAAAAAGGATAAAAACCACACTGATCTGCAGAACTGCAAAATTTGTCTTGACTTGTGTGGGAGAACTCTTGGGAGTTAGTTGCTCTCTTTCACTGTTAACACTGCCCACAGAACTGCAGCCTCTTCTGCTTTCAGGAGACAAGAGCATGATTATAACTGTGTGTGCTAGGATGCAGGGATGTCACGATGTCATGCAAGGCATGACATCGCCCATGTGAATGTGACATCCTCCTACTCCCCTCCCTTTTACTTCAGCTTCCATTACCAGTCAGATGAAGACCTCACCACGCCATCACGGGAACAGAAGAGGTTTCAGTATACAAAGCATGTATTGCAGGGGCTCTTTTTGAGGCAGTACATCATGGGGCAGGGGAGCCCACAGAAATTTACATCAAACTTGGTCCAATATATGCCCTTTCACTAAAATAGGCAAAACCTCCTAATACTAGCATGCCAAACTAGCAACAAAACCCACACAGTTTGAGCAATATTTTCATAGCATTACTCATACACATTACACTTCTAGTGCAAATTCTCATTTCTCCACCTTGCCTTGGCTTCCCTTCCCATCAAGAGGCATACAACAAAAAGGAAATGAAACAGCTACAGGAGCTACAAACCTACATATAACACTCCTACATTCAAGCTACAATGGCCTTTATTTTTCTGCTTCTTTACACTCTTTACAAAGTTCAATAAAAATTCACAAAGGTGACATCATATATAGGACTGGTAAGCATTTTGGACTCAATCTGTAGAAACAGGTGACAAAATGCTTATCTTCCAAATTAACACACAAAGCAGATGGCAACCCCCCCACTAAGTGTGGAACTGAAGAACAAAGTTCTCTCTGCCATACGTTACAAGCACATGAAAGCAAGCGCTAACAAGGAGAAAACATCTGGAACAGAGTGTTTATATATGGAACACAGTTGACTAAGCAAACAGAACTGTGAATTTGCATTTATTAGTTTATCTATAGTCTGGCTACTATGCAAACAGCTGTAAGGCAACATAAGAAAACTCCAGAAGGAAAGGCTGAAAACATTTTTGGGGCACTGTGTATGTAATGCTTTTCCATACGTCTTTTAGAGCGTGTGCAAAATTAACAACTTCAATGGAAGATTTTCCTTCTGTTTAAGCATTAAGGAAAAATAACACTTTTTAAACCCATGCACACAGAAAACCATTGTCTAGAAGAGAGCCACAGCACAAGACAGTTTGAAATAAGCAAACAATCCTTTATTTTTTCTGTACACTTACCAGTTACCATTCTAAAGCAAAACAGGAAGAATTTAAGGACCTGTCAGTTTTCAGATGAAAATCCTATTCCTAAACAGGATTAGCTGGTAATCTAAAAATATCGGCCAGTAATCTCCAAAATTCATAAGCTCTTGTACCCCACAAAGTCCTACATCAATCACTAACTAAAAGAAATTAGGTCAGAATCCAAATCAGATCACACTAGAGTAGCATCAATCTTCTTATTTCAGAACTGTCACATTTTAAATCTTTCACAGTTTCCAGATAAATTATTAAAAACAGAGGAGATCTTTCTTAGAACAGAGACTAATCAAACGTGATGTTCCAGTTCAATGTTACAGTTTTAAAAAGGCATATTAAAAAGTTTATCTTCAGTCACTTAAGACATACATCTCTAAATGTACCCCCGTCAAGCAAAGAAACAAAAGCTATCTACCAGACTGCTTTAGGGTTTCCTTAAAATGATCTGGGATCAGGTGGCAGTACTTCCGACACTGAAATCTGACAATACAATGTCTGTCTTCACCAAATTCTGTGCCTAATTTCTAGCAGATTGACATACCCTACCCACAAAACCAGAGAAGCTGTTCCTATTTCAATTCTGCACATCTATAGCCTCATCTCACAGATGAGCTGCACACTGGAACTTGAGAGATGTATTATATGACTCAGCCACTGGCCTGCTATCCCTGTACATTCCCACACCTCATTTACTATATATAAAATACAATAAACAGCATACAATATCCCCAAATCTTTGAAATCTATTGATGCAAAACGTACAAAAATCATTGATAACTGTAGGGCTGTGGCAATTGGGGCTGGAATTACTGTATGTATCAAGAGATTTGGACCCTGAATCTGTTAAAATAAATCAGTGTGAAGTTTTAGCCTCAAAGAGTTCCGTTCAACTTAACTGGAATTTACAACAATATATACCCTGTATGAAATCTCCCAGTGTCATTTACCAACAAACACATTATCTGTTTATTATTACAACTGGCTATTGTAAAGTACTGAGACTTTTTATTACATTATCAAGTGATAAAATCTTACTATAATATCAAGTAATAATTATCAAGTGATTGATCAATTGGTTAAATGATTCATGCAGATTACTTTCTGTACTATAGCCTAGTTTCCTTTTCACAATGCCAACAATCTTCTGAGATGCAGACTCCGGGATCTTACCTACATGTAAAGTATTTCAGCATATTACAGTAATTTGCACCTGAAAATCATCAGCTGCACTATTGAAGAAGTGGCCACTTCAGCTTATGCTGTTACGCTCCAGATCTTGACTGACTGCCATTTGGGCAAAGAACACAAAGATTCAATGAAAGCATGTCATTGGTACTGTGTTCCCAGAAGTGGCATCACCGACTTACTGACAATTATCATCATTGCATCTATTGCTTTTAAACTTGGTATAGTACCTTGACTGACACTGCTGATGAGGAGAGGCAGGTAGTATCTATGACCAGAAAAAAGTTTCAGCTACAGCTTTTAGATAGAGGCTGTCTCTTTCCATAATGAGAAGCAGCATGCTATCAAAGTCCCATGACACCTTCAACTACAAAATTCACACTTTATCTACAAACTTGTCACCAAAACCAAACCAACTGCCTAACTAATGACAGCAAGACACTTCAACACTCTTATTTTCAGTAATTTTACAGTGACATTTATGAGCTGTAATGAGCTATATGAATCAGTGGCATAAACCTACTTAACATATAATGAACTAGAGGGTAAAATAAGTGGTTTGACTGCTAATTAAACAATACTTTAATTTTTTGCCATGCAGAATAAGTCTCTTATTAAATATCATCATTTTTGACTTGTTATATAACAAGTTGTCTATCCTTGGCTGAGTTACAATAACAATCACAAGTCTACAGACAGGCAATTCCTTTGGGAAGGGACATTTATTGACTGCAGGTTGAGAAAATACAGAAAATGTCATGAGAAAAGCCAAACAAGATCTTCACTCCTCACACAGATCCACAAAAAACCCTGACCCTACCCAAAGATTTAACCAGTGGCTACTGCCTCGTCTTTGCCAGCAGACACGAGCTCCCTCTCCTCATGTGCTCTGAGCCCATCAGAAACTAAACAGCATTGTCAGCCTAACATGGAACACGAACAAATGCTCTGGTGCAACCAGAAGAGGCAGCCCCCCTTCTCGTATTTGGGTCAATATTAGTTGTGCAAATCGCATTGAACAAGCAGGTTTTTTATTTGACTTTCTTCTGTTTTTTCTGCCTTGGATCAGCTTGCTTGCAGTGGACCATCTCTGCTAATTTCAGCTGCACTCCTCAGTCATGCTGGATCAAGAGAAATCCAAACATCTTCTCAGCAACCCATACTCACAGGCACTTCACATCACACTGCTTAACTCTGAACAAGCTGACAAACTGATTTTGCATATTCTTGTTACAGGCAAGGTAGAGAAATCTGAGTATTCTTCATATCACAACCTAGCAATGCTGCATAAAAAAACCAATCAAAACAAACACTGCTGTGAAGACACCATAATTAGCCTCGTGCTCCCTCATGATAGGATATTATAGATAGGAGAGGATAAAGAAAATGGCAGAAACAGCCAACACAAATTCAGCTTGAATGCAAGGCACAAGGAAGAGCTATGGGACCCAGCTTACACAGCCTGTTATGGAAAACGACATGCGAAGACTTCTTCCCAGAAAGATGGACTGACAAAAAGGTTTGCCAGGACAGTTAAACTTTCTTGCCACCACAGCTGCCAGAGCACTCCTGCTTGGCTTTTCACTTGTCTTCAAAAACGACAGGAGAAGTTCCACAGAAAGAGTTAAACTTATCTCCTTTCCTCTTCTCTCCCCACTTCCCCTGGGGCTACAAATTAATCATAAAAAGCTTAGGCAACTATAAAAGCCATCAACATGAGACAGGCAGGAGTACAATTAAATAAACGCAATAATGCAAAACCGAAATTGCAGGCAGGCAATTGAACAGGGTATTCCAGGGTTGATTCAAGGTAAACAAGGTTGCAAGAGCATTATGTTACAATCTAAGCCTTAAGAGCAAGTTTCTTTAGACAGGCACATCAAAACATTCATTTTTTAAAGCAGGAAAAGAAAGCAGCCCAAAGCTCCAGCTGAAATATGACTGTTCTAGTAATCATCTAACCGTTGTTCACTGTTAAAAGCTTGATCTGCGTTGTTAATGTTTATAATGAGGCTTACCTCCTCATTTTGAAACGGATACCATGACTGGTGTTTCTCTTCAAAGAAAGAAGAAACTTCTAAAATATCTTGTCAGCTCTACCCAAACGAATATACTTCAAAAAGGACTAGAGAGCTCCTCATTTATGTTCCAGAACAGTACAGATCCTGTGACGCTACAGCTACTACTTATAGGTTTATCCTTGGAGAACGTATTGCCAGTGACACAGCAACTGAGTGGGATAAGTCTCAAACTACCCTAACATTTCTCAGTAGTTACATCATATTTGTTATGAATCAAAACCATTTTACTAACGCTAATGTCAGAATTATCTTTTGACAGAGAATCCACAGAACTTTGTTAACACAACTGTGAAGCATTAATTGGATCTTCACTACTCTAGCAGCTTTCTGATCGGCAATATTTAAACAAAAAAGTACTGCTTTTACAAAGCATGGATGCTCCTTAATAAGAGGTCAAATAAGTCAATTTATAAAGACCAGATAATCAAGTATGTGCCAACATACTGTGGACATTTATCCTGAAAATATATTAACAGATGTGTGCCAGCACTACTTCAATGAAAGCTACTGTGAAAGTTGTAACTAGGTCTTCCTCCTAATCACAAACATGCAACTTCCTTAACACTTGGAAATGCATATTCAGATTTTAAGGTGGGGGGAAGGAGTAGATGAAAAAAACCCATACATGACTATTTTCTGCCAAGGGCAAAAACATCAGAAGTTTTATAAAGGATTGAGATGACTGAACATTTTAGAGGAAGATGTTCAAGGCATATTCAGCAAAAATCCACTAAGAACTCAGAAGTCAAAGGCAGCTTAAGGCAGCTTCCACAACAGTGATAAATGCTCCATTTAAAAAAAGAAATAATAATCAGGGTAGCTATAGAAGAAAAAGTGCATACACATACGGAAATAGGATGGGACAGAAGAAGAAAACAGTCTTTAGATTCAAATTGGGAAATACATTTCCTTCATCTTCCTCATTTCTCTTGAGCTGTTAAATAACCTGTAACGTATTTTGCATCTTTGTAGTACTGATCTTTCAGAACCAATGTTTAAATTAACTAGGATTTACCAAATGCTGTAAGTCCATAATCTAATATCAGATACTTTTTCCAAAATAAAGTTAGTAGGTAATTAATGTTTAGTGGGTAGTTAAAATTAGCCAGTAGTAGTTTTGCTATCCTCATAATTAAGATCTGAATAAAAAAAAAAAATAAAAGAAGGCTTTTTTGTAACTATAACAAACACTAGGGAGGTTTTGTCTGCGTATTTCTCTGAAGGTCATCATAATGGGCCATAATAAAGGAATTTTGATCACGTAGGTTAAAATCTGATGAATTGTAAATACAGATCACAACTGCTTACATTTGAGCTGAAGTACTTATGTTGGAAAAAAGTATATGTTCACCATCTGGTGCACAGTAATTATAGAAATTAAAACCGCATTTCTGTGGCCTGCCTTTAACAATTTTTACTGATACAGTAATACTTGATCTTCTTAGGGAACAGAATCGAAAGTCACGCTGTTAAATGATCACAGGACTATCCACTGGTATGGCGTAAGCAGTTCATTAAGCTGGAATCTTTAAAAATACTTGCTTGCTCCATAGTAATAACGGAAACAGTTTCTGTAGTTTTACGTCATGCCATTAAATTTAATCCACAGTCAAGGCAAGTTAATTTCACACCTGCTGAGCAATATCCTGATGGATGGCACCACAGCAGGTCATTAATTTTCTTTCCTTTTGATTAATTTCACACCACACACTGGACACAGTCTTTTGAGTTACGATGTCTGAGCGCAATGCTTAATTCCTGTAAAGGGCTAAATCGGTTTTTGACTGCTTGCCAAAATGCAAAGAACCCAGATGTGATACAAGTGAAAGGAAGCTTCACTAGGCTTGGCACTGAACTCTGACACCACTACAGGTGTGGCAGGACACTCTCACTCGGCAGTGTATTTTAAGTGCATTCTTCTTGAGCCTAGCCTTACAGCAAAAATTCTGGATACTCCTTACTTTTGAGGTATTGCTTATAAAAAAATTCTGCAGCATCAGTACAGCAGATAGCAATGACGCTGTTGAAACAACTGAGAAGTTAAAGTTAGCCTCTTTTTTCCGCACAGAAACCCTCCCATCATTTAGTTACTGACTTTATACCTAACAAGGTATAAAGATTTACTAAGTCTACCATGTCTCCTGTTTTCAATTCAAATCAAGATTGCACGTGGTGAAAGAAGGGGAAGAAAAGGTAACGTTCAAAGATGACAAGAGCAGCCAGTGTTGCCACCACAGCACAAGGGGAAGTTGTGGGTCATTTTGTCCCTCCATAGTCAGTGAAGAGAGCTGGGGTCCTTGAAGGCCTCGAGACCCACATGAGAGGGTCCAGCCACACCAGACGGCTGAGCTGAGCCAACAGGTCACAGCTGGGGAGCAGGCTAGTCTCACTCCACACTTCTCACCCTACTGCTCCAAGCCACTCAGCTCTCACACCCTCCTTTGTGCTAGATGTGCCAAATCAACAGATCCCTCGATGAGCCGATTCAGATTGTGAAAACAAAAGAAGCTTTTTTCTTACATTAGCTTTCTGCTTGTTTTGCAAACCAAACTAACAGATGAGTCAGGTGTGTATCACAGCTAGTGGAAATGAAAAGGAGAAATTGTATCTTTGGGTAGCAAAGAGCTATTTAGCTTAGCTCTTCTTCCCCATTTAGGGAGTGATTCAAAGTAGCAGCCCCAAAAGCCCCACCCTCTGTATTGACTATGGAAGGACCTGACCTTCCTAAACTCAAATTACCGTGTGTTTTTACCTTTCTCCACACTCCCCAGTATTCTACAGCACAACTAATATTAAGGAACCATTAGTGCTCGTAACTCATTCAAAGCTTCATCTCTTTTGTTCTTACTTCCCAATAATGCTCCCAATACAGCATGAGCAAATTTTTAGTCCCAACCTGTTCATGAAGAAGAATAATTTAGAAAAGAAAAAAGTGCTCGTGCTTACCAGCAGCCATTTTTGGTAACAGAAGCTATTGCAGTGAAATTGAAGTAGTGCAGAGAGCAAAGAGGAAAATGGTTTTGTGATTCAGTAAATGTAAATCCCATAGCACACATGATTCAGTATGCACGGCTTAAATTTCTGAGTGTGACAGGTTGAGGCCAGGAAGACATGAGCTATTCTGGATCCATCTGTGCCAGCAGACTTCTCCAACCAGAAGTCATTGCCTCCTCACATCTGCCTGTGGAATTAACCTGAGTGTTCCCTAGACACTTGGGAAAGAAGTAATTTGCTATTTCAACTACAAAGCTGGTCTGGCTATTTTGATTAGCATAGTTCAGACAGCATAAACTGGCCCTTCCATCATGACTGCAGGAATCTTTTCCACCACTCTTCTGTTGTCCTCTTCTGGTTCAGCATACTGACATCATGACTTACTATCAAGTACTTGATCAAAGGCTCCGCGTAAAGCTTGAACAGATGCTCATTTGATGTGCATTACAATGGTTACCTGTTTATTTGCCAACATGCAGTTTTCAGCATGAACTGAAAAATTTTACTGTCAACTCCTATAAAGAATTTAAATACAGGACGAACTAGAAGCTGGATTAAGAGGACTTAGCTGCTGAATGGAAAGTCAAAGTAAATTATCTCTATCATCAGAAGTTGCAAGCTGGATTTTTTGAACACAACTCCCATTGCTGTCAGACTAGGCATAATTGGTTGCCAGAGTCAGGAGTATCAAAGGAAGAGCTACAGTTTGAACACTATTTACAGCAGTATGTTCTTTTTCCTCATCATTGCACGGTTCTCATTATGAATGGGAAAGTGAACATTTCAGTCCTTTCCCCAATTACCCAAAACACAGTACAAAAAAAGAGCCTACAAAACACCAAGTTTTTGATGTCTACATTTTCAGATGTCTAGAGGACAGCTAGGTGCGCTTCCCTTTGCATCTCTCAGTTCTAAAGGGCTGCTGAAGCAGCCATTCCCTTTCTAGCTGAAATCTCTGTAGCTGTTATCTCTCAGGTCTCCTCCTCTTACAGAAGCATGCAATCACTCTCCTCTTTCCTCAGTCTGGCTTTCTTCAGATTCTCCTAGCTGGTGCTTCAGAAAAACAAAACAAAACACCACCACCACCACCACCACAGAACACCAACCAAATCCATAACATAGCCACACAGGCCATCACCGTCGAAAATCCATCAACTTCCTCTCCTTCCCTGAAAAGGGTGGTACTTTCAAAGACGCGGAACTGAACCTTCCTGTGTATCATCTGCAACTAGAAAACAAAACACTAACTTTCATGCAGGGTCTTAAGCTGCTTTTTCTCCACTTTACACAAACAATAAAGAATTAAGGTGAAATTTCTCCTAAGTGCATAGAATAACGCTTACAAAATTCCTTTAATTGTTATAGCAATTTGTAAACTAAAACCAAAGTGCAATAAAGAATGAATTTTAAATTGCTATATGTTTGCATATATTCATTATGCACGTCACCATATGTCAGGCAGAATCTCTGAAGGTAAAACTCAAATGAGTGATTACCACTGAAGCAACATGATGGAGAATGAAGTAGACAAGTGATATATATTACCTTCATCCTATCTTTGTCCCTAGAGAAGAGAGCTCCTTCTAGTGTAGCAAGGGCAGGAGAAAAAACCCCTTATTTGGTATGTTAAAAAAAAAAACCAAAACAACAACCCAGAAGATGAAGGCATGTTTTTCCCCAATGCTGATGACCCACTTTAAATAGTCTTATATAACTATAAAATGAGATTATATTTGCCTTGCTATGGATTTAATCTTATGTTTTTCAGTCTGAACCACATCAGAGGGTTATTTTCCTTAGATGCCTACCATAGTTTTCTGAACTTTCTCAATCTCCCTCTTTTCAAATCAATTAAAAAAAAAAAAAAAAAAAAAAAAAAAAAAAAAAAAAAAAAAAAAAAAAAAAGACAAATCTGGTGAGGTAATTTTGCATTTGGCTGAACTGTACATGGATTATATAATCTAAAGCTATGTAGCTATGTTTAATACCTGTTACCCTCTTCTCAAATTTTCACCAGTCCTGGAATTCCACCATGCATGTTCTTTGGCATATTCTCAAGCATTCACATTGAGCTTTTCTCCCTTCAGTGCTGGGAACGCAAGTCAGTTCCCTGAAAACACATACAAACTAAAGCACTGCCATCAAATGAAATGGTTTTCTAAAAACAAGTAGAAATGGATCCACTTCAGTAAGTATTCTCTAAAAGGGCACATAAAAATTAACGTTAGCAAATCTCTTTGCCACTGCAATGGAAACTAGTCTAGATATTATTCGTGGTCGTATGGACGGATGAGGACAAAAAAACCCCAGGTCCTTTCTAGCAGAAAATCTTGCAGTGTACAACTAAAAGTTCCTTTACACGCTACACAGATTAATATCATTTGAAAACACCACACATGTGCAACAAAGTATCCATATATTTGTCAAATACTAACTGCCTTGTAAGTCTTGTCCCTATGATTCAGATAAGTCAGACTTCCATGGTCCATTCAAACAATTAGCTTAGTTATTAGGTTAGTTCTCTTAGCATTTCAACAGTACAAATGCACCATAAGCAATATAAATGTAAGCATCAAGGCTTCCCTTCCTCCTTCCTTCCCCCCAACATCAAAAAAAAGCCCTAAAAAATATCTCCAGTTATGACAAGTGGTGCCATTGACACCTGAAAAACAGCTGCTATGGCTATAATCCAGATAACATCTTTCCACTGTAGTTGCATCCTAAACTCTAACCAACATCTACAGTAGGACACGTCTTACTGCAAACCTCTTTAGTGTCTTAAACCCAATGGTTTCCAGAATCAGAAAGGAAATTCAATTAGGCAATATTGTCCATCTCTAGAATAGTGACAGTGAAAAACTGTGTAATTTGAGCTAACAAGGGAAAGTTAGGAGACTTCTCAGGACAAACAGAGTGATAGAAGGCTTGCCTCAAAATGAACTTCCACTAGTAGCAAGGATGACATTTGGTTGCAGTATACCATACACTCTACCTAATGTTTAATTAGATAAAGAGCTCTTAGAGAAGACACTTGGTATCAAAGGTGAAAGCCCAGTAGAATTATTTCTACTTGCTGATTTTCTTCTGGACCTCTGGGGCAGATTCAGCATCCATTCTCCCAGCCTGCATCAGGAAGTATCTTCCTAGAACCAAGTTAATGTTAGCAGGTAAAGGCAAAAGACGCATGAAAAACTCACAACTCTACGACATGAATACTCACCTATAAATACGTACCAATAAATAAATAAATCCACTTTCAGACAATCCTTTTGAAAGTTATTACAGTCCAACAGGTAATGTAAATGCATACAAGGCTGCCAAAATGATCACTTACAGCTCTGAGCAGAATTTAAACGGCCTTGAAACAGTACTCTACTACCAGAGAGGAAAAGAGAGCCCACTATACTGACACTACCACAGCTGAATGGATTTCTTTACTGTTTAGTCATAGCTAATCAAAAGAAAAAGGCAGAGACAGCAACAGATTTTGTAATATTATGAAAATACTCATTCCTTTCTACTCACTGGGGAAACATGCTGGCAAACACACCTTTAAAAGATAAGGTGGTATAAAAAGACTTTCTCTTTTAAACTCTGCATCACTAGGCTGCAGTGATTTACCTTTGTAACAGCCAGGATTTGACAGATAACCTGCAGATAACTATTTAGGGCATCATCTTAAGCATATTTCAACATCCAGAGCAGTCCATTTGCTTTGTAAGCTACAACCACAAGGATCCAACATAGACTATCCTAGCCTGTATCATATCTTAGCCTACTGAGTTACACCTGTGTTCCACTGCAGAAAGTAGATAAAACTGTATTTGAGCCACATGCATGCAGAGTATAACGGTATCTCTAATTAGAGAGGGAGAAAAAACAAAACCCAATAGTAGTCAGTTACTGAAGTTCAATAGGTCTGGTCTTAAAGAGAAGAACTGTTCATGCTAATAGCCTGACAAAAGAAAGAATATATTTATTCAACAACATTTCCCTCTGTATTTCAGAGGGATATGATTTTTTTTTCCTACAGCTTTGCATCACTCATTAGCTTCCAGGCTTTACTCCAACTTAGGCTGTTGTTTTAATGCTGAGAAAAGATGTATCCTACAGTTTGGACTCAACATGACTCGATGTTCAAGTCTGAAGAGTGCTTTGGGAATCATCTCTATGCTCTTATAATATTTATTTCAATCTAAAATTATTATCGCACACAGTTATTTTGGCATACGACTTTTGAGTGGCGTTCATTTATTTTCCAAACCTGAGAAAATACCTAATCTTCAAGAGAGCTGAGCAACTAAGTTTTTTCTCCCTTCATCTAACTCCTAGCCTCCCTCCCATTAACTGCATTGTTCCTGCTCTTCATACTCATCTGCTTCACATTAAAGAGAGCAGTACCTGACCAGTTCATTTAATTACTCCTTAAGAACATCTCCACCGTCAC
The DNA here is from genome assembly GCA_013397275.1 of Burhinus bistriatus. NCBI lineage: Eukaryota > Metazoa > Chordata > Aves > Charadriiformes > Burhinidae > Burhinus > Burhinus bistriatus. Next base: position 220,437 of record VYXH01012778.1, on the reverse strand, counting down.
TACCACCAGATCTTCCTCTACCTATCACTCTGTAAGATTCTTAAGAATTGGAAGGATTTTTCCTTTGTTTATTCTAAAAAATAAGAAGTAAAACCAACTACTGCTTCATGGCTTTAAGTATCTAGCTGCTATGACATTCACAATTCCACGTTAGACACCTAAAAATCTATATAGAATGAAAGTTCAAAGAGGAACCCAAATAAAGCCAGCTTACAAAAGAGGCAGCTTCATTATGAAAAGATAATAGCTAGCACGGATTTACCAGAAATTTCAGAAGATACTATTCAAAAGGTGTCTAAATTCAGATTTATTTGATGCCTTGCTCTGCTCAGTTTTCCTATGTTCTAAATTGTCTCGGTGGTCTGTTAAAGTAGTAAACTTGTATTGTCTCCATAACATTTTCATTTGTTTATCCTGACTGGCTTTTTGGGGGGGTATAACAACAGCCTTGTAAGAGATTCCTATACAAACCCTTAGAATAACCAAGGCAAATATGTTATTGCAATAACATATTGAATATATTAGCAAAAATATGGAAGTCAATTCTGGTGCCATTAAAGCTCAGGGAAAAAAATCTGCAGATCCAGACAAACTACACGACACTCAGTGACCACTCACCTCTTCAATGTGCTACTTTCATTTTCTGTAGATTCAAAGCTTGTGCAACACAGGCAGAGAGTCAAACCTTCAGTAAAAATGGCCTCAATCATTACAGACAGTTGCTTGAGGTCAGTTGAAAAAGCGACATCAGAAAAAAGACAGGAAAGAGGATCTGTGTGAAAGAGTTATTGATGTGACAAAGATGCAAGATCGACTGGCCTTCTGAAGGCATGTAATCCTTGCTTGAAATCATCTGTTTTGATAACTAGGTGGTGAGCAATCCAACAGAAAGATTCTAGTTCATCTTGTATCTATTCTTAGCTGATTATAACAAAGATTCAGCACAACTGCATATATACCATCCAGAGACTTCATCAACTTCAACTTAATCTTACAGAAAAAAAAAAAAAAAAATCCGTTGAGGTTTGTTGGGTGGGTGGGGCAGGATGAGGAGTTCTGTTTTAGTCCAATTCTGGATGTCAATGAGTTCAGTAAATAAGGACATTCCCTAAATGATTTAATAAAGAAACAGGTTACACAAACATGAGAAAGATTTCAGAAGTACGCTTTGGGGAATGGGAAGGAATGCATGATGTGAAGCTTAAACGTAATGTGTGTGAAAAAATTTCAAGTCATACAGTGAAATCTCATCCTTGAAGATCAGATGTTTGGAGAAAAAAAAGCAAAAGCCATTCAGAAGTCTGGATTAAGGAGATTTTGCTTCTTTCCAAGCACAGCAGAGGATATACAAAGCACTTCTTACACGTAACTGAAATCCAGCTTGACCAACAGCAAAAAAACCCAAACACAAAATAAGCATACTTAGAATTGAGAGATAGTTGAATTCTAACACATCTGCTGAATAAGAGATTACATTCGCTAAAATCTTCACAGCCTACTGGAAGGCTGTTTCCAGTGCTGAGCAGAACAGAAAATACATATACTGCCTGCACAGCTCCTGAAGGCCAAATGAAAAGAGAGCACAACATAATTAGCCCTTCAGTCTTTTAGGATGCAGAACAGTAGAGGCAGTGGTAATAGCAAAAATTAAGTAGCAGTGACAAAGAAAACATGCTTCAAATTACACAAAATAGGGGAGGAAGGAGATAGACACAAGCCAAGATGGAAAGAAAAGTGTGACCAAAACCCTGTAACATGTTACACAGTATTCCAGAGAATTTCTAACGCTTCTCCCCATTTTTTTTTTTAATCAGTTTTACACTTCAAACGCTGGTGTACTTTATGTGATGTTATAAATAAATTTTTATGAGGAAATAAAGGCCTTAACAGCATAATAAACTGGACAACTGTCAGCAGTGTACTCAGCTGCAGACACGAGCCAAGTGAGAATATATTAGGAAAGAACAAAAAAAAAAGTACGCTGATAACATTTGACAGATTTCTTCCTCCATTTGTCAAACACAAGGATGACAGAGCTGGTCGGTATAAAATAAACAATGAAAAGATTTTAATGCTGCATTTTTGTGGCTGGACAAACATTTTTAACCCAAGCAATAGGCTTGATCCCCACAGTACAGGGAAGGTGGACATGTTGAGCACTGTAAGGTTCCTGGAGTAATTTCTGCCAAACTACAATGCTGCATCAGCAGCCTTTTTAATGAAATGTCAAATTTTAGTTATTTAAAGAATAAGGTGGGTGGCATATTTAAAAATACTCTGTAGCTTGGGAAAGGGCAAGAGTACACCTTCATTAAAAAACTCTTTTCATAATACATATCCAAAATCAATAGCGTGAAATCTTGAGTTGTATATCAGGAATCTATACTGTGAGAAGGACTTTTTTTTTTTTTAAATTTGGATAAAGAAACATTAAAGTGTATATTGACAGTACTTAGAGCAAGTCTTTTTGGAAAAAAAACCCACATTAATTTGCTAGATAAAACTGGGGCCATTTGACCTACTGGGCAGAGCACTAACCAATATTAAATCTCTGTTAACCTAGCATCTTAAGTAGTAATAAGAGCACAATTGTCTAAAATAGGCTGATGTTCAAACACCCCAAGGCAGCACTGTCACCGAAAGCAGGATTTTTATCCCTCTCCAACCTCCTTCCCCAGCCTATACGGCTAGATGGTGAGGACAGTTAGGGAACATTGTCATTCTGAAACATGAACGGTCAAATGCCAGAAAGTCATTTACAGCCACAACAGTTTGTTAGTCAGTTTGCTGTGCTGCCACATAAATGTACTGATAGGAAATGGGGAGATATTGGTATGAGGGCACAAATTTCATCTAACTGCAGTCTTGGTGAAGACCAGGAAGACTAATGACATTCCCATGTAAAAGCACCAGCAGGTGTTAATTCTCCTCCGATCAGAGCGCAGAACATTTGATTAGCGTAAGGTACTACAAATTATAAAACAGCGTTATAAGACTACTGAGTTACACAGAGTATTCGGAACTCCATATCCTGAAGTACCAGATTACCAGTTGGGCAACAGAATTCAAGTTTGCCATATTCATCGGGAACAATACTCAAGGGTAGAACAAGACTTGAGGTACAAACACGAGTTCAAATAGAGACCAAGACAATTCTAACAGAACAGAGTACTTATGGTGGATGGGAAAAAAATCAGTTGTTCAAATACATGGGATGTAGAAAACTCGTAGTTCAAATGCAGGGAAAAAATCCCCTATGCCAATTTACTTTTTTTTAACCCCAAATTATGTGAAATTAGATTCTTCAGATCTCCATCTAACCCACCTTTTTAGGTCTAAGAAATGCAAAATTTATGTAGAACAGTTTCCCCCGTATATTTAAGTTATAATACTATTTTTCAAGTACAGCTTTTTTAAAAGGTATCTTTTTTTCCATTTGTAAGACTCACTGTTTTCTTTGCTCTAGATGTGGCCACACACATGCCAATATCTCAGTAGGTAAGAAAGTGTTCTTAGACATGTTTTAAGTAGCTTAATCAATACTGGCATTCTTCTGTAACATTACACAGTGCACAAGCTATGCAACCAGTACATATGGTTATACAATACATACTACTATGTCAGGAAATGAATCAAGGTACAAGGACTTTAATGGAAGCCGAACAGAAGCTAAACCTGTTACAAGCTCTTGCTCTGTATCAGTCAGTACAGCCCTCAAAGGAAAGTTTAAGTGCACACTTGGGCCTCATTGTACTAGTTTCAATATACAGAGCCAGAGGTTTAAATAGCATCAACTCAAAAAGAGCTTAAGTAAACTGCAGTATGCCTTTTACACCAGTACAGAAGACTACACACTGCACTAAAACTCTCGTTACATCATTACAAAAATGCATTCCTTTCACTATGGCTGGTGCCAGTGGCACACTGAATTATTGCTGGTAACCTACCAACAGCATTGCAACAACTTGCTCACTCACTGGACATTCAGCAGTCAGCATGGACCAACTACTGAACTAAAATTCCAAACTTCCAGTGGGCAAGTACTGTTTTCACAAAACTTCATCTCAGCTGCTAGTAAGCAGCAATTTGTAATGGACTCCAGCAGAGGGGCCAAAACCATAATAATTTTCCAGCCTTAAGCTCTTCCTTGCTCCCTCAAATATTCTTTAACTTACCTCAGTGAGCATTTTGGTAACACAGGTTAGGTGAAGGTTACTGTAACCTTTTCCTCAAAGGAATCATGCATAGTCCTATAAGGTTGTCAATCCAGAACAGATTTCACAAAGATTAACAACTAGGGCTATAAAATGAGATCAATAAGCCTCCCCAGAAGTCTCAAACCACCGAGATCTAGAGTCAGGCATATATCAAATCACTTTGTCAAACACTTACGCAACTCAGTTCCATTTCTCACATCATTAAAAAAGTCAAAAGTTTTTATTTTACTCATTATCTAATTTCTTGAACATAGGACTGTCAAACTACTGAAAAAATCTGGGAAAGTATTCTAACAAGAACTACAGATTACTATCTCATCTATAAGGAGTATAGTTTATATTTTGCTTTCAAGAGTTATGGTTATGATATCAAAACAAAGAAAAATATTTTTTTCTAGAACTGATTTATAAATAAAACTCAACTGGTATCTAAGAAAATAACTGTTAGAAATAGCAATATAATATTTTATTTTAAAGTATAAGCATAACATATTCATTTAACTTGATTACAGGCTCTTAAAATTAGACTAAGTATTCAGAACTGGTTGATTTTATCTATAGTAAAATAACTGTTAGCTTGAGTAGAAAAACCACTGGAAGCAGTTGCAGCATTCTCCTCCTGCACACTTTTTTCCAGTCTAGTAAAAGAAAAGTAGCTGTATAACACAAATAGATGTTAAGCGTAAACAGAATGATACTGCATTTCACCATGTTCTTGGAGGATCAATAGTACTGACCGAGAAACTGCATTTCATGAAGAGAAATGCAGGGAGGGAAAGTGTTCATTTTTACAAGAACTTGGAAAAACAAATCAATGTGCTAAGGAACTGATTGGAATAACATAGCTTTAATAATCTCGTCAAATATCCGGCACAACCTAGGCTGAAGTCTGAGAGGTAAAGACTGAGAAATCTTTGTGTCTTTTTGTCCCTCCCCTATACAGAGCGTTCCACATCCTTTTCCTCTTCTGTCACATCAGGATACCCAAATACTGATTTCACTGACAAAATCCTACCAAAATACAGGAGTGACAGTTCTTAATTAAATCTAAGGAGAAAGAAAACCATTAGATATTCTAATTTGGCTATACGTCTACTCAAATTTAATGCCCAATTCCTAAATCTAGTTGACTTCCAGTCAAACAGTTTGGGCTTTTCAAAAGCCTCTCTCAAACAATTCAAATATTTTTTCAGACTTTTTCGCAATCTCTCTGGAACATTTTTCCACAATCCCTGTAATAGAGGTATGTATTTTAACATTTCCTACCTTAAATTCCATCAACACACAGAGACTGAGAAGTAGTCATTTTTCTGCTCCTAATCGCTGCTTGCAAGTATGCCTTTAAGACCTCCACAGCCAGATCATCACATTCTGCCTTATTCAGACTGCTTGCCCACTTGTTTTTTTAAACATCTTATTGCTACCCAAGGAATAGCTTTTGCAGCCTCCCTTCCTGCCAAAATCACCCCTGAATCCACTATATGTTTATCATTAGCCAAATGCATTTTTGTCAGGATTGTTAGAATGTTTCAAGAGTCGAGATGCTGGAGGGTTTTGGAGGTGTGTTTCGATTTTTCTTTTTTTT